>BTHU01000014.1:58194054-58794054 GCA_036184795.1 Tokudaia tokunoshimensis
TGTGTGTGTGTGTGTGTGTGTGTGTGTGTGTGTGTGTGTGTCTTACTCTCTTTAAACCCAGAGAGAAAAATAGCTTTTTGAGGAGGTGACTATGTCCTGGAAATAAGAAAATAATGACACTTTTCATAGGTTACTGGACACTGGATATCTATTGACACTAATTCCCGCAAGCTTGAATGGCACTGTGTGCACTAAGTTAAATGGGCAGCTAAAGGAAGTCACATGATCCATAGAATTTCAGCTCTTATCTGTCCTTCAGTGGCTCTACTGAATCCTTGAATATATGCCAAGGTTGTTGCCCCACTTCTTAGATGAGCATTTTGAATAGGCATCCTTTTACTTTGGTAAAATTCTCTGCATTCATTCCCTCAAATGCAGAATGAAGGTTATTATGGTAGAAAAGTCCTAGCTGAAGCCACTAAAACAAGCTTTACTTAGGAGAATGATAAGTCAAATTCAATTCTGTATCCCAGGAAGGATGTCAGGGATAAGTGTAAAAGAAGAACCTAAATGATATTTGTAAAGGTTTATTTAAGTTGCAGGGGCACAAAACAGGAAAGGGTGGTAAATACCATGACTTCTCTACTTGACTCAAAACTCTTTAATGGAGAAAATAATCTTGGAGAATAGGAGCAGATGTTATAAACATACTGAAGCTGTCACCCCCATGATAGCCCCAGCCCCAGATGAGACTCCACTGCTTGAGAAAATTAACACCACTGATACTCCCACATTTTATATGTGACTCTTGGTCTGGAAATCTCTTTCTCCTCCATCTTTGCTAACAAAGGGTACCAGTTTGCAAAGACACAGCCTTTCCCTTCCACTATGCTACTGCACTCTGGATGACGTGCAAACTGGATCTAGCGATCAAGCAGTAGTAATGATTCTGGACCTATTGCTAAGACATCTTCACATCAGGATGCAGGGAATGGATCTAGCCAAAGTTTAAAATCTTAACCTTGGGAAAATATCTATAAATCCAGTGGTTCCCAGTATGTTAAAACACCTATTTTGAGGTGAAACATAAGTTTTTACAGTTTACCTCACCTATCAATAAAAACTGAGAGGTACAACACTCAGGGATTTTTTTTTTCTTTTCAATTTACATGGCTACATATTTGCGCTGGTTAGTTTTTTATTTTATTTTATTTTGGCAACTTCATACAAACTATGGTCCTCTGAGAGGAGGAAACTTCAACTGAGAAAATGCCTCCATAAGATTGGGCTGTAGGCAAACCTTGTAGGGATTTTCTTAATAATTCCTTAATTAAGTGATAGATGTTGGAAAGTCCTGTCCGTTGTGGATACCATCACTTCTGGGCTGGTGGGCCTGGGTAGTATAAGAAAGGATGCTGAGCAAACCAGTAAGAAGCACTTCTCCATGGTCTCTGCATCAGCTCCTGCCTCAAGGTCCTGACCTTAAATTTGTGTCCTGACTTTCACCAGTGATGGACTGTGATGTAAAAATGCAAACAAAACAATCCCTTTCTGCCTCCCTATGGCTATTGTCATGATGCTTTATCATAGCAATAGAAATATTATGGCAATGCCTTTTTTATTATTTATTTTATTTTATTTTTTAATTTACATTCCAAATCACTTCCCCTTTCCCGTTTCCTCCCTCCCCGAAAGTCCCATAAGCCCCCTTCCCTCCCTCTTTTCTCCATTCAACCCCCTCTCGTTACTCTGTCCTGGTGTTCCCCTACATCCAGTCTTTCCAGGACCAGGGGTCTCTCCTACCATCTTTTTAGAAATCTATTGATATGCGGATTGTGTCTAGGGTATTCTGAGATTCTGGGTCAATATCCCCTTATCAGTGACTGCATACCATGTGTGTTCTTTTGTGATTGGGTTACCTCACTAAGGATGATATTTTCAAGATCTGACCATTTGCCTAGGAATTTCGTGAATTCATTGTTTTTAATTGCAGAGTAGTATTCCATTGTGTAGATATACCACATCTTCTGAATCCATTTCTCCGTTGAGGGACATCTGGGTTCTTTCCAGCTTCTGGCTATTATAAATAAGGCTGCTATGAACATAGTGGAGCATGTGTCCTTATTGCATGCAGGTAAAGTCTCTGGGTATATGCCCAGGAGTGGTATAGCCGGATCCTTTTCAACAAATGGTGCTGGCTCAGCTGGAGGTCAACATGCAGAAGAATGCAAATTGACCCATCCTTGTCTCCTTGCACTAAGCTCAATTCTAAGTGGATCAAAGATCTCCACATAAAACCAGACACACTGAAACTAATAGAAGGGAAACTAGGGAAGAACCTTGAACATATGGGCACAGGGGAGAATTTCCTGAACAGAACTCCAATAGCTTATGCTCTAAGATCAAGAATAGACAAATGGGACCTCATTAAATTACAAAGTTTTTGCAAGGCAAAAGACACTGTCAAAAAGACAAAGCGGCAACCAACTAACTGGGAAATGATCTTTACCAACCTTACATCCGACAGAGGGCTAATATCCAAGATATACAAAGAACTCAAGAAGTTAAACTCCAGAGAGGCAAGTAACCCTATTAAAAAATGGGGTACAGAGCTACACAAAGAGTTCTCACCTGAAGAATATCTAATGGCTGAGAAGCACCTAAAGAGATGTTCATCATCCTTAGTCATTAGGGAAATGCAAATCAAAACAACCCTGAGATTCCATCTCACACCAGTCAGGATGGCTAAGATCAAAAACACAGGAGACAGCAGTTGTTGGCGAGGATGTGGAGAAAGAGGAACACTCCTCCACTGCTGGTGGAATTGCAAGCTGGTACAACCACTCTGGAAAGCAGTCTGGCGGTTCCTCAGAAAACTGGGCAATGCCTTTTTAATGGTTGGGATATGTTCGTCTAGCTCACTTGCCTAAGTGCTGTTAACCTGCTTGTTTTTGCTGAGTCCCAGGGCATAAACAGGCTCTGCTGCGTCGGGCTGTACTGCTTCAACTGTACCATTCAGCCAATTCAGTGATGTCTGAAGGCTGTACATAAGTGGACTCGTTGGTTAGAACCCTGCAGCGGGCCATGATTTTATACATGTAAATGATGAGCAGGTTTCCAAACCTTTGCTCTTTTTCCAAATCCTTCTTATTTTCCTCTGTGTAATTTTTGATGGGATCCTGATTTCTCTGGCTCAATGCCATTGAACTTCCTGCATTCAGATATTTGGTCAAACATTATTCTGGGTGTTTCAGTGAAGTGTACATGTAAATCAATAGGTACAGGAAAGAAATGTAGCCTTCTTATTGTTGGTGGGACTTGCACAATTAGTTGAAGTGCTTAGAGAGAGAGATAAAAGACTTTCCATAGAGCAAGAGAGACTTCTGAAGCTGAGAGTCACACTCTGAATGCAGAGACATTCTCTGCATTATTTGTTCTTCCTTGGGCTCTCTCTATCTTTTTGACTCTGTCTCTCTGTCCCCTCCTCTCCCTCTCTTTTAACTTTCCCTCCCTCTATCCAACCCTTCCTCCCTCCCTTTTTACTGTTTCTGAGACAAGAGACTTAACTACATTGCCTAGGTTAATCTTGATGGCCTGGATCAAGAGATCCTTATGCTTGAGCTTCCTAAGTAGATGAGACACAGCGGTGAACCACACACATCACACATACATATGGTGGGGGCAGGCAGCACCAATGTCCTATGAAAAAGTTCTTCTGCGATTCTATCCTCTACAGTTGTTTTACAGTTTTTAAGTAATTAATTTAAAAACTATGTCTATTGGTACTTTGTCTTCATAACTGAGGGTGTCTGATTCCCTGAAAATGGAGTTGCAGACAGTTGTGAGCTGCCATGTGGGTGCTGCGAATTGAACTTGGGTTCTCTTGAAGGGCAGTCAGAGTTCTTAACCACTGAACCATTTCTCCACCTACCCACCCCATACTCCACTTTTTAATGTCAGATAATCTGCAACACTTATTCCTACTTGGAGGCAGGAATAGACTTTAATCTTTGACCCTTATGAGAAGACTGAAAAGGCCAGTGCTAGGAATAAGTTAAGCCATTTAAAGAAGACAGAATGAAGGTAAATGATGACATTTGCTCCATCAGTGTTGTGTATATATTTACTACCTACAATGAATAACATTAGATACAACCTTATTGTCTTCACTAAAATGATAGTCCAGCACTGTAAAAAGAAAACAGTTCTTGTTTTTATTACTTTGTTCTATGTGGATAATTTCACTTGACATTATTGAGAGATGGCTGACTAGTACAATTGAAATCAATTTAATTATAATTGATTTATTTGCATATTATTATTTTGTTTGAGGTTTTCCAAGAATCAAGGCTTCAAAAATGTATAGATAAAACACACAGAGACTTGTATTTCTCCTGTTAGTCAAAAAGGAAAGGGATGATTCAAACCCTTGGTCAAATTTTCTAATGGCCACTAGATGGCACTAAATAACTAGTTCTCATACTTCTGCCCTGCAGCATTCCTGCCTTAACTGGTTTCCATTGTCAGCTGGCAAATTGCAGAAAAGAAAAATATAAAAGCTATTTGCTGGAGATTTTGAACAAGATAGAGGTTTCATTAGCGGAGAACAGAACATATTTTGTAATTCAATTGCTAGCAAAACGATCGTCTTTATTGTTATATATTTGTACAGTTTAAAAGCAGGAAATAGGATCAGCACAGAAACACATAGGAAAATGTGGGAAGGCTAAATTCAGTAGGCACTAGCTGGGAATGTTTATCTTGACCAAAGAGCAAGGGCAGGCAAATGAGTCAGAGATAAAATGTCTGCTGAGATGCTTTTAAAGATACTTTTAAGCTCATATAATAGACTGCTTGTTCTTATATCATACCTGGGCTCAAGAATACCAGTAGGGCTTAGATTCCAGGAAAGAGCTTTCTGCTTTAGATTTCTCTTTTCTTTTTCTTTTTTTTAAAGCTGAAGCTAAAGAGAGTGTGTCCCACTAAGAACATTTGCTTGACGAACCAGCACTTGAATTTGATCACTAGTCGGCACTGTGGGCTACATTAAATGTTAAACTCTTGAACACTCAGTTTATGTTTATCAGAGTCTTTCAGTGATTGTGTCTTGCAAGCTAGAGCAACATGGGCAGTCATTTGATCTGTGAATAGCAGCATGCTACTGTTTTTAAAAGTTTAGAGGCAGAATTCTGACATCAAAATACATCAGGTAGAATCTTGGGTCAGTGGAAAAGAATATAAAATTGTCCAAAGAATCAGTGTAGGCCTTGTCTTCTAAAGCTCTACACAGAGGCATGTTAAAGCCCAGGAATATTGACCAGGGCAATGAAAACTTGTTCAAACAAAAGAGGGATTTATTAGTGTTCAATCAAGTGTTTCTCTGAAGGGAAAAGTGCTAAATAGTGATTCAAATTTAAGAGAATCAAAAAATAAAATTTATCTATGCTTTTATAGATTTGTTACAAAAATCATTAACAATCAAAGTGAGCATAATGACCCTGGCCCAGTCAGTCCCTATTTGGTCACTTGATGCCTCCCTGAGCCCTGATTATATAGGAGTTCATATTCAGACTTTAGGAGACTCCAATGTTTCAGAGCATTTAGAGTAATAGAATTCTCAGTTCATAGCTTTCTCCTTTCCAGGGAATTAAACCCAGAGCCCCAGAGAGCTCAGCACAGACTTCAGGAGCTACCCACTCCAGGACCTGCTCTTCTTTTTAAGTAAATACCTCCCAGTCTTCTTTCCCATTGGATGATGGCCTGTTACCCCATCCGGAGATAACTCTGTAGGGAATCATGTGTGCAGTGTGAGCTTGACAGCTGCCGCTCTTTAGGACCATTCTCCCTCCAGGAAGTAATTAGGAAGAAGTTTTACAGGACATTCAGCAATGGCACCCAGGGAGTCTGAAAGGGTTAATTTCTCTCTTTAGACAATTCTTCTCAGAGCCACTTTTAGGAGGAAACCTGCCTTATTCTGTTCATGAAAAGATGAAGTTGGGGACTGCAGCCAGGAGGGGAGGGAAAGGTGTGTGGCTAATGTTGTTAAAAGCAGGAAAGAATAAGATTCCTGAAGCCCTCAATAAATCAAAGATAAAACCTTTGAAAATAGTGATATGTGGCAGATGGCACATAGAAGAATCAATATTCTGAGTCCTTTAGGGAGAGTACTTAATTCATTTGATGTTTGTGTAGCATCTGATACAGAGATTATTACATAGTTCGCATCTACGTAATAATTGTTGAACTGTAGTGAGTTGGGTGTGCACACACATCTATACACACACACACACACACACATCCATACACCCAGGGAATCAGATACACACATATTGAGTTGCTCATGCTCCCATTTAGTCAGATGACAGCTATCCTTGCTTAATTTCCAGACCAGTTTTGTTCATTTCTCATCTCAATCGTTTAACCTTGAGTTTGGATTAAATAAGGCAATAATAATCCTTATTGATAAGTATTTTTGGTGGTATAAGGAAAATGACAGACTACTTATGCTTCAATGGACCTTTCTGTATGGTGAACAATTCTTGCAAAGCAGTCATTCTCAGAGCAACCTGACCAAGATATTCCCTGAAGTTGAGATTACCCATGAAGAGCAGCAGTTTTTATGTGCTTGCTTTAAAACACCTGATACAGCTGTCTCCTGAGAGGCTCTGCCAGATCCTGACCAATATAGATGCAGATGCTCAAAGTCAACCATCGGACTGAGCACAGGGAGCCCAATGGAGGAGTTAGGGGAAGGACTGAAGGGGCTTAAGGGACCTTATCTGGCATCAATGGGAGGGGAGACCCTTGGGCCTGTGAAAGCTTGATGCCCCAGTGTGGAGGAATGCTAGGGTGGTGAGATTGGAGTGGGTGGGTGGGTGGGTGAGCACCCTCATAGAAGCAGGGTAAGGGGGGATAAGATAGGAGGCTTGCAAAGGGAAAACAGGGAAAGGAGATAACATTTGAACTGTAAATAAATAAAATATCCAATTAAAAAAAGCCCCTCACTTTCTCAGTTTGAATTCCTTTTCACAAAGTGCTTTGTGACATCCCTCTGTTATGGCTGTGTTTTTCATTGGCCCTTATACATCATTTGACCTGAAGCTCCATGGGAGAGACGTTTATGCTTGCTTCCTCTCCAAATTGTCATCTCTTGAAACACTCAATTATATCCTCATGAGTGGACGGGTTAGTGGCTGTTTAAAATAAGCAAGTTCATTAAGTATTGCTGTGATTTCTCTTCTGCTGTCAGTTATTCCAAGCCAGCCCCTTCCCTGAAACTCCTTACTCTCAATAGACTGAATTCAGCCTTGGGAGTTTAGGTTAGTGGATCTTAACTCTACTCATCCCAAGGGAATTTGGCAGCTCCTGAACCTTTGTGGTTATTATGACCAAAAGGCTAAGTTACCTCTTGTGCCCATGGAACAGAGGACAGGGATACTGCTAAGTATCCAGCAACTTGTGAAGTCTTCCCACTTGCTCAGTAAAGAATTTTTTGATCTAACACAAAATTCTTAATGTTTTTTTTTTCTCTTGAGAAATCCTAATTTACTTGCTAACCTATTTAGGAAAAAACTATTCCTCAGATAGCATATTTAAGCACCATTTGGTCCTATTATTTATGTCTTTGTGTATCCAAGGCCAAGAATTCACAATGGAAAAAGAGACACCTTTGTTTGATCACAGCCAAAGACTCAGATGTTTCTTTAACAAAAACAAACAAACAAAAATTCTTCAGACAATATCTGGATGACTAGCTAACAATTTTACTCCTTGGTTTAATGTTTGAGAGAGTTATTATTGATGGAGCCTATGATTAAAAGTGGTGTGATGCTTAGGTATCCTAGGGGGTAGTGGGGGTGGTGGGAGGGGGGCAATGGGCTGTACACAAAGCTACAGAGGAAATGTTTCAAAGAACAGTGTCTTCTTTTTTATTGATCCAAATCCCATAATAATAGTTATAAGCCCAGCTGTTCTCCCTCCCAAATAACCCGAAGAATAGTCATTAACTGGAGATACAGAGTTTTAAAATGACATAAATCACTCGGCTATTTGAATTTTGAAGATCCTTTTGGATGAACCAGGTGGTTTCCTCCTGGACTTTAATTATCAAAATCCATTTCCTTTAAAAAAAAAAAAAGAATTGAGCCACTTGGGTAATTGCTATTCTGATGAACTCCAACCCCTAGCTCCCTTTTCTACTCCCACACTTCCTTGAGCAAGTTCACTCTATCATCTTCGCTACCAAAATATGCATAAGGTATATTTTTCTTCTCATTGTATGGCAGTAATCCCATCTAACATATCAAATAGAATACAAAGTGCCGTGTGTGTGACTGTTATAAATTTTTCTGGCACAATTCCCAGAATCATTACTTAGTGTCATCCTCGTTCCAAGGTCTACTTAGTAACTTTTTAGTAAAACACATTTGAGCCTTGGTTCTTATTAGTCATCGTTTAAATTATAACTCCTCTAATCAAATACTTAAAGATGGTCATTAAAAGGACATTTAGTTGGTTTCACAAACTTGCTGATGAAATTGCAGTTGTTTAGACCCATTAAATATAGTATGTCCCAGAGGGTTCCTATGAAATTGGCCAGATAAAACAGATGTCACGTGAAATGTAAATATCAGAGATAAATAAGCACTTCCTCCTCCTCTGTGTAAGTATTTCTCCTGCAATATGTACAACATATTTGTAAGTTGAGAACTTGCTGTTTCTCTGAAATTCAAGCTTAACCAGGTAACCTGTATTTGGATTTTCAAAATCCCACAGTCCAACAAGCCTATTTATCAAAGTTTGTGACTTTATTAGCTCCTTTAATAATGAGGTCTTTCAAAAAGATCCTTCTCTTTTAATGAAGCAATGCTTGTGGAATAATTGAAATCCACTGGGGTATTGGCCTCAGTGAAAATAATGCAGACATTGAATTCTGGTTGGAAAATGTAAAACTGTGACATCCTGGAAACTGGCTCTTCTGGGGAACCATTTGGCAGATGAAGTTACTCTTTTGTTTACACTCCTACTGTGGCTACATTTCATCTCTGGGCTCCTTAATCACAGGGCCCTTCAGGAAGCCCACCCACGTCCCTTGATGACCAGTGGAAGTGGCATGTGAAGAAGTAACTTCTTAGACATGTCATAGATGCTCACTGAAGCAGAATGGGGCTCATTGATCTGATTACCTGACTTTTCTCTTGATTAATTCTGAATGACAGAGAGAAATCAATCACAAGGGCAGCAAAAGAATCATCAAGTCTATCGATGCAGCTACACAAACTTAACCTTTACCTCCTCTCTCAAGCTTTTTGCTAGGAGATTTATATAGGAGGGAAAACTAACATTGTACCTGTAAGTTCAGCCTCAGAATCTGCCTCCTTAAAGCAGATTGTGCTAAATGCAATTTACTAGCCTTAGGAATACTTTACTTTCCTGCTCCCCCCACCCTGTCCCCTGCCTTACTTCATCTTTCTATTAAAATAGGAATCAGGCTAATAAAAAGATAACCAAATAAAACATCTACTTTGCACTGAAAATCAGTCACTAAACACTCCACCTATGGTGTTCATGGCTAAAATTTAGAAAATATTCTAACAAATAGTCCTGACTTGTTTAGTGAGGTATATATTATTGAAAATAACATATTGTTGTCTGTCACAGAAGTTTCTCTACACAAAAATTGCATTTGTTTGCACCAATGTAAACATCTTTCTGAAATTTTGAAGGATTCCTAATTAGACCTAATTTATTAATTCGTGGCAGAGTGAGTAACAACTGCAATGTAATGGCTACTATTACTGGATGGTTGCTCACTAAAATGGAGAGCAATACAAGAATGAAGGGAAGATATACAAAGCAATAATAATATTGATAGAAGGTTATGGATGTTAAAGGAGGGTCACAGATGATTTTATTTTTTATCAATTTTATCTAAAATGTCTTTTGGGTTTACCATATAACATTATCATCTGAGTCAATATAGGAAAGCATTCTTACCACAGAAAACCACAAAGGAAAAGCACCGGATGTGTGGGATGGAGCCAAGGGTATCCTCTCAAAGACTAGACATTGAAGGGAGGCTTGAGCGTCATTCGTTAAGCAAAGAGAATGAGGACAGAGACCAAAGAAGACAGTGGTGCTTCACACTGGAGGGGCATAAATCACAGAGGGGTAGAGTCTGAGCTCTCCATGCTCATTAAACAAGTAATGCTCTCAAATCCTTTTGGAGAGAGAGAGAGAGAGAGAGAGAGAGAGAGAGAGAGAGAGAGAGAGAGAGAGAATCTAAGGTACACACACACACACACACACACACTCATTGAAAGGACTATATTCCTTCCAAGAGATCTAGGGAATTATCTCATTCCCTTCCTACTCCACCTTACAGGGGGTACCTGCTTCTTTTCGCTCCTTCATACATGTCAGATTCAAAGGTATAGGTGGCCAGTTACATCATCCTCAGGCTTCCTACACGTGGTATAATGTACCTGAAAATGATAGGAATCATAACACAGACTTCTCTGAAGGGGCAAAATAGTTCTGGGTGGTTATTTGTTGTTGGTATTGTTTGTATTGTGTTGTGTTTTTGTATTTTTTGCCACGTTTGGAGTGAATAAAGTCTTAAGAGGAGGAAGTGGACACAGGATTTCAGCCTTAACCAATAGGAAATCTTCACTAGACGTCCTCTTGCAAAGGAAAAATTAGTTTTCACCAATAGAGTCTCACTGAGTACATTAACCACATTTAAGGGCAGGCCTCATGCCCAGCTGTAGACAGCCAACACAAAATAAACTCGGTGGTATTTTTATAGATGTTTTGTCTCCTTTGACTTTCTTTGGGCATTTTGGCTTCCTGGTCTTTTGCTCATATATTATGTTTTCTGATGTTATGTTTCTATTGGTGTGTGTGTGTGTGTGTGTGTGTGTGTGTGTGTGTGTGTGTGTGTATGTGTGCATTTCCTGTGATTTTTTTTTTGTTCCCTGTGGGCTTTTGTTGTTGTTGTTGTTTTGTTTTCTCAAGAGAAATAAAGAAAGTACTAGAGGAGTTGGATAAGTGGGTGAGAAAGTAGAAAGAGTCTGGAAGGAGTGTGGGGAGGGGAAACCATGATCATAATATAGTGTATAAACATTATTTACAATTAAAAATACATATTAAAGTCACACACCATTTCTAGTACTTAGCACCTAAATAGGTCCTGAAAACTCCCAGTACCTTTGCAGTATAGGCTTAAGGAAAAGTAGATTGGTGTTTTATCAAATGCTCTGCACACAAGAATGAATTTGGAGAATGAGTGCCTTAAGGCTTAAATCTGAGGACCAATATTAATAGATTATTAAAACAGAGACACAGACTTTCTGCTGTATGTTGCTTGTGTCTATTGGACAGAGAACAGTCTGGCCAAACTAGGAGGAAAGTCATTGTAAACAGTCAGAATAAAAGACCAAGTTGAAAAGTTAAAAGAAAGTTAAAAGTTCCTTTCCATGTGGAATAAGCAGTTAGCTCTCAATGGACCATGCTTTCCTGTTGCTAGGTTCCCTTGCTGTGCTGGAAGGTTGTTTGTCTTTAAGAAAACGTATCTATATCTTTTTCCTTGACAACTACAATATAATCTGTCTGGGAGTTGTTTATCATTTAAGAAAGGGTGAAAAAAAAAAGTCCTCTCCCATAAAGTGTTCAAATCCGTGAGCAGAAATGATGATAACATCACAAGAGGCATCATAATTTATCTGGAGCATGTAAATCACCAAAGGCCCCCTCTGAGGATGCTTGCTAAAATGATGAATAGCTCTGCAGGTTGGAAGAGCAACCCCGAGGAATTCACCAGCCAGACTTTGACAGGAGAGCTGCCTCCCAGTCTCTCCAAGCTGGGAAAAAGTAATGACTTAACAGATTTGAAAATCCAGTTTTGAAGCCATGTGTTAAAACATTCCTCTCAAGACTCCATCTGCATGCTATGATAAAGGTTGAAACAGATCAGAACAGATCAAGACAACTACGGGTATGAGGTGCCCTGGCTTACCAAATTGTACTTTGATTTTTTTTTTCTATTTCCTAATTTACTCAATTTGCCAGTATAACTGTGCTTACAATCCTGCATTTTCCAAGACAAGAGATTTCTAATGCATTCCTTTCTGACTCTTATAGTAAAAGTGAAAATGCTGGAAACTGGGAAGGCTTGTATTATGTGTTTTATTTCAGAAAACCTAATATTCATAGAAAAATATGGATAGCTATCAGTTTGCTGAGGTTTCCACATATTTTTCTGTACAAGTTTGGATCAGAAAATTCTATTTAATAGGTGAAGCAACTGTTGCAGACTAGATATTTGTGTCTTCTAAAATATGTATGTTGAGGACTTCACTATAATGGGACATGACAGAAGTACATTTGGGGTTAGTTAGGTCCAGATGAGGTGATAAGGGTAAGCGATTTGTGGTGGGATTAGTATGTATAGGGAAACACAGCACATGAACAGTCTTTCCTGAGCACCCATACAGACTCCAGGGAGAGTAAGGCCATGTACAGCCCCAAAACAGGGATCCTACCAGTAACTGTGCACCGGCAGCAGGCAGCATGGCATTGGACTTTCTCAGCTCTTCTCTAAGGATTAAATGTCTGTTGTTTTGACTAACCATTATATAGTATTTGGTTATAAACACCATGTAAAAACAATGATTATTGGGTAGGAAATATTAAATATTCTATGTTCCCCAAATCTAGTACTTTAAATTTTAAGTGGAATTGGCATATCATAATTAAAATGACCAATAGCGGTGACTGTAGGAAGCATGGGTTGAGGGTTTATTGGTGTCACATGGTTTGCTAATGAAAAACCATTGTATATTTTGTATTACTTAATTCTCATCGAAGTTGTTTATACTAATATACCTCATCACTTACCCATCTTTCATAAAAGATTTAAAATTTCGTTTGTTTTTCTGAGACAAGTTCTCACTCTGTAGCCAAGGCTGGCCTGGAACTTCCAACTCGTGGTAATCATTCTGTTCCCTCATCCCTGAGTGCTGGGATTACAGATAGGTGCCACCTCAGCCAGCTGGAAGGAAATTTTTTTGGAAGTACATTGACCTGACATCTGTGATGTGACCCAGCTGGGTCTCCATGAAGAGAGTCTTGTTCTTTGCCAGCCTATTTGTTTCTTAGCGCATCTCTACCAAAGTTACCAGAAACCAAATATCTGGAAATAAAAGAAGTTTCTTCTGTCACATTTCTAGAAGCTAAAATCTTGGGGATGGGGTGAGAAACATGAACTTTCTGAGGATTCTTTTGGGGAGAATATTAGTAAGTATTGACCATTTCCAGTGGTACCAAGCAGTTGGTGTTTTGAGTTGTGGACCATCATTCCAATCTCTGTACTATCATCTCAAACCCTTCTTCCCTGTATCTGGTCTCCTTGACAGGGACCCCATTCTTCTGCTTTGATACCTAGTTGAGACCCATATGAACTTAACCATCTGAATGTGTAAGGACACAAGCTTCGACTAAGACCCCAGTCTTGGGAATGTGGCTTTATGTTTTGAGAAGACACTAGTTCACTATACTAACCTTCCTACCTTATTTCACTCCCGTTGGGACCAGAATGAATTATTTCTACGAAATTAGAATGTTAAAGGAGATAAGATTAGGAAGTACAAGTTTTAGGATTTGTTTATATTATCAAGAAGATGATACCCTCAAACTAGAAGCTATGAGAAAGAACTCTATTTATTCTAGCATGGGAGGACATAACATGTTGAAATCTATGATCAGGAAAGTGGGATTCCACACTGGACCACAATCTCGGACTATACAACACCTAGAACCACAAAATAAATACCTATGTCATTTTTGAGCCTCTAACTTTTTCACATTTTCCTAAGGTCACTCAAGCACCCTAGGACTACTGTCCACATCAGGGTTTCTTCTATCAGAAAGTCTGTTGATAGTCTTTACCCATGACACAAATGTCTCACATTACTCCTCACATCCCCCATTATCTCTTCGATCCCTTCCTGCTCTTCATTACAGATACATCTTTAGTAAGAAACCTTACTCTGTTATGGAATGCTTTATTTCTTGTCCATATCAGTTACTTGTACAAAATCCATAAGGTGTGTCTAGGAACTTATGCTTGCAATAGTTCCTTACTATTTACAATTTCAAGTCTCTGCCACAGACTTGTTTGCTATTTGGAATCTGAATTCCTAAGTATAACCCTTTTGTGTCTGCACTGCTTGTTTTAGTTAGGGTTTCTATTGTTGCGACAAAACACCATGACCAAAAACAAGTTGGAAGAGAAAGTGTTTAGTCAGCTTATAATTCCACAGCACTGTTCATTATTGAAGGAAGTCAGGACAGGAACTCAAACAGGGCAGGAACTGATGCTAATGCCACAAAGAGGTGTTGCTTACTGGGTTGTTTTCTATGACTTGCTCAGCCTGCTTTCTTATAGAACTCAGGACCACCAGCCCAGGATTGGCACAGTGGGCCAGGCTCTCCCATATCAATTACTAAATAAGAAAATGCCTTACAGCTGGATAATATGGAGGCATTTTCTCAATTGAGGTGCCCTCCTTTCAGATAACTCTAGCTTGTCTGTCAAGTTGACACACAAATCTTGTTTTAGAGTAAAACAAGCAAACACCAGCGCACTAAAAAAGTGTCCAAGAGACCCAGCAGAGAATATATGCAATGGCTTGTGAGCTAGAAAGTAGGGACATCAGAAATGATCTCTTTGACAATGGTGTCTCATCTTCACCATTATGAGGTAAGCTCCATGAAACTATATATAGATTGTGTTGTACACATGCCAGTGTCTAGCACAAAGCAGCTACACAGTAAAGGAAAATTCAGTCGCTCCTCTTCACTGTCACCAAAGGTAGCTGATGAAGTTTCCCTGACCATCAGATCCTCGCTCATCATAGTTTCTTCCTTCTTTGCTAAGTGTTTGGTAAGCTGGAACCTTTTATAGAAATGTTTGCCTGGAAGATGCTTGTCCCCCTTATCAGATTTGTTCCAGAGGATGAGTTTCCCAGGCTCCCTTTTGTCTTAGTTCCAAAGACTGGCCCTGAACTTTGTGAACCTTACTTACTGGAAAAAAAAAAGAAAAGAGAGAGAGAGAGAAATCTGCGGTCTTTGCCTTCCAGTAACATAATGGAGTCTGTTTCCTCGGGGTTTGGCAGAAAGAAGTGCTGGTGGCAGCCTGACATGGTCATGCCTGCCTGCTCAGGGTTGCTGTTCCATTCGATGCTCCTCCTAAACACAGACAGGGGCCATGGGGAGCCCACAATGCAACCTGTCACCAGGCAGCCCGCAGAAACACAAATCTTGTTTTAGAATAAAACAAACAAACACCAGTCCTTAAATGCTCTCACGCCCAAGGTCACTTGTGTCAACCACGTGGCCTGGGAGACTCCAGAGAAACACAAAACCAGTGAGAGGCCCTTTGATCTTGCACCTTCTTTAGAACGTTTTAATCAATTAACCATGAAGTCACTCCACTTCGCTTATGCAGGCCTATATATAAAATGACTTTGGTCTGGCTGATACTTCACTGCATCCAAGATCAAAGATTGAAACAAATGCCAAGTGCAGCCAGGATGCATCTGAGCCCCTCCCCTCCCCCACACACTCCCCAGCATACCCCCTACCTGCTTTTAGAAACACTTCTTCCTTTGCAAGGCCAAAAAGGAGAACTCTTACATGTTGATGGAAATACACACGCTGATGCATCCATTCACACACACACAGGACGATGCGCACACATAGGCACACACAGAGACACATAGAGACAGACACACAAGAGATACACATACCAATATATATACACACAAAAGCACACACAGAAACATACACTTACACACCAATGCAGACACACAAACACAGACACATATATATACAGATACAAGCACACCAATGAACACGCCCCCCCACGCACATAGACAGGTAGACACATGCATAGAGACACACACACAAACATATACACAGACACAGACAGACTGCCAGACAGACACATATACACACACAAACAGGCACACAAATAAAAACATAGACACATAGGCAGAGACACACAGAGAGATAACACATACTCCACTATATATACGTACAGACACAGACAGAAACATACACCAGTGAACATACACACACCCACACACAGAGACAGATAGACACACATACAGAGATACACACACACACACAGACAGAATGACAGATAGACACCCATATACACACAAATACACACACACATACACACACACACACACACACACACTTCTGAGTATTGAAAGAGTTCTTTAGTTACAGAGGGAAGGAAGAAATTAGTCTAGAAGGTCAGAGAGCTCACTGTGAACAAAGTATGCTTTAAAACTTAATAATGTGTTTTGAAGAAAAATAAAACAATACATTTTCTTTCTGGAGTAATAGTAAGAGCAGCCCTTTGTTCGGGAAATCAAAAAGAGACCTGGCATGGACGAGACATGGAAGCAGGCACTGGATGCTCTTGACTCTGGATTTCAGCCTAACCTAAGCATCACAAATAGCGCTCCACCATCCTCTTATTAAAGACTCCGCCCATGGCTGCTTGGCCTCATTGTGCTGAGTAAAGAGTTAGGAAGACTGAAATTTTCCATCATTTTTTCCATAAGAAGAGAGTCACGATGTTCACTTGTTCGAACCCTACAGTGCTTCAGAGCAGCACTAACATTCTATTCATTATTTCACGATTTTTCCCATAACTAATGCAGAACACAGAGTTTATCATCCCCATTTCCTAGATGGCAAACCCATATCTTGGCACAGTTCAAAGGTTCATTCCCAGTGTGACATTGTCTTCTAAACCTCTACTTACTCTCACTTGTCCTATTGTGTCATCTTTCACTTATGAGCTCCATTGTGTGAAATATTTCCTTTAGTGCAAATGTTGAAGACTTTACTTCTTGATTTTTTTTTTTTAAAGTACAGATAGCTATAATGGCTGACCACAGCTCTTGGTCGTCAGCATGAAGTAACTGAAGTCAGGACACTAGCTCATAAATCTCTAGTCAAAAGAAAGACAATGCAGACTCATTGCAGGAAAACATACCCAGTATTCTCAAAAGATGAAAAAGAATCATAGTTCGTTATTTGCCAAGCTGTATATGCCAGACATGGCTCTGGTCACCTTGCTCATATCATTATTAATCTTCCATACAGTCTTTCGGTATAAGTACTATTTTCTTTTTCAGACAGGATCTTTGTAATTCACATTAGGTTTGAATTTTGAATCATCCCGTTTTAACCTCCCAAAGGCCGACATATCATCAAACTCACCAGGATTTTTATCTCCAGTTTATAAACCTGGAACTGAGGATTGGTAAAGGGGTAAGGGCGTGTCCAGGGGTAAGGAACACTTGGATACAGCTTGGGTCTGGGTTTTCAGTCCCTTTCATGCAGCATTCTGTTATGGTAACTAATTTTCTTGTTACAACAGTGGAGTTTGAGAGTCTAGACTAGGAGGCCTTTGGTGTCTCTGTTCCTCCTACTATGGTAATAAAGATATTATGACCTGAAAAGATTCTTCTAGTGTTTCTGACAGTTTGGGAGTTTTCAGAAGTCACTTTGGTTCAGCCCTTGCCCTGCCCACAAATGTCCAGTGTGTCCAAAATGCCTACACCAAAGCAGTTGATGAGACCTTGAAATTAATTTTTATTTCATATTTCATATTTCAATATTTCATATTGAAATGATTTCTTGAACAAGGAGCTCTTCAGAAGATATTTTTTTTTAAATGACCAGCTTTAGATGCTGTCAAGTCAAGCAAAACATTTTTTTTTTCTAAAGAAGAAACCGAGGCCAGCTTCCCTTCCGCGACCTCTGTTCCCGCGGACTGCGCTGGAGAGACCGGTACCCAGGCTCTCCCCCCAATATGACATCACTTGGGACACGGCCTGTTGGGGCTTCCGTCTGTGCCCGAGGGCGGGTTGGCGCTGTGGTCGTCTGGGTGCCAGATCAGCGGGCCATCGTGACCACAGGGTGAGCGGCGCCACGGAGAGTGCCCTCCGCCATCTTTGCTCCAGTGACCAGGTAGTTGGGACCGCCAGGCTCAGAGACAGACAGGCATAATATCGCTTCGGGTTCAGGCAGCTTGTGTGTAACCTGCTCCCAGGTGCTGGGCTGATCTGCAGTGACCAGCGCGCCAGATCTGCTGTGGGACTTCTGCCTGGCAGAGGGACGCCCCCTCCTCCCCCCCAGGAGAGATCACACACCCCTGCACAGGGCAGGAGCCTGCCAGCCTCCCTTTGGCGACCTCTGCTCCAGGAATCCACTAGGCTGAGCCTTTAGATGTGCAAGGCCTCCCCAATATAAGATCACTTGGGGCAAAGCACATTAGGGCTCCAAAGTCACTCAGGAGCAGGCAGGCCCCAGAAATCGGTGCCAGGGGAATCCTGGTAATCCAGGGGGGGCAGAAATAGCTTTGCAGGCTCACAGGAGGTCCAACCAACAGCCAGTGGCAGCAGGACCAACTAACACCAGAGGTATCCAGATGGCAAAAGGCAAATGTAGGAATGTTACTAACAGTAATCAAAGTAATGTGGGACCATCCGAACCCAACTCTCCAACAGCAGCAAGTCCTGGATACCCCACCACACCCGAAAGACAAGATCTGGATTTAAAATCACTTCTCATGATGCTATTAGAGGATCACAAGAAGGACACAAATAAATCTCATAAAGAGTTACAGGAGACCATGAATCAACGGTTAGAAGCCCTTACAAAGGAAACACAAAAATCGCTTAGAGAAATGCGGGAGAACATGGATCAAAAGATGGAGGCGCACAAGGAGACAACACAAAAATCGCTTAACGAGATGAATCAACGGGTAGATGCACTCACAAAGGAATCACGAAATTTGCATAAAGAAATGCAGAAGAATATGGGTCAACAGACGGATGCCCATAAGGAGGCAACACAAAAATTGCTTAAAGAAATGAATCAACGGTTAGATGCCCTTACAAAGGAAACACGAGAACTGCTTAAAGAAATACAGGAGACGATGGATCAACAGATGGAATCCCATGAGGAGGAAACACAAAAATCGCTCAGAGAAATGCAGGAGAACGTGGGTCATCAGGAAGAAATCCTGAAAGAGGTAATGCAAAAATACCTTAAAGAAATACAGGAAAATACAAACAAACAAGTGAAGGATCTCAGCAAATCCATCCAGGAACTAAAAAAGGAAGTAGAAACAACTAAGAAATCACAAAGGGAGACAACTTTGGAGATAGAAAACCTTGGGAAGAAATCAGGAGTCATAGATGCAAACATCAACAATAGAATACAAGAGATGGAAGAAAGAATCTCAGGTGCTGAAGATTCCATAGAAAGCATCGACTCAACAGTCAAAGAAAATGCAAAATGCAAAAAACTTGCAACCCAAAACATCCAGGAAATCCAGGACACAATGAGAAGACCAAACCTAAGGATTATAGGTATAGATGAGAGTGAAGATTTGCAACTTAAAGGGCCAGTAAACATCTTCAACAAAATTATGGAGGAAAACTTCCCTAACTTAAAGAGAGAGATGCCGATGAACGTACAAGAAGCCTACAGAACTCCAAACAGACTGGACCAGAACAGAAATACCTCCCGTCACATAATAATCAAAACACCGAATGTTCTAAACAAAGAAAGAATACTAAAAGCAGTAAGAGAAAAGGGCCAAGTAACATACAAAGGAAGACCTATCCGAATCACATCAGACTTCTCACCAGAGACTATGAAAGCCAGAAGATCGTGGGCAGATCTCATGCAGACACTAAGACAGCACAAATGCCAGCCTAGACTACTCTACCCAGCAAAACTCTCAATCACCATAGATGGAGAGACCAAGATATTCCATGATAAAACCAAATTTTCACAATATCTTTCCACAAATCCAGCCCTGCAACGGATAATAGGTGGAAACCTCCAATACAGGGAGAGAAACAACACCCTGGAAAAAATGAGATAATAACCTTCTTGAATCAAACCCAAAAGTAGATAACCACTCAAACATAAAGATAGCGTCAAGAATGGCAGATGGCAATAATCACTATGCCTTAATCTCTCTTAATATCAATGGTCTCAATTCCCCAATTAAAAGACATAGACTAGCAGACTGGATACGTAAACCAGACCCAGCATTTTGCTGCATGCAGGAAACGCACCTCAGTGTCAAAGACAAACACTACCTCAGAGTAAAAGGCTGGAAAACAATTTTACAAGCAAATGGCCCCAAGAAACGAGGTGGAGTAGCCATCCTAATATCGGATAAAATTGATTTTCAACCTAAAGTCATCAAAATAGACACAGAAGGACACTACATACTGATCAAGGGAAAAATCCACCATCAAGAACTCTCAATCCTGAATATCTATGCTCCAAATGCAAGGGCACCCTCATTCGTAAAAGAAACTTTACTAAAACTCAAAGCACACATCGCACCGCACACAATAATAGTGGGTGACTTCAACACCCCGCTCTCTGAAATGGATCGTTCAGGAAAGCAGAAACTAAACAGGGACACAGTGAATCTAATTGAAACCTTGGACCAAATGGAACTAACTGATATATATAGAACATTTCATCCTAGAGCTAAAGAATACACCTTCTTCTCAGCTCCTCATGGTACCTTCTCCAAAATTGACCATATAATTGGTCACAAATCAGACCTCAACAGATACAAGAAGATAGAAATAATCCCATGCCTCCTATCAGATCACTATGGAATAAGGGTGGTCTTCAATGGCAACAAAAACAAAAGAAAACCCACGTACACATGGAGGCTGAACAATGCTCTACTCAATGATAACTTGGTCAAGGTGGAAATAAAGAAAGAAATCAAAGACTTTTTGAAAGTTAATGAAAATGAAGGCACAACATACCCTAACTTATGGGACACAATGAAAGCAGTGCTAAGAGGAAAATTCATAGCCCTGAGTGCTGCCAAAAAGAAACGGGAGACAGCATACACTAACAGCTTAATGGCACACCTGAAAGCCCTGGAACATAAAGAAGCAAATACACCAAAGAGGAGTAGAAGGCAGGAAATCATCAAACTCAGGGCTGAAATCAATCAAGTAGAAACAAATAAAACCATACAAAGAATCAACAAAACGAGGAGTTGGTTCTTTGAGAAAATCAACAAGATAGATAAGCCCTTAGCCAGACTAACCAGAGGGCACAGAGATAGTATCCAAATTAATAAAATCAGAAACGAAAAGGGAGTGATAACAACAGAAACTGAGGAAATTCAAAAAATCATCGGATCCTACTACAAAAACCTGTATTCAACACAACTAGAAAATCTTGAGGAAATGGACAATTTCCTTGACAGATACCAAGTACCAAAATTAAATCAGGATCAAATAGACCATCTAAACCGTCCTATAACCCCTGAAGAAATAGAAGTTGTCATTGGAAGTCTTCCAACCAAAAAAAGCACAGGTCCAGATGGTTTTAGTGCAGAATTCTATCAGACCTTCAAAGAAGACCTAACACCAATACTCTTCAAACTGTTCCACAAAATAGAAACAGAAGGAACACTACCCAACTCGTTCTATGAAGCCACAATTACACTAATACCAAAAGCACACAAAGATCCGACAAAGAAAGAGAATCTCAGGCCAATCTCTCTTATGAATATCGATGCAAAAATACTCAATAAAATTCTTGCCAACCGAATCCAAGAACACATCAAAACGATCATTCACCACGATCAAGTAGGCTTCATCCCAGGGATGCAGGGATGGTTCAATATAAGGAAATCCATCAATGTAATCCACTACATAAACAATCTCAAAGAAAAAAACCACATGGTCATCTCATTAGATGCTGAGAAAGCATTTGACAAAATTCAGCATCCTTTCATGTTAAAGGTCTTGGAAAGATCAGGAATTCAAGGCCCATATCTAAACATAGTAAAAGCAATTTACAGCAAACCAGTAGCCAGCATCAATCTAAATGGAGAGAAACTTGAAGCAATCCCACTAAAATCAGGGACTAGACAAGGCTGCCCTCTCTCTCCATATCTTTTCAATATAGTACTTGAAGTTCTAGCTAGAGCAATTAGACAACAAAAAGAGGTCAAAGGGATACAAATTGGAAAGGAAGAAGTCAAACTATCACTATTTGCAGACGATATGATAGTATACATAAGCGACCCAAAGAACTCCACCAGAGAACTCCTACAGCTGATAAACGACTTCAGCAAAGTGGCCGGATATAAAATCAACTCAAGCAAGTCAGAAGCCTTCCTATACTCAAAGGATAAGCAGGCTGAGAAAGAAGTAAGAGAAATAATACCCTTTACGATAGCCACAAACCATATTAAGTATCTTGGCGTGACGCTAACCAAACAAGTGAAAGATCTGTATGACAAGAACTTCAAGACTCTGAAGAAAGAAATTGAAGAAGACCTCAGAAGATGGAAAAATCTGCCATGCTCATGGATTGGCAGGATTAATATAGTAAAAATGAGCATCTTACCAAAAGTAATACACAGATTCAATGCAATCCCCATCAAAATCCCAACTCAATTCTTCATAGAGTTAGAAAGAGCAATTCAAAAATTCATCTGGAATAACAGAAAACCCAGAATAGCTAAAACTATTCTCAAGAGTAAAAGAACCTCTGGGGGAATCAGTATCCCGGACCTCAAGCTGTACTACAGAGCAATAGTGTTAAAAACTGCATGGTATTGGTACAGTAACAGACATGTAGATCAATGGAACAGAATTGAAGACCCAGAAATGAATCCACACTCCTATGGTCACTTGATCTTTGACAAAGGAGCTAAAACCATCCAGTGGAAAAAAGATAGCCTTTTCAACAAATGGTGCTGGCTCAGCTGGAGGTCAACATGCAGAAGAATGCAAATTGACCCATCCTTATCTCCTTGCACTAAGCTCAATTCTAAGTGGATCAAAGATCTCCACATAAAACCAGACACACTGAAACTAATAGAAGGGAAACTAGGGAAGAACCTTGAACATATGGGCACAGGGGAGAATTTCCTGAACAGAACTCCAATAGCTTATACTCTAAGATCAAGAATAGACAAATGGGACCTCATTAAATTACAAAGTTTTTGCAAGGCAAAAGACACAGTCAAAAAGACAAAGCGGCAACCAACTAACTGGGAAATGATCTTTACCAACCTTACATCCGACAGAGGGCTAATATCCAAGATATACAAAGAACTCAAGAAGTTAAACTCCAGAGAGGCAAGTAACCCTATTAAAAAATGGGGTACAGAGCTACACAAAGAGTTCTCACCTGAAGAATATCTAATGGCTGAGAAGCACCTAAAGAGATGTTCATCATCCTTAGTCATTAGGGAAATGCAAATCAAAACAACCCTGAGATTCCATCTCACACCAGTCAGGATGGCTAAGATCAAAAACACAGAAGACAGCAGTTGTTGGCGAGGATGTGGAGAAAGAGGAACACTCCTCCACTGCTGGTGGAATTGCAGGCTGGTACAACCACTCTGGAAAGCAGTCTGGCGGCTCCTCAGAAAACTGGGCATGACACTTCCGGAGGATCCGGCTATACCACTCCTGGGCATATACCCAGAGACTTTACCTGCATGCAATAAGGCCACATGCTCCACTATATTCATAGCAGCCTTATTTATAATAGCCAGAAGCTGGAAAGAACCCAGATGTCCCTCAACGGAGGAATGGATTCAGAAGATGTGGTATATTTACACAATGGAATACTACTCTGCAATTAAAAACAATGAATTCACAAAATTCCTAGGCAAATGGTCAGAACTTGAAAATATCATCCTTAGTGAGGTAACCCAATCACAAAAGATCACACATGGTATGCAGTCACTGATAAGGGGATATTGACCCAGAATCTCAGAATACCCTAGACACAATCCGCATATCAATAGATTTCTAAAAAGATGGAAGGAGAGACCCCTGGTCCTGGAAAGACTGGATGTAGGGGAACGCCAGGACAGAGTAATGAGAAGGGGTTGAACGGAGAAAAGAGGGAGGGAAGGGGGCTTATGGGACTTTCGGGGAGGGAGGAAACGGGAAAGGGGAAGTGATTTGGAATGTAAATTAAAAAAATAAAATAAAATAATAAAAAAAAAAAAGAAACTGAATATGCTAGTTTGATTCCAGGAAGAGGTGAGAACCTGGAAATAAATCCAAAGTTCACACAGATGGAGCTGACCTAAAGTCACCCCCAGGGCACTAGTGGGGAATCGGAGAGTGAGGTTGAGAAGGGAAGACAGCGTGGCTCTGTGGCTTCTAGTTGTGGTTCAGAGACCTTGACATGAAGATGACCTCTGCGTCATGCCATTCTTACGGTGTCAGCGGTTGGGACTAGAATTAGAGGCGATAAGGAGACTAGAAGAAGCAGATGTGTCTGTGGTTCCAGAGCAACCCAGCTGACCAGGAAGTCTGAAATACAGGGTGTGGTTTAACCTAATGACTCAGTAGAAAGCTAGCAGAGTGAGATGTTTCCAATAAAAGAATCAGGTCTCCTCAAGGACAGTCAGTTGTTCTCACATGCTCCTCTTGGGTTTGGGATTTCCTCTCAGCAGAGGCAACAGCCTCAAAAAAATAAAAATTCTTTTCTCAACATATACACAAGAATGGTAATGGTCATTGGTAATATTTCTAATACTTACCTGTGGTTCAATATGTTTTATTGTAAATGCTAAACACCACATGATTGCTAAGAAAGCAGAGGACTGATGGGTAAATTGACCTAACCAGCATCACATAAGGATAGATGCTGAAAATGCAGTTTCACAGTTTGGCATTTATGAGGAAAAGTAGCTTACCACACTGCCTGATTGTAGTCACTCCTGTGGCATGGAAGAAGAGCATTCAGAGTTTCTATTTTCCACACATTTCTTCTGATAGGTTAGAGTATTTCACACCATGTGACAAAATCCCCACATCATAATGCTTACATTTTCCCTGGGAGGAACTCCTTTATCTAAAATATACATATTAAGGATCTAAACATAGTTTCCATAGGATGATGATTGCACCCCTAGAAGGAAACTGCCTCAATTAAATTTTAGAATAGCCAAAGCTCTTTGGGGGAAAAACAGCCTTTTCTTCCTAAAGGAATCAACTGAAATCTAGTATAAAATAAAACAAAACAAAATAAAATAGACAGTAAACCTGTAAAGTGATGTCAGCACGCTAAACAGCTGCTATAAGGAAGAAAGCAGGCTGGTGATATCACCTTGTTACAGATCAGGAAGCTTCTCTCTATTTATCATTGATGATATTTACCATGCGTCTACTTTGCTCAAATATGGGTGACTGGTACATCCATAAGATTTCAAAAGACAAGAGAAAAAAAAAGAAAGAGAGAAAACTTGAGAATTGGGTTTGTTGTTTTTGGTGTTGCACACATATAACCCCAACCTTGCTAGTGTGAAACAGAAACATCAAAGGGACCGACAAGACCAGATGTGCTACCCAGTGAGTTGCTATTACTGAACAACAAGAAATAGGAACAGAATAGTTGCAAGCGTTTTGGCAGAGCACATTGCCTAAATACACGCTCTGTGGTTCTACCAGAAGTTCAACCTTGAAAGAAGGTGAAATCAGTGTTTATGGGTCTCTTTTTGAATAGGCTCACTCAAAGTTAGATTTATTTTAATAGTAGTAGGCTATACATAAATTTACCATTGTAACTACCTTTAGATGTATAGTCCAGTAGTGCTACATACATTCACATTTCACATTCACATTTTCCTAAATCATGTTCTCACGAAACTAGGTTCAAAACCCATTAAACAATTTCCTAATACCACCCCCTTTCAGAGCCTGGCACTATCAACTGTTTGTTTGTTTGTTTGCTTGTTTTACTCTATGAGTTTGACGATTCTCTTACCTCATACAAGTCCCGGTCTTATGTCTGACCTATTTGCTTTCCATTATTCATGGTTCTACCCCCTGGAAGTATGATTTAGAATTCCATTCTTTTTGAATCAGAACAACGTTCCATTATTCATAGAAACAGAGGTTTAAAGTTGAATCTTGCTTTGCATCTATTGCTCTACTGCTGGAACACTACAATCAAGAGAAACTTGAGGAGGAAGGGGTTTAATCTCATCTTACAGTTTAGATGAGGGCAATGCAGGGCAGGAATGCAAGGTAGGAAGCTGGAGACAGAGCTAAAGCAGAAGCTGTGAGTGGATGATGCTTACTGGCTTGATCCTCTCATTTTGCTTTCTTATATACTCCAAGACCAGATGTCCAGGGATGGCCTTGCCTAAAGTGGATGGGTCTTTCCACATCAATCGTCAAACACAAAAACTCCCTAGAGACTAGCTTATAGGCAATCTGATGGAGAAATTTTCTTAGTTGAGATTCCATCTTACATGATTCTAGCTTTTGTCAGGTTGTTAACAAGGACGACAACGAGGATGACAACGACGACTACAAGGACGACGACGACAACAACATTAACTGGCAAAACTGACCCTTGGTCAACTTGGCACACCAGTATATTAACTTTAAACTTTAGTCTTCCCATTCTTGTTATCTCAAGTTAGTATTGTAATATAAGACATAAATAACTTTAAAAGTTCGAAAGATTAAAAATTCAAGCTCTTTAAAAATTTGGGCTTTTAAAAATACCCAATGTCTATTTAAGTATCCAAAAACCTCTTTAAAAGTTCAAAGTCTCTGTAAAATATTCAAGGTCTGTGGGTTCCTGTAAAATCAGAAAAAGAAGTTAAATACCTTCTTTTTTTCAAGGACAAAGAACCACAGGATAGTCACAATCAAATCAAAGCAAAACCCAGATTCAACAGTGTAAAAATTCAGTGCTGGATATCTGGAGCCCACTCATGCTTCTCTGGGCTCTCATGAGCCAAGGCAGCTCCTCTTCTCTGGCTCTGCTCTCTGCAGCTCACATGGCTTGTCCTGTAGGCTCCACTCCACAGTTGCCAGTGTCCTCAGCGCTTGTCCCACAATCCTGGCATCTCCAATATGCTTATTTCACCTTTACCAATTCTCTTTCTCTGGGGACACCAACCCTGCCACATTGTACCAAGCTTCAATCTCTTTTCCTAACCCTTTCACTCCTGGGGTTTCCATTTTAACTGAGGCTGCATCATCACCGATGCCATCTCACAGTGCCAGACCTCAGCTTCTCTCAGCAGTATCTTCCAAGTTCCCACAATAGCTAATTAAAGTTCTGAACACTCAGTGGTTTTTCTATCCCAAAGTTCTAAGTTTCCTTCATAATCTCTCTAAAAAACAAAATAGATAGGTCTGTCACAGCAATGCCGGAACAAACCTGGAAACTGTTGGATTTTCTTACTTTACCTTCTATACCTGTTACAGAACACTGTGATCTTATGCACCCAGTAGAAGAAATGGTTTATCGCCCCTTTCAAATTACAGTCTATTATGAGGAAATCAGGACTCGAATCTGGGATGCATGAACAGGAGCACACTGGCTTGGTCCTCCTTACTTGTTCAGTTTGCATTCTTTTAAAAAAATATTATTATTATTATTATTATTATTATTAGTAGTAGTAGTAGTAGTAGTAGTATTTAATCTTCTTTTTACAGTCCAGTCACTATTCCCCTCCTGGTCTGCCCTCTGACTGTTACACATCCCATACCTCCTCCCCCATCTCCAAGAAGATGTTTGCACCCCTCACCGCAACCCACCAGACCTCCGCAAGTCTCTCCAGGGTTAGGTACATATTCTCTCACTGACCAGAGGCCAGACCAGGCAGTCCTCTGCTGTATATGTGTCAGGGGCCTCATATCAGCTGGTGTATGCTGCCTGGTTGGTGGCTCAGTGTCTGAGAGATCTCAGGGGTCCACACTAGTTCAGAATGTTGGTTTTCCTATGGGGTCGCCCTCCTCCTCAGCTTCTTCCAGCTTTTCTCTAATTCAGCTACAGGTGTCCCTGGCTTCTGTCCATTGGTTAGGTGTAAGTATCTGCATCTGACTCTTTCCTCTGCTTGTTCGGCCTCTCAGAGGGCAGCCATGATACTTAGTGTCTGTAAGCACACCATAGCATCAGTAATAGCATCAGGCTTTGAAGCCTCGCCTTGAGCTGGATCCCAATTTGGGCCTGTCACTAAACCTCCTTTCCCTCAGTCTCTTCACCATTTTTTGTCCCTGCAGTTCTTTTAGACAGTTAACAATTCTGGGTTAGAGTTTTTGACTGTGGTGAATGCAAATGGAGGATTTTCTTATGTTAATAGAGCTGGAAGGACTTCCTACTCTGGGTGGCACCCTTCTCTTCCAGAGATCCTGAGCAGTTTAAACCGAGAAAGGGAGTTGAGTAGGAATATGCATTCCTTGTTTTCTGCTTCCTGGATGTGGATTAGCTCTTTTAAGCTCTAGATTTATTAAAAACTTTCTTACCATTGTAGGCTGTGCCCATGAACCAGAATACAGCTTCTTTCCCTTACGATGTCTTTGTAAAAGTATTTTGCTAGTGCAAAGGAACACAGGAAAGAAACTTCAGCACTGACTTGGTACTTACAGCCTTCTAAGTGCTAAATATACAGGCATAGATGACTATGATAGTTTCTGCTTCAGTTTCTAGCTCCAGGTTCCTGTCATGGTTTCCTGCCCTGCCTTCTTTCAATGACCAGAGAGCTGTAAGATAAAGTAAACCCTTTCCTCCTCAAGTTGCTTTTGCATATGGTATTTTGTTAGAGTAGAAGCTCTAAAACAGATAACGTGCTTGGCTTTTTTTTTTTAAACTGGGATATACATGAAAAAAATACATACATTGTAAAATAAATATAAATATAAATGTATGAGATGAAATTAAACGTAGTTGAGAGTTGAAATTTTTTTTCCTTCATTCCTGTGGATATTTGAATATTGTTCCTGGGTCAAGTTAAAAGTCAGAAAGCTGCTTGCTTCTACTTTGTTTTATTGACTCTTGTAGAATTTTCCCTCCTCTGTTTGGTTTTGGTAGTAGGCCTTTGTGGGAAGTTTTGACAAGAAATTGTGCAAGAAAATGTGTTAATCATTTGAGGGCTGGTTTTGTATATAAGCTACTTCTTAAGCCATTCTCTCTCCCTTCTGAAACTTCTCTCAAGTGTCAATGGCTGTAAATTCTGGTTTCTCTACACAACTGATCCACTTTCTTCTTTATTGTAATTGGATAGGCTCTGTGATCATTTATTCCCACTTCTCTGGTCATTAGATTGTTTAAAATGTAGTATCATTCTCTGCCATTTTTAAAACTTTCAGATACTGACTTATCAGGTACTCTGACTTTAGCTTTTGACTAAAACTCTCATTTTTATCTTGCAATGAAATCATCAAATGGCAGCTTTTTATTGAGGTACAGCATGGCTCTCATATTTCTGAGAGCTTTACACATCTTGCTTGTTTCTAGCAACTGTACAAGAGGTCAGAGTAATGAATGCCTTTCCATGTGCAATAACCTGATGTCCTCCACCTGTCAGACTATGTAACTATCTTAAGTTAAAATTTATTTCACAAAATTTACCCACTGGGTATTCTAGCTTAACATTATATCTCATATTGGAGCAGTCATTGTTCACTCTAAGGATCCTGTAACCTACTGTGATCTGATAGTGTGGTTTATTACCCAGTATCCTTAAAGATCACCACACCTTTATCATAGTCACAGAAAATGAAAGAAATTCAAAATTCGTAGCATGGCCAATCTTGGCTATATATTGAACCATAGTCAAGGGTCATTGGTTTTCTACCTGTGTTTGACACTAAAATTAGCATTATCCTTCTGTTTATTATTATAGATATCATTTGGTTACTTACTTCGATCCCATAACAATTTTAGAAATCAAAGCTTAAGTATGTTTAAAAATTATTTTAAATTTAAAAAGTGGTATGTGTGTGTGTGCTTGCACACGTGCGTGTGTGCATGAATTCACACACACGCATGCACATGCACTCCCATGTACTCACACATACATGTATGTAGATGAGTGTTCATATCTGTGGAGTCCCGAAATAGGGACTGTAATTACAGACAGTTGTGTGACCTAACTCTGGTTCTCTGATGGAGTAGTACATGCTTTTAACCCATAAAGCATCTCTCTAGTTCCTAAAGTTTATATGAATCTATAGAAGATTCCGAAATTCTAAACAGTATTTCCTCAAGCAGTTCACAATGAACTAAAGAAATAAGCATCACATTTAAAAATCTCTCTTCTGACATCCCTATATCAGGATAATTATATCATATAGATGAGACAAGCTTTGGGTTTTCCCACCTAATTTCCTTGTTACTCCATAAAATAGCCACTCTTCCTTCTGAAGGTTCCTTTATTGGTATTGTGTCTGTTTGGCTGATCTTAGACAGTCCATGACCTGTCAAAACTTGCCTCAACCATGCCTTTTTCTCCTGCTCCTTGCACTAGAGAGGTGCAGTCTACTACCACAGTTTCATTGAGGAGAACATGTCCCAAATTGAGGGAAGGCTGGTTTTCAATGCCCTGGTAGAGAAGTGTAATAGAAAGCACCCCTTTATTTTGTTTTACCTAAAAGAGACACTGGTTTTTGTTTTGGGGAAGCCTTTGGAATGTGTGTATATATATGTATATATATACATATCTGTATAGCTTTAAAAAATACAATTTAGAAGATGCTTGATGTGTCAGAGGGTTATTAACTAAACTTAATAAAACTACACAAAGGAATGCATATGAATATTTAATCTGGATTAATATTGTTAATATAATATACATAAGTCAATATAGGTACCCCTGGGGATTTTATGCTAATCCCAATGATAATGATAATTCTTCCAGTTTTTGGAGGCAGATGACTCCTATTCTTGTATAAAGCTTCTGGAGAGATGTATAGAGGAGAGCAAAATGAGTTCTCTTGACTATGTATGGACTGTTGGGGTGAGACATTATTTGGATCAATGAGCTCCATGCGTTTTGATAAAATAAATAATAAATCAGATATAAAATTTGTGTCTATGACATTTGTCTTCTAGAAGACAAGATGATGTTGGCTATGAATAATAGCCAATACTGGGAAGTACAGAACTTCCTGGGAAGTTACAAATTATTCTTATAGTTAATTCCCTTACACATATTTGGATTATGGGAAAGCCTTCTAGGCTAAGAATGGAAGACAGATGCTAAGCCTGTCTGTGTTAGTCTCTGGGCCTCTGGGTTTCTGTGCCCCAGGCAAGTACTGGCCCCTTAATATAATCATATGAAGTGGAGACTACTTAAGAGTATTTTCTCAGTTGCAAGGAACCAACCTAAGTGCTTAAGGTGTCTGAGTCAATAATCTTGCAGTGGCTTTGGGGTTGACTGACATATTCATTTTCAGTCTACAAATGTGAAAGTGAGCTGTAGAAACTTTCCCCATTTCATCATCTTAGAAAGAAAAGACTTGTATCCCAACTTTAAATGATCCATGATCCCATTTCTCTCTGAAGAACTGGTACTCTTATTAAATTTCTATTTCATCATCAAATATCTGGATTCCTGTGGTTAAAGAAAAAGTATTTAGGGACACGTTTACAGATTCTTTGTAGTGGCTATATCAGTCACATCAACTGGGTCTTATACTGAGGAAGAGAACTTGTACTCGTCCTGGCAAAGTGGAAAACTCATAGTAAGGAAATCAGGATGTGGGTAATGGATGGAAATTGCTATGGGGAAACATAAAGAGAAGGAGTCAAATAAATTAACCTAAGAAAATCTTTGCTGAATACATGATGTGGGGTTTGGAATTGGTTAAACAAAGAAATGGGATATTCTGATAAGATATGGGGGGTCCAGTGTTCTTAGAAGGACAAATCAACATTCAATTATAAATCAACTAATATAATATACCAGGTACTTAAATAAGTAAAAAACTGAGAAATTGTTCATTTTATTGTTCTAGTAATTTGCATGAGGAATTCACATGCAATATTGCTTTTATTGATCACAAATAAAATGGCAGTAAGACAGAGTTAAATACATTAATATCCATGTATGCAATATAGAATTCTTTAGCTGAAAGAATTCATCTTTGAAAGGTAAGAAGACTACTTAGAAAATGAGGAACAGAATAGGCCCAGATATAGAGGAAAACATTAGTCACCAGATGGAGGACAAATGGCTTTTTCTTCAGGGGAAGTTATAGAAGAGGTACAAAAGCAAACAGGTTGAAGGAAGACACACACACACACACACACACACACAGAGAGAGAGAGAGAGAGAGAGAGAGAGAGAGAGAGAGAGAGAGAGAGAGAGAGAGAGAGAGAGAATGGAAGATTTTCTGGAAAAAATGCAGAGACATTATTTAAAGTCAACTCCATAATGTAGCCAGATTCTTTAGACAGTGCTATTTGTACAAAATGCTCTCAAACATATCTAACTAGAGTTATCAGTTGATCTTTCTTTCATTTTTATATTTAATTATATAAATGTACATACTTTAATGGTCAATGAACAAAACACAGGAAATGCATGCACAATATTTACAAAGCCTCATTAACTAAAGAATTAATGCTTATTAATTTCTGTCTTATCTTTTATTTGCATATTATTGTTGATACGTATGGTGACACTCTTTATGCTAGCCTGTTGTCTGATTTTTCATTTCATGTGTTGTGAGAAATTGACAAGATGTCTCAATATCATCTGAGTATTTTTTTCTATAGTAGAAGCATAATTCATCTTTATAGATTTTTCCCCCCTTTACAATGTTAACTTTGGGACAATCTGTCTTGGCAGGGCAGTTTATTCTTACTTGTCACACAGATAATGAAATCTAAGTTGATCTGAAGTGAGCAACCTGTCTAAAGAAAAATTCAACAAAAGAGAATAAACAAGCTCCAGCTATCTCCTTTAGCTTTTCAAAAACCTAGATATGAGAGTGTTTATCCAAGACTCACAACTGCAACATCTGTATAAAACAGCCCACAGGAGTAGTGAAAAAAGCCACACAAATATTTCCAACCCTATTGCTAAGGCTGGAAAAGAGAACTTATGCACTGAGTACATTTCAAGAACAGTAAGAAAGATTTCATTCAAGAACTACAATAACAGCCAAGACGTTTGTAGCTAAGGAAAGGACTTGGACTTGATTCTAGATACAACAAGGAAAAAAGAGAAATTTATAGCCATGAGGCACAGTTGGGAAGTCATATGGAATTAATTAAAGAATTAAGAATGGAGCTAAGAGAATCTTTGTTCAGAGGTCATCGTTAAGGAAAAAAACTAGGTTGACAGTCTATGGAAGTTGGAATTCTAGTTGTAGCAAAATTGTACGTGAATATGGGCACACCATAGGTATAACACGGTATAGTTGAAAAGATTGTTCAAATCAGGTGAACTAAAATTCAGCCAATTAAGGAAGGAATTCTTGTCATGGTCACAGAGGGTGGGAGGAGGAGGTTAATCTTGACTGAGCCCTGTGTGACCTCAGGACACTCCTTTGCATCCTCTAAATGAGACCATAACTTTTATCTTTCTTTTTGGAAGCTAAGTCTACAGCCTGTAAAGATCACTGCCTCTGGTCTCCATTCCATTTCTTTAGGACTCAATCCAAGAAAATAGGAGTAGAGGATTGGAGGACAGATTGAAAGATGGGGTGGTTGACGGTGGCAAGGGCAGAGGGAAGGTAACTCACCCATGGGGCCTAAAATTATTGTTTTTCTCTGGGAAAATGCAAGTTATTTCAGCATGTCAGGGAACTTATTCCTCAGAATTGGAAGCTGGATTTCTACCTCCTGAGTAATTATTTAACAAAAACAGATTCTGTAAAGTGATCTTGCAGGACCTTTCTCTGAATAAAGTGTTTATCGTGTTTGCATGCATACTTACAGAAAGTCATCGCCCTAGAGAGAAACCTACTACTGTCCAACAGACCTAGAAACATTGTCTGTGCGGATAATGGTAAAATGTGTATCTTGGTCTCACATGGGGATCATTAGAGCAGCTTTAACATTCAAGATCTATCACGTTCCCAGGAAAGGCAGTCTAAGCACACACACAAACTCTTTGGGTGATTAATGATCAGAATCCCTTAAGAGAGAGCTGTGGAGGAGCCAGACAGAGAGGAATGAAAATGTTGCATGTTACTTAACATTTCCTCAGATGACTCCCTGCACCTTTGTCATTCACTGTGTCCTGTTAAAAGTTGCCTCCATTTCCAAGTATCTGGGAGTTTAATGAAAAACATGAAGGGGGTTTCTTGGCTTTCATTCTTTCTAAATGATGATTGCTGTTAAGATTAATGTATCAGCTTTACATAATTCTGGTTCAAAAGTAAAACACAGATTTCAATATTAATGGCGTAATAATGCTGTAAGAATGAATAAAATAATGTAGATGCTTCTCCTAGTACAGGGGTTACTACAAAGTATCTCCGAAGCCAAGGTCAACACTAGTATTCCACTGAATGGCCACATAGTATTTTGTCTACTCAGAATAGCATTCTTGTAATTTCTATAGAGATATGTCTAATTGTATTTGGGATTCTGTTCAGATCATACTGAGAAAATCAGGCCTAATGAAGCATCAGTAATAACAATGGTGAATTATTATCAAATTTTCATCAGATTCCAAATGTTGTATTTCATGTAAGTACACACTCTCACTATCTACAGTATACTCATGGAGTATACTGAGTGTGAAAGGAAAGTAAAAGTAATGTAAAATATCATGTCTTAGTACCAGAACTTGTACATCCCTCCTGTATCAGCCCTGATGCTAGGGCATAGGCTGTCTAGGTCAGCTCTACCTCACATAGACAATAGAGGAGAGATCTGGTCATGCTATGTAGGTTTTCCACTCATCCTGATTTATGTGGTTGTGCCATGTTTGTGTCTTACTCATCAATAATGAATCTTGTGACAAACCATCATAAAGAAATGAATCACATCTTAATTCCAAGTTCTTGAAGCCCATAGCATGCCCAGGGTATCCCATTAGCAAGAACATAGTAGAACATCCAATTACAAGACAGCTTGAAAATATAGCAGAGAAACAGGACACTAGTTCTCTTTTATGAGTAAGAAAAGTTAATATCATTAGGCATTTGGGAGATGTAAGAACAGAGGGAAAATAAGTAATACAGGTAGGGCAGGTAGGTGATTATTCACTGAAGTTTGTAGGATGTGAAAATAGACTTAAAGAATTGATATCACCATAAGGGATATGTCAGAGCTCCACTTATAGACTTAACCTCACCAGTTCCTTGGTCCATCTGTTTCTCAATGTCTCTTCCTGAGTCAGAAAGAATGGCATAATGGCGCCAGAGCTTATGTTATTAGTGGTACCAGAGTTAGTGCTGATCATTTTAGGTCAAGAATTGAATGAATATGCTTTAACTCACCTTGATACAGTTCTGAGACGAGTTCCATAATAGCAGATGGACCCAAAGGGGGAAATGAGCCTTGACTTTCCACAGGAAGAGACTTATTATTAGTATATTTTTGTTCTGGTTAGTGTTTCTCTACTTGACTCAAACTAGCACAACTTGCAAAGAGGCTATCTCAGCATGACCTCTATCAGAATGTCCCATGTGATTTCTTGTGGGATATTTTCTTAATTTGCAGTTGATGTAGAAGGGCCTAGCTCACTGTGGGTAATGCTCTCCCTATGCAGGTAGGCCTGGGCTCTATAAGACAATAGCATTTCATAATAACAGATCATGCGGAGATATTAAATATGCTGATGATTAAAGAAAGATGTTCATTTTAACTTTCTACCAGTATATATAATAATAACTAATAATAACAGACATTAAAGAGTACTAATTACTTGGCTCACACTGTGTTAAGTATTTTCTGTATATAACCCATTCTACTCCTGTTATAAGCCTGCCACATAGATTATTATACCTGCTTGTTACTAAGATTCTGTTTTGCATTATTGGCAAAAGTGTGTGAGATTATCAACAACTTCCATAGGAAAGTTACTTTAGGCTCATTCTCTCAGGATTTCAGATCATGCTTGCTTGGCTCCTGTTATAGTTTGGTTACAATAACATGCACCCCAAGGGATCCCGTATTTGAACAGTTGCTACCCTGCTAGTGATACTCTTAGAAAAGTTGTGGAATCTGTAGGAGTTTGGTTCTACCTAAAGGAAGTAGGCCACTGGGCACAGGTCCTTGGATGTATATAATTCTTCGGGCCCTGCTGTCATCTTCTCTTTGCTTTCTACACTGTGCAGATAGAAACAAATAGCCTAATGCTCTGGCCACCATGCATCCTCGAGCTTTTCCATGTCTTCTAACATGATAAATTTGTGCCATTGTCAAGATAAACCATTAGTCAAAATAAACCATTTCTCTGGTAAGTTGTTGCTTATCAGGATTTTATCACAGTAATGAGAAAAGGGACCAACACAGATAGTTGGTAATAGAAGTGGAACTGTTATTACATAAACCTGGCCATGTTGTTCGTGGGCTTTGTAACTGGTTTGTGGGAGGAAGGTGCAAAAGTTTGCAGCTGTGAGACAGAGAAGCCCCAAATCCGGTAACCAAAGCTTAAGAAGCCATTCTGGTGAGAGTTCAAAGAGAATGCTGGTTGAAATGCTTCCTTGTCTGCATTTCAACTCACTTCTGAAACTCACGAGGTTTCAGAAGTGGAATGAGACTCCATCAGGACCCTGGGCTGGAGGCCATCTAGTTTACATTCTGCAAAGCATCTGGCTACAGTTTGCTCATATCCTGGAAATGGGAATGAGACTGAATTAAAGAGTAATGGGCTTGGTTGTCTGGTGGAGGAAATCCTAGGGCTGCATCTCATTCAGGCTGTCACGAGGAATCTACTCATGACTTTAGCCAAGTTTACAGTGAGAGGAAAGAGCATGAAGCAGAACAATATGAAAACTACAAAGTTTAGTGAGGAAAGTAAAGGGAACCTGACAACTAAGGTGCAAACGAGGGAGATACTATTATTTTGTTTAAAAAAGTGATTATGAAATATTACATAATTTCTCCCTTCCCTTTCCTCACTCCAATCTCTCCTATATAATCCTCCCTTGTCTCCTTCAAATTAGTAGCCTTATGTCAGGTGCTTGTCTGTTACAAAAACTAATTATTATTGTATGCATGTATATGTGTGCATGTATATGTGGATGTAGATGATGATTTATATGATATATATGTGCATTTGCACATATTGGCTTGGTTTTTACTTTTGCATGCATGTATATGTGTGCATATCTATCTATCTATCTATCTATCTATCTATCTATCTATCTATCTATCTATCTACCTATCTATCTTTGTACATATATGTAGATATAGTCCTAAATATAACCTGCTCAGATCATATAATGTTACTTATATGTATGTTTGCCACTGGACAATTAATCAGTGTGCTCTCCCCTGGGGAAGGTCACATCTCCTGTTCTAAGCTTTCCTCAGTGGCCTATAATTCTTTGTGCAGGGCTGAGACCTCATGGACTGTCCCCTGTCTAGTTTGTCATATCCATTGCTGTCATTCTTGTTCAGCTTACATTTGGGAGTTCCGGCAGTCATCGTGGTGAGATTTCATGGGTGCTGCTTTCCAGAAGATACCAAAAATTGCAGTATCCTCTGGCTTTTCTAATCTTTCCCTCTCTCCTGCTATGCTCCCTGAGCCTTAGGTTCAGGAGTGTTTGGTCAATGTGTCTGATGGGACTGTTTTCTACAACTCCGCATTCTCATTGGTTGTGCTTTTCTGGAGTGGTTGCAATGAGACAGAAGGGAAGCTTCCCTGAAGGCAAGGCATTACCCATCAATGACCCCAGGTATTAAAACAGAAAACAAAATCATTTGAAAACCCTAGAGCTGCATGGAAGGGATCTAAAAGGATACTCTATACCTTCACAGACAAGCGCCTATTGTGACAAGTGGCCCCGAAGATCCATTTGTTTTTACTTAGTCTTTAGAAAGGGTCCTTGAAATATTGATTTGTTAATACTAACTTAAGTCAACATTAATTCATTTAGTTATTCCTTGTTGGGTACCAGCCTAGACAGAGGCCTTGCCATCCAAGTATGATGTGGGGTAGTGACTGACTGCGGGGCCACTCATTTAGACAGAATTCTTTTTCTGATTTCCCTGGCTCCTAGGCAATGTTGCCATTATGGTACTTCCCATCATTTGATCCTATTTCTAGGTCTCTATCAAGATTGTTTATTCATTCAGAGCAGAGAAACACAGTTGTTTTGTTTAGTTTTTTTTATATCATCTGCCCTTCCGCGAGCCCTCAAACAAAGGCTAAAGATGTGCTAGATGAGCTAAAAATGATGGCTTTTTTTTTTTTTACATTTTAAAATACTTGGAAAAAAAATCCCAAAGATTTCATTATATGATAAGAAAATTACTTGAAATGTAAATGTCAGTGTCTATAAATGGCGGTTTGTTGAACTGTAACCTCCTCACTCACTAATGTGCTATCTCTGTTTATTGGGAAATAATGGAGCGGCTGCAAAGGAAACCATACGGTCATAAGGCTGAACAGATTTCTTATCTCATTATTCAAAAATCTCCAGACTCCTGATCTAGCACATTAACCTTTTGAACAAATTATGTGGGGAGTGACTCCAGAATCAGATAAAGTCTGGGTGAGAAGAGAAAAGAGAGGCTTTCATTTTTGGAACATATGAACCACATGTGGTGTTCCTGTATGTGAGTCTCTAACGAGGACCAGGAAATACTGCATCACTGGGTCTTTCTAGCTCTTTCTTCCTAAAATTAAAGAGCAACTTCATTCTGTCTTCATCATGAAATCATGGCAGAATTAGGGTCAACTGTAGAATGTGATCACAGAACAAAATAACTATTGCAAATAGTTTGAGGTAGAGGTTCGAAGGATTGGGGGGGGGAGGGTTAGGAAACCTGTGGGATGACTAACAAGAATGAGGAAAATAAGAAAATGTTAAGAACTGGCCAGGACAGGGGATGAATGCATAGTAAGCCTTCTTTCAAATATGAACATCAGTAAAACAGTATGCTTTTAGTTAATAGTCTGGCTGTCTTTTAAAAAGCATTCAATAAATTCTTAGACTTTTGAAAACAAATTCTTTCTCTGATTAAATCTTTATGGTGTGGCCCCTGCTTCCCTCTGTTATCTCAACTGTGTTCCAGCTTCGATACAGTCTTTATGTTACTCACACTGACTATTCTCAACACAGGACTCTTCAGGGTGGTTCATCTTTCTGGAATGTTCTTTGTCTTTGATTGACCTAACTATCCTCCAGATCATCTCAGCTCAGAACTTATCTCTGCATTGAACCCCTTTCTTTGAACAGTTTCTTTACTGTTATTATTCTATTTTCTATTACAGTAGCTCTCAAAGAACTTATCACATTTTCCCTAATTATTCCTGGAGTTATTTGACTTTTTGGTCATATTTCCTTTCCTATGCTAAGCTCCTGAATGACTGAGATCAGCACTTTTTTTTTCTTGGTCAGTATTTTATGTTCTGAATTGAAATCATTGATAGATCAAGATTTTCTAAACTACTATACATTTTTCTAACAGTTTTTTTTATAACTTTGAAGATGAAAACATTGGGTATTACATGGCACATAGTCTGTTGTGAAAGAAAATATTTCAATAGTAAAGAACAAAGTGACTCAGAGTAAATAGCTTGGAGCTTTATCATACCAGGCACATGTTGACTTAGTGTTTGGTTCAGGATTAGGTCTTTTCTACCTTTGTCATTTTCTATGCAAACACTTGCTTTAAGTATTGTTTATTGGGCTCAGACCTTCAGTTGGCTCAACCATGGAAGTTGAATCAGAAGTGATTCTGAAACTTATGGAATATTTCAGGTATAGTGGCATATGGCTTTCAAGGTTAGGCTATGAGAGTTGGATTCACATATAATGATTTTCATTGCTTGATTTTTAAGAAAGCCAAGCTCTCTGTTTTTGGGACACCAAAGTAGCTTTGAAAGAGCTCCACATGAAGAAGCAGGAGAGCTTCAGGCCCTCACTCAGTCCTTGGATGAACACAGAAATAAGTCTTCCCCAAAATTCCCACCAAAGGAAACCTAAATATCAGAAAGACTCTTGATTTTTAAGTGGTTATGTCCAGGGGTACCCTGTTCTAGAATAATGAGCCACCAGTGTACCCATTTTTCCTGTGACCATCTGGTTGATCAGTGTACTAATTAGACAGCTACTACTGTTTCCTTATTTCTGGTTCTTCTCTGGGACCAACATAACTATTGTAGTCACACCAGAGAGTAATTGACTCCAGTCTTGGCTCTGATGGGAGATGTTAGGTTATGGAATGAATGTTTATGCCTTCCTCTTATTCATGTGATGAAACCACAACATTGCTGTGAAGAAACAGAGGGAATGGTAGTAGGTATAATCAAGCTTTTAGGTTATTATTAGAATTTTATTTGATTATCACAATGGACCCCATGTCAGGAGCTAGTAGTCATACAGGAAGAGCGGAAAGTAATGAATTACTATCTAAGTGCAAATACTGAGTTTGTCAGTCAGTTTGATTTACAATAACAAGGTATTATAACCAGAAGTTCATCTATCAGGTTTAATTATGGAAAATCTAAGGCCACAGAGAACATATTGGTTGGATTCTGATGAAGGCCTCCTTCTGGGTAGTTGACTCCTATTTCTGGAACAATGCATCAAGTGAGGCCACTGGTCTTTTCTTTATGATGGTAACAATTACCTCTCAGTGGCCTCTCCTCCCAGCACTGTAATATTGGAGCCTGTAATTTCAACATGCAAACCTTTAGCTCATACTATAAAATGATTTAGGAAGACAGTGGCTGTGACAGTTAATATTCATTGTTACAGCAGTGTGTAGGGGCTCATACCTTTAATTCCAGAACTCAAGAGGCAGAAGCAGGAGGATCTGTGAGGCCAAGGTCAACTTGGTCTACAGAGTGAGTTCCAAGACACCCATGTCTACACAGAAAAACCTTGTCTTGGAAAACAAACAAACAAACAAACACCAACCAACCAACTAACCAACCAACCAACAACAAAAGTCAGTTTTAATAGGATCTTAGAATTACCTAGGAGGCAAATATCCAGTCGTATTTGTGTGATGTTTTAGACTGAGTTGGTTAGATTGAAAGAGCAACTCTGCACATGGCCATCAACACTTACGTTCTGTAAGACAAGAGAACTCCCTCCACCAGGATTCAATGAATCCATCCCTAGTTCATGGGATTTATAGCATGAAAAACAGTGAGGAATATATTTCTATAAAATGACTTGAGGCATCCAATGTCTGCATTTTGTTCGTGTATTCTGGGATAAATTGGGCAAATCATTTTCTATTCCTAGAGTAATGAAAGAAAGTGAGTCACAGAAAACTATTGCTACTGTGATACCTGGGCTTCTTTATGGTGAAATAGGCTTCAGTACTCAATGAGAAGTTGATCATAATCTTCCTTAATGCTTGCACATATGTGAGGACCCTCATCTTAGGTACAGTGCAGGATGACTATGAGGGAGTTGGGGATTAGAGAGAAGAGCTTCCTGTTCTTCTAGAGGTTCTACTTCTGTCTCCAGTACCCTCATCAGGTGGCTCACAATCTAGTGTAGCTTTAACTCTAGGGGATTTGATGCCCTTCTCTGGCCTCTACAAGCACCTGCACACGTGTGGCATAAATTAACACAAATGCACACACATAAGTAGAGAAAATCATTAAAATTATTCTGTTTGGGGATATCTATGAGGTATGTGTCTATGTTTCCTCCAGAAATGAAAGAACATTCTGTAAATTTCTTGATAACTAGTCATATGAAGCATGGATATAATGAAGCAGGAAGCCACTCTATTAATTTAGATAGAACCACACATCCTCATGTGAAGTGAATGTTGTCCCTTTCTGAACCTCAAAAGGAGTTTCCATTGCTCTGCCATTGCTTATCACAAGAATGAGAGACAGAAATGTCCAACATCATATGCCTCATGTTCCACCCATCCAGGTTAACGCCTATGGGTGGAAGGGGCAGAAGAAGAAAAGTAATATTTTGATGTTGTCTTAGAAATGCTGCAATTGATCTTATGAGTGAAAAAGAAAATGATAATGATCTTCATAAACCTCATAGTTTGTGACATGCTGGTATATTCTGAGGACTGGGAAAGACCACCTCTATTATATTCTAATGTGGAGGTGAGATACTGGGAAAGTTAACCTCTGATGTTCTCAGATACAAGATGTATTTCTATATGTGATACACTTCCACATGTTTTATCATAGTCAACTGAAATATGGAAATGGGATTAGTGGATGCTGAGATTCTGCTTTTCAAAGGAATGATATCTAGTCAAACGTGACTGTTGTACACAAAGGTACAATTAGTAAGTGAGTAGTTATGTTTATACCTTTCTATCTGTCCATCTGTCTGTCTGTCTTGTCTGTCCCTCTGTTTGTCTGTCTCTGTCTCTCTGTATGTGTGCATTCATCTGTGTATGCATGCATGCATGTGAGTGTGTGTGTGTGTGTGCATACAGAAGTAGAAGGGGCACTTCCAGGTCTGATCTATTGGTAGTGATAAAACAGGCCTTGGAGATTAGTGAGAAGACTTCAAGTTCATCCAAATAGCGCTTTGTCCACATCTTGTGTTTCATATTGCTTTTCTTTACAAAGAAGAGCTTGTAACCATGAGTGAATGCAGGGATGTGACTTTGCTTGTGATCCCTTGGCCATCTTAAGCAGTTGCAGATATCACCTGCTCCTAGTCAGCACCTCTACCTAGGAACAGTAATCAAAACTACTGACAGTCAGAAAACAATCCTCTTGCTTTAGTTTCATATATTGGAAGAAAATTTCATTAAGAAGAACTGCTTTCTTTCTTTTCCAATAAGCAAGAATAAGACTGTTTTAATGTATCTTTACTGGGAAAGTGTAATTCATTGGCATTATAAATATGTCATCTTTCAACACCTCATTTGACAATTCAGTCTGTCTATCAAATCTGCAAAATCAATATTTTATTATGGCCAGAGAGTTATGAGACTTGGACTGTGTAACCTTGGGCAAGACACTTAATCTCCAAGCCACCATCTATGCAGACAAAAAAAGAAAATGCTAGATATGTCTCCAAGGGAGAGTAAGATTAATGGCAGCAAGTCTCATAGATAATTGTCTCTAGGGATCTTTTGCCAGTCCCTACTTGTGTGTATGCTTTTCAATTTTTATGTTCATTTGAATCCAACTTTACCCATACACACATTGCTGCAAAGACAAAGCTTATTTGCAATGTGAGTGGGCATTGTTCCATTCTTGATTTCATATTTCTGGACAATGGTTGAACTTTGTAGTGCTCACTTTTCTCCCTTTGTGGTAGGAAGAGGAGGCCGACAGAGAAGGCCTTTCTAGTTAAGAGTTACTACGCATAAGTACCTCTTCACCCTGGGCATTGCCTGGTTTCTTTTTCTCAGGCATCTTGTGTCATCATCCCAGACTTTTCCTGTCTCATTCAAAACCGGGCTATTTAATGGGTAATCACATCCCATCCTGCCTTTCCATTATAGTCATGAAAATTCTCTTCAGAGTGCATGCACTTTCCTGGTCGTGATCCAAAGTCAATGCCTACTGACCCACCAAATGGCTAGCCTCTTATGCCATCAGATTTTCCACTTGCTCCTCTGCCCTTCTTATGCTGTCCCTAACAAATGGCTAACAAGTCATGCCTGCTTGTGTTACAATTGCCCCATTTTTCTGTCCATTCTGGGATGAAATATTCACTCTGCAAGTGTAAGAATTATTTGAAGTCAGATGCTACTCCTCTGGTCAAGGGCTTCCTGATGTGTTTTTGAATTAGCACACCCAAATTTTTTTGGTTTCAACTATGACCTGAACAGGAAATACTTCTGCCTCTTCCTATGTCAGCATTCCGTAGTCCACGGTTTGCTTTTAAATATTCCTTGTTGTCATATGTCAACATAAGATTAGCTCTAGAGGGATGACTGTAGTACTTCTTTATGAAGAATCTGGCATAGCAGAATAAAACAGTTGGGTCTAATTCTCCATATAGTAGGAATTAAAGATACTTTCCCGTGGTTTAGAGGAATATATAGTTTTATTCAATAGATTGGACAGTAGGCTGCAAGATAAAAACCTGGATTTTTGAAGTCATCATCTTTGACCTTTCAAGGTATTTTCAGCTCAATGCAATCACCATGATTTAAATAAAGTCGAAATTTTCATTAACATTTTGAAATGTATGGATATTGTCTTTTAGGTTTCTCTTTGACTTATTACCTAAGTGTCTGGCCTTGGTATGAGCAGAAAGGAAGAATGTGTTTCAGCTCAGATTTGTCAGCAGCTGTTTCAATTCAGCGCCACTGGCCTTTCAGCTTGTGAGATTTTGGAGAGTAATATTATTCGTAGATTTTTCTATTATTATCAGATACTATTTTCAGAGGCATTTCCTTTGGAAATTCTAAGAAGCTGCATTTGCATAGCTAATTAGCCATTATTTTAAATGGAAAATATCTTTGCCATTTGAAAAAACCACTGCTGATAGGCACTCAATAGCAGAAAGCATGCTGAACGTTAAGAAAGCCAGGAAATAGCCACTGTTGGATTGTATACAGGTAGTACCAATGCATGCCTCAAGTAGGACCCACCGGATTCCTTAGACATTTCACGGTTCCTTCCCCTGTAGACTTATGGCCAGGCTGCTTTCCTTGGATAACCTGCTCCAGTCTACACACAAACTTCCATCACCTCCCTTCTCCATTGTACTTTATCCTCTTTGACACAGTCTAAAAGTCATTTTCTCAGAGAACCATTCCACTTCATGATATACACTTATGCAACTGAAAGTTCCTGTTGTATTTGTTTTTAATGTAGTCAAAGATGACCTTGAACTTCCAAACATCTGGCATAGAGTAATGGGGAGCTGCAATAACAGGTTTTTACCACCAAAAGTGGTTTGTCTTTTTTAATCACAGAATGAAAATGCTCCTTTGATTTTTGTCAACATGACACAGGTAAAAGTCATCTGGCAAGAGCAAATTTCAGTTAAACAATGCTTCCAGAAGATTGGCTTGTAGGAAAGTCTGTAGGTCACTATTAATAGTTGAAGGCTCATCCTAGTGTGGGCAGTACTCCCCCTGGGCAGGTGGTCCTACCTTATATAAAAATAATGGAGCCATGGAGAGCAAGCCAGTGAGCAGTGTTCTTTTTTTTTCTAATTTTTTTATTAGATATATTCTTTATTTACATTTCAAATGTTGTCCTCTTTCCTGGTTACACCCCTCCCCCCAAAATCCCCTAACCCATTCCCCCTCCCCCTGCTCACCAATTCACTCATCCCCACTTCCCTGTCCAGGCATTCCCCTATACTGGGGCATCTAGTCTTCTCAGGACCAAGGGCCTCTCCTCCCTTTGATGTCCAACTAGACCATCCTCTCCTGCATATGCATCAGGAGCCATTGGTCCCTCCCTGTGTACTCTTTGGTAGGTGGTTTAGTTCCTGGGAGCACTGGGGGTACTGGGTGGTTTAAATTGTTGTTCTTCCTATGGCGCTGCAAACCCATTCAGATCCTTAGGTCCTTTTTCTAGCTCCTCCATTGGGGACCTGTGCTCAGTTCAATGGTTGGCTGAGAGTGTCCCCCTCTGTATTTGTTATGTACTAGCAGAGCCTCTCAGATGACAGCTCTATCAGGCTCCTGTCAGCAAGAACTTGTTGGCATCCACAATAGTGTTTGGGTTTTGTAACTGTATATGGGATGGATCCCTAGGAGGGGCAGTTAGAGTCACATCAAGATACTTTATATTGTTTGTGACTATTGTAAAGGAGCCGTTTCTATAATTTCTTTCTTAGCCTATTTATCCTTTGTGTATAGGAAGGCTGCTGATTTGTTTGAGTTAATTTTATAGCCGGCCACTTTGCTGAAGCTGTTTATTAGCTGTAGGAATTCTTTGGTGGAGTTTTTTGGATCAGTTAAGTATAATATCATATCATCTGCAAATAGTGATAGTTTGACTTCTTTCTTTCCAATTTGTATCCCTTTGACCTCCTTTTGTTGTCTAATTGCTCTAGCTAGAACTTCAAGTACTATATTGAATAGATGTGGAGAGAGAGGGCAGCCTTGTCTAGTCCCTGATTTTAGTGGGATTGCTTCAAGTTTCTCTCCATTTAGTTTGATGTTGGTTACTTGTCTGTTGTATATTGCTTTTACTATGTTTAGGTATGGGCCTTGAATTCCTGATCTTTCCAAGACTTTTAACATGAAAGGATGCTAAATTTTGTCAAATGCTTTTTCAGCATCTAATGAAATGACCATGTGTTTTTTTTTTTCTTTGAGTTTGTTTATGTAGTGGATTACATTGATGGATTTCTGTAATTTGAAACATCCCTGCATCCCTGGGATGAAGCCTACTTGATTGTGGTGAATGATCGTTTTGATGTGTTCTTGGATTCAGTTGGCAAGAATTTTATTGAGTATTTTTGTATCAATATTCATAAGGGAAATGGTCTGAAGTTCTCTTCTTTGTTGAGTCTTTGTGTGGTTTTGGTATCAGTGTAATTGTGGCTTCATAGAATGAGCTGGATAGTGTTCCTTCTGGTTTTATTTTGTGGAATAGTTTGAAGAGTATTGGTGTTAGGTCTTATTTGAAGGTCTGATAGAATTCTGCACTAAAACTTACTGGTCTTGAAGCATTGTTCTTCTATGTTGCTGCTTCTGTTCCTGCCTTTGGGTTCTTGTTTACATTCCTGCCTTGACTTCCCTCTATGATGAACTGGCAGCTGTAACATGAAAAAAACCCTCATTCTTTATCTCTCTTTCATTTTCTTCATATAATTGGATGCAAGGTTTAGCATGAGGATTGAACCCATTGGTTTCATGCTTACTAAGTAAGTACTGTATCAAACAAGCAAACACACATAGCTGAGCTGTACTTCTTCTAGTGTGCCATTGTTTCCTTAAAGGTGCGGCGCAGTCTGATATTGTACAGTCAGTTTGATGATTTGTGTAGCATCTGTTACTGTCTTGGTTAGCTTTCTATTGCTGTGATAAATCACCATGATCAAAAGCAACAAGAGTAGAAAGGGTTCACTTAGCTCTTACTTCCATATCTTTCACAGACCATCATCAGAGGTAGAAAGGGAAGAAATTTGGAGGCAGGGACTGAAGCAGAAGCTATGGAGGAGTTATTTTTACTAGCTTACTCACTATGGATTTCTCAGCCTGTTTTCTTATAGCACCTAGGACCACCAGCCCAGAGGTGGTACTGCCCATAGTGATCTGGGTCTTCCCATATCAATCAAAAACCAAGGAAACACACCATAGGCTTGCCCACAGGGTAATATTGTGGAGCCATTTTCTCCACTGAGAGACTTTATTTGTCTAAATTGCTTCAGTTTTTGCCAAGTTGATTTAAAACTTGCCAGCACAGTTACCCAGTCTAGGTCAGTCCCATATCCATGAAGCATAAGCTATAACACAGGAGAAATGGTCTCCCTTATCTGTGCTACATGAAATAGCTGCTTTCTTTGCTTGTAATTGATAGAAGACACAAAACAGAAATCATCTGTTAAATGACTTGTGCGTACACAAAGAAGATAAAGAAGGAAAATAGCTTCTATGTTTTTATAGCTTTCTCTACTTTATGTAATACCTTACATAAAGCTTCATATACTTTTTATAGCTTATATACTTTTATAGACATCACTTTAGAAATAATGGTCAGTAGAGGAGGCAGATGACACCATAAAGTTCAAGATCTTTATGTCCTGAATTGATTTTAAGTCTTTTAATCATTTCTCTTGAAAGAAATGTTGCTGACAAAGCATATCATCCATAAAAGAAAATGCTCTGGGTAATTCAAAAGCAAGGATTGCTTGGTTACTGCAGAAAAACAATTTCAATCTGTGGGCAGAGCAGGTCTCAAAGACTGAGGTAGTTATTTAGTGATCACACATTTCAATTAATTGCATGTCCAGTTTCCTGATGCAGTTTCACTTATGTGGGGATTAAAAGTGATTGGCCATGGATGCTTAAGTACTTCATCTTTCAGGTTTCAAATGCACATTATTCTATGTAATACTTTAAATTTTGTTATTTTTAAAAATCCAATTCTGTCACAAAAACTCTAGTTTTTTCTTTAATTTAAAAGAGTGCTATGTCAAGTGCTTATAAGTGAGAAGTAGTATTTAACATGAAAAATTGCCTTTAATTTATGTGATTTGCTAGTAATTATCTGGCTGTGGGATTTTTCACCATTAAAAGCTCATGGCTGAAAGGCAAATCAAGTGTGACCCCTGCAAAATTAACTCTGATCAAATGCCAGAGAAATAGAACTTTATTTTGTGTCTTTATAATCAGAAAAAATAAAAATTTGTCACGTAAAAACCATTAAGATGTCTTTTTTTTCTTTAAAACAGAAGCAAGAAGTCTAATCTGTAGTAAGATTACCTAAAAATTCAAGACCAATAGCCCTGAAAATAAGGTTTCAAGGCTTAGTAATCACCAAGTAGAGTCAATTTGTGACTTAACTGCTGTCTATATTATCAGCAAATACAGTGGTATAAATTGCCTGATACTGCTCTTTAAATTTCCAGCCTTGTATACCTGATTAAACTAGGAGACACAGGAATTCCATTCACTTATAGAGATGGAGAGTTTACCTGTAAAACTTATAGCATAGCTTTTGCTGTACAATAAGAAATCTACAAACACTAGCCATTAAGATTAGTGTTTATCAGGGATATCAAGTGGAATCTTGGTGTATTTGCAGATGAGTATTTGCTTAATAAATGATTCAATACCTCTGTTAAAAGAAGCAACCCATGGGAACACGTGAATGAATGTTTTATCATGGTTATTTAATATTTATATAATCAAACTAAAGTCATTTTAAACAAGAATGAATAAGTGATTGGATGCTCTTACCTGGAAGATAGTGTGTATATCTGTGTATGTGTATGTATATGTGTATGTGTGTATGCCCAATTTTCTTAAAAAGAGAACAATTGGGGGCTGGAGATATGACTCAGTGGTTAAGAGCACTAACTGCTCTTCCAGAGGTCCTGAGTTCAATTCCCAGCAACCACATGGTGGCTCACAACCATCTGTAATAAAGTCTGACGCCCTCTTCTGGTGTGTCTGAGACAGCTACAGTGTACTCATGTACATAAAATAAATCTTAAAAAAAAAAGGAATGAAAATAGATGTGTGTCTATCACCCTGAGCAAAATTCAACTCCTAATGGATCAAGGACCTTAACATCAGATCAGATTTTCAAAATCTGATAGAAGAAAAAAGAAAAAAAGTAAAAAAAAGAAAAATAAAAAGAGAACAATCACTCATACAGTGGAAGCCAAGTATAATATTCTGCCCTGAGAATGGCACTTCCTTGATCTGAATGGTTGCCAGTTCTGGATTACTGGTTCAAGCTAAGGCAGTGAAATTCAAAGAATAACTCTATTTCACCTTATACTTCTTTTTTTTTTTTTTGGTGGGATAATTTTATTTAATATGCATTTGTCCTAGCAAAGAATAAGTTATTCCATCTATCTCTTTTATGAGGACTCTAGATGTGACAATCTATTAATTTCAAAGCAATTTCTGGTAACTTAAAGGTATAGGTTACCTTTCCTGTTCATTTCATGTCACTGTGTCATGTTCATAAAGGAACACCTGCAATTTCTAAGAAAACAGCCAAACTGTTAATGAAGTAGATATCTTTTAATTTACAAATAGTAGTGTAACTGATATTAGTCTGGAGATAGACAAAGCATACCAAATTATAAATGTACATCTAATTTTAATTGTTAAAAGTATTTTTCTTTTCTTTTTTTTAAAGAAACATCTGCATCTTCACAGGGGACCCTGGGATTTTAATGAAAGAAGAACACAGTTCACTATAAATCATTATCAACTCTACATTGTAATTTAGCAGCAAACAGGTTAACGTGGGAGCAGTAAGGTAATAAAGGAGTTTTATTGTTTGGAGAGAAATCACAATTTTTGACATAACAGTCTTTCTTCTTCCACCCTCCCCCCAAAGCATGGCAGGGAAATGTTTATTAATTAATTTGTAAAACATCTACTTCTTACTGGCCATTGCTACAGATAAGTTCCTTCTTCTTGTGAGGACATGTGGCAGATGGATGCAGTTGCTGTTTCTACTCTGAGACTTTGCAAGCCCTCTGCAAGTGTCCTGAAGGAGGCCACAGTTCAGTGACATCAGTGGTAAGACGTCAAGGTCAGCCAACAGAACAACATATACTTATCCCAAGATAACAAAATAACATCCTATGTTAGTACTATTGCCAAAAAAAATCCTGATTTTTTTTAAGTTTGAAAATGTACAAAAATATCAGGATAATTATAAATTAATATATATTAAAGCATCGAGAAACAGCCCAAAATGATGATCTAAATCGTTAAGTAAAATGTACTTTAATACAATAAATATTCCTCATTGAAAATGAATACTGTATAGGGCTATTTAGAACTCATAGAAACAAAAATTCATATTATTACTAATTTTTATTTATCAATAATCTATTGGTTCTTTATCATCTCCTTTGTCATTTATATTACAAAAAATTTAATACTGGAAACTGGTAGCTAAACACCTTCGTGTGCTGTTTCTGCTTATGTGCTGTCATTGCCAAAGACAGTAAAATACATCGCAGCACTCCACACCCATTTCTTTCAGAATGAAACCCAGATGTCAGGACACTTTAGATCTTGCACAAAATATATCTCATCCCTTGGATCTATCTACAGATTCTGGATTTCCATTCATCTACCTCACAGTCTCATTCACACACTTGTGCTCGATGTGTCCTTGGGAACTGATGTGAAAGGAGTCATGGGTTTGACGCTCTGGGCAAGCGCATGTTAGCGTACAGTACCATGTCAGGCTCTTGTATATGTGCTTCTGCTAGTATTAGCATGTTCCAAAGATGGCTCCGTGTTGCAATGGTCCCCACCGCTGCACTAATTCCTTCAAGTGTGGCTTTTCTTCACACTTCTCCAGTGTAGGGGAAGCTTTAGTACAAGCGTGTCTTTTATTAATTTTTTTCCAAATGCAGACAAGTCTTTATTATCATAATAAAAATAAGTCTGTTCTGTATTTTACAATATATTTCAAATATTTCAATTATGAAGCATGAATTAGTCCAACATGGTCAAGAAGTGTAGTACAACCTTTGCCGAAGATAGAAGCTTCTTCTAGAGACGCGCTTAGGAGGTACATCTCGCGCAGCCGCACTTCACTACCTTCTCAACCTCGTCCACAAATGAAGATCCATCTGTGCATTCGAAAGAGTATTTCCGCCTCTTGCTTCTCAGAGGTCCACAGCACTGCCCCCCAGCACACCCGCCTCTGCATTCCAAGCGAGATACTTTCTTAGTTGTTTGACAGGCAGCGTAACCCTGCTGCTTCTGGTAATAGTCCCTTATCCGTTCCCCTCGACAAGATATTTCTAGAAAAAAACAAGGACATAAGAGCATTTTAAAGGATATATACTGTAAGTTTGGTAGAGTAACGAAAGTCAAGAGATCTCCATTCCGTGGTTGCTGTCCTTCCTTCCAGTTTGTTGTTGCTATTTTTATTGTGATGCTTGTGGTCCATATTACGGGGTGATGGCATGACCTACTCTTCCTTGGAAAATGTATCTTTTAGGTCCCTATTTCCACCAGAGTGAATGCTATATATGTAGACAATAAATACAACATGTTTGTTCTGACAAGAAAATTGGATTCCTAAATCTTTTCCTTTATTACACAAAAGGAGAAATAATACACATCTTCTGGTTTTTACAGGACTAACAGCTGGTTTTGTTTACCATGGGGAGCAGTTCAGAGAGAATGCAATTTAATTTATTAGACCTGGAATTTAATATTATCCAATATGTTACTTAATACAAGTAACATTCCACTAACTTCATAAATTATGCTAGCATGAAGTAGTTCAGAAAATAGACATCTGTTAAAAGCTTCCGCAGGCACGTTCATCTTATTTGTCTGATGCAACAAAGTCGGAGCCAGCTGGAGGCCAGGCAAGTTCTGATCTTGGAAACAAAGAAGGGAGAGGTGGTCTGAACACTCAAGCTGTATCTATGCCTCTCACCTGCATAATTTACTGTGATAAAGCAGTCCATCCTAAGACTAAAGATGATTTTTACTCAAACAAGAGCAGATTTACCACCTCCATAGTCTCTCTGTGCTCAAAGTTAGATTAATAATACACATGGGTCAAGGGACCCAATAGAGGCTTAAGATGAGTTGAATAGCTTTTCTCTGAAGAATAGAAAAGGAGACTTTCCACAGAAAGTCCCCTTATCAAGTTGTGATAAGATGTCTGATGACCATGAAAAACGTTATGGTAGGGAATTTAGTGCCCTGCACATCGGTTTTTACATAACACTTGAAAATTAGCAATAGTAGCAACCAGCCACACAAAGTCCATGTTTCCTCGCTTTACCTATCTCTTTCACCAGGGATGAGCTGGCCCCTCTGTTCTGTGCAGAAGAGGAGGTACCTAGCTTACCTCTATCACAGCTGTCCCCAATGAATCCACTGCTGCATTCACAGTAGGGCTGCCCAAGTCCAGAGAGTCTGCACTTCCCATGCTTGCACTTGATCATCTGGCAGGGGTTAAAGAGATCTTCTTCTTCATCGCAAAGGACACCGCCATGGCCTTCCAGGCACTTACAGCTGTAGGAGAAGGCATTGATGGGCAAGCAGGTCCCATGCACACATCTTCAGGGGAGGAGAAACAGAGGAATGTAAACACCGTTGACAGAGGATGTCAGAAGTTATGGTGGTTAGGCAAACGCATGTCTGAATACAGAGAACAGAATGCTAATGTGTTGATTTTTCCTCCACCTCCCATCCCTCCCAACTCCTGCCTTCTTCTCTTAGATGATACTTTGAGAATTTAGCATATATACTCAGTACCAAGCAACTGGAACTCACTTGTTTCCAAGGCAAGGATCATTGGTCCTCTGGTCACAGAGGGGCCCCATCCATCCTTCCTCACATTCACAGGTGAAGCCTGATTGGCTGCTGGGCTGGCATGTGCCATGGACACATACTTTCTTGTGGCATGGTTCACAGCCAGGCAGAATTCCGGTCTGCATGGGCACTTTCCGGAAGTCCTGCAGCTCACTGTTAATGTAAAGGTTTCGGATACAGCCATGGAAGCTGGTGCCGTTTTGCCCAGGGGCCTGGCGCAGCGATGCCACATTGTTTTTCCCAGGCATGCCTAGGAAGAAACAGCATGTCAGTTAAGAGACTGGATGTGCCCCTCAGTCATTTGCTACTGAGACATATTAAGATTCTTCAGCCCATCTCTGTTAAATTGGGATGTATGTACTCAGATGAGGTAGAGAAGACTTGGGCATCTTGTTGTGTTGCAGTAGGTTCTTCTTTTTTTTCTGAATATCTTTTTTAAAATTAGATATATTCTTTATTTACATTTTAAATGTTATCTCCTTTCCTGGTTCCCTCCCCCCCTCCAAAAAAAATCCCCTAACCCATCCCTCCTCCCCCTCACCAATCCACCCACTCCCACTTCCCTGTCCTGGTATTCCCCTATACTGGGACATCTAGCCTTCTCAGGACCAAGGGCCTCTCCTCCCTTTCATGTCCAACAAGGCCATCTTCTGCTGCATATGCATCTGGAGCCATGGGTCCCTCAATGTGTACTCTTTGGTTAGTGGTTTAGTCCCTGGGAGCTCTGGGGGTACTGGGTGGTTCATATAGTTGTTCCTCCTATGGTACTGTAAACCCCTTCAGCTCTTTGGGTGTAATAGGTTATTCTAACTTTCTAAAATAAACCTAGTTTATTGGTGGTCACTTTTTAATGTGTAATCTTGTTTCCAAGAAAATTTCAATATATATGCAATATATAATCTTCAAGAAGGTCTACTCAAAGTAAAAACTAGAGGCCAACGCTATTGTTCCTTCCCTATGGGTCTATACCAGACACTGTGAACATTGGGAAGTCATAGTCTATAATTTTCTGATTAGTTCTTTCTCCAAATAAAGGACAGATCCCAAAGAGCTTGAGTCAGAGGTTTCATGTCCCCCAAGTCAGCATTTTCCTGACTGCACAACCTTCTTAATGCTGGAGCCCAGGATCAGTCCATCAAGAGTGAAAGCTGAGGCTCATAGTCACCCACTACATCCTTCCAAATTCTAACTTAGCGATTAACTCATTACCTTAAGTTAATTTTTTGCTTCTTATCAGGGTAGCACCTCATTCCTGCCAAGTTTTTTTTTAGCTACTTATATTGAAGTTTGCATGTTAGAAAATTCAAAATATACAGAATAAGTTCCATCACAAACAGTATTTGCAATCTTGGGGCATATGTATTCCAGAACTGACTATTATCTGGTAACTGCTATTTTGGCAAAGCTGTGGAATCTTTCCATGGCTTGATCCAGACCCTAAAATAGTTCCCTGACAGCACTTTACACAGAAAACCTTATAGGATATTGGGTGAGGAGAAGGCAAGGAGTTGGAAGTCTCTGAGCCAATGACTCACACCCTCTCTATGCCTCCAGTTCTTATGCTTCAACTGTGCTGGCTCTCTGAGCTGCTACTTGGGCTTACAGGTTGGGAAGACTTCTCTGGTTAGAGGCTGGGCTTCACTTTCTAGAGGAACATTGCCTTCTATGGTCCTTGCTTTGTGCCATCATTCCCTTTCCTAGGCACAGAGCCCCATTTAAGTCTTAACAGGCTCCAATTCAGGCATGTAGGATACAAGGTCACTAGTCTAAAGATCAAGTCTAATACAGGTTGAGTGTTTCATGGATAAACTTCATTATCAAGTTGACATGATTTAGAATTACTGTGGATCTGAGTTTCTTTTCCTGACACTGTTGTAAAATACCTCTGTAAAAGGAAGTCAAGGGAGAGAGGGTTATTTCAACTGCCAATTCAAGGGTATCCATCAAGGCAACAAAGTTAAGAACACTGCAGGTTGAAGCAGCTGGTCACATCACATGCACAATCAGAAAGCTTTGAGGAAGAAAGGCCAGTGTTCAGCTCACTTTATTCATACTAGAGTCCTGGATTCCCATCCAGGGAATAGTACCACTCTTATTACAATGGGTCTTCCCACATCAATTAACTTACCATAATTCCTCACACTTATGCCCAAAGGCTGAATAATCCTTCATAGGCAAACACATCTCAGGGTATATTCAGAATGGTTTAACACAAGAGAGAAATACGATGAATGAGGGTGTTCCAGTACCCTGGGCTTGGACCTTAGGCTAAGTGCACCCCTCTACTTACTGACTGCTATAATCTGAACAGCTGCCCCAGGCCTTCACCACTTCCCGGCTAAGACACACAGTACTCTCAAACCACAAGATAGAACAGACCCTTCCTCCCTCAGGGTTGTTTGTTTGTTTATTATCACTGCAATGTGAAAGGTCACTAACAGAGTATATCCTGGCCAGTCATTTTCCTGCTTTGGGTCTTGATTGCCTTATCTCTTAGGAGAAGATAAGACCAGATTAGTTGCTTATCAGCTTCTCACACATAAGTCCTATCAAAAATGTATGCTAAAAGAACAGTTTCCTGTCTCTTCCCTACCTGAGATAATGACTGTATGTGAAAGAAGACAAGTACAGAAGTCTAAATGCCAACATGTAACACAGGTGATTCTGATACAGAGGGCCCCTAGGTCACTCTAGAAGAGATACCAGATTTTCTTGAACTTTAGAGTTTTATCAGTAAAGGCATTTACTTGGCACATGTGTGGCCTTAGATAATGTGTTACTACACCAAGATCAAGGCACACAATTGACCATTTCCAGTGGAATACCAGAGACAGGAAATTCTCTCCTGTGGAGTAAGTCTAAGTGTTTCTAAATCATGTTTATCCATCACAAACACATGGAATTTAATGACCTTCTTTTTGGTCATTTCTTAAAACAGTTAAAAATGTACTTATTCCAAAGCTATTTTAATGACTCATTTTTGTTGGAGGTACAATGTTTATATGAGCACACATTGGCACTAAATTGAGATTGGCAGAGTTCTCAGCAGTGAGAAGCAATGAGAGGACTTGTGTCATTTAGTCCCAAAGCTTACAACTACAGAGGGTACAGTTTTGATGATAAAAACATGCATAGACTCAACTTTCAGTAGCACATAAAATCAATACCTTTTCTTGATTAAGTTTTGGACCTAGGAATTGACCCAAAGACCTCCTTATGTACCAACCACATGTTCTAGATTGAATTATCCCTCTAACCAAGAACTATTCTGGGTCTGACCTTTATATGTTGGTTCAAGTTCTAGTTCTTAGCTGATAAACAGAAGCAGATCCTATTTTTTTCCTTTGAAACACTACTTTAGCTCTCTCTCCCGCTTGTCCTCCCCCAGCCCTCTTCTTTGTCTATCTCTCTGTCTCTCCATTTTCTCCCCTTTCCACATGGTCCTGGCTCTTCTTATCTATTTTCTCCTCTTTCTTTGTCTTTCTATCTCTTTTCTCTTTCTATTTTCTTAATAATAAAACATCAAAGCTAAAAAAAAAAAAAGAAAAAAGAAAAAAAGAAACACTACTTTACTGCACAGCCGAAGATATCCTGGAATCATAAATACTATTGCTTCAGTCTCCCGAGTGCTTAGAGTACAGATGAATATTGCCTTGCCATATATGGTAATCAATGATTTTGTTTTTTCTGTTTTTTTTTTTATGACTTTCATGGACTTTCGTTGCAAGTAAATTAATCCACCAGTAAATAACTTAGTAAATAGATTTTTAAAACAAGCCTTTACAGTCTAGGTTTTAAAATAAATGGGTAGAATATCATTAAAATCTTTAGCCCAGATTTGTAAAATGTGCTTAGACAACTATATCTGTGTCTTACTTCCCTCTGACAGTTAAGCAATAAGTATTCTAGTTGAACTGTTTTATGGAAAATCAGGACAGTTTTTCTGGTTTGTGTTACATAAAAACTATATGATGAATAACCAATAATTCAGGAGCACATGTAGCTGTACCACCAGTTTGCATTTTTCCAGAGAATGCTTCTACAATGAGCCAAGGTCTAGGATGTCTAGTACAGCCCTCCTTGGGACAGCTCTGGTCTTAACTAGACTTAACCTTGATTCCCTTTTGTTTACTCAATTCCCTTTGCCTCTGCTATATGACAGTCAGGCTGTGGTCTTACAGGCTCCTTGTACTTTAAAATCTCAACCACCCCAGAGACCACAATCTGAGAAGGAAGGCAACTGGGCTCAGTGTATTCTTCGGGAGTTATGGCTGAGACCTAGATGATTTCGCATAGGGTTGAAGAGTCAGAGGTGCTTTGGGATTCTTCCAAAACCTCTAGCCTCAGAAGGATTAGCACTTTTGATTTGGGAGTTTAAATGATTTTCTCTTTTAAAAATAATGTTCCATCTTAAATGATTTCATCTGGATTTTTAAAATGAGTGCCATAATGTAAAAAGGTCTTAAAAGATTGGTTGAGATGTTTTCAAATAAAGACACCATAAATGCAAGTCAAGAACAAATTCAGAAGTAAAGAAAATCCACATTGCTTAAGACATTTGTTTTCCGATCTTTGTTAAAAAGTTAAATGACCATGTAGGTAGCTTTGGAGGAGCTAGGTCTGGACTTGGATGACATGCCTACCACAATTTAGGTTTCCACACTTGGTAAAGCTTTATAAACTTCTTGAGGCTGTTCCTTTGGAACTGTGAAATACAGTAAATAATATTTACCTTCTAGTTTTACTTCAATTTTCTCTGAAGATGAAAGATTAAGCTGCTAAAAGCAGTGCCATATAGATAAAAACATTATTGGAAACAAAGGAAGCACTATGTTGGTTGTCTAAAATGCTTAACAAATACAACTCATCCCTTTACACCATTGTTAACACTTAGGACTGGCTTTACACACCCCAAGGCAATTCTGTTAACTGAAGAATAGGTGAAAGTAAAAGTTTAAGCCAGGGCCAATCCCACAATGGAGAGGAAAGGTGGTGGAAAGTCCCACCCATAGCCTAGGGGCTCTCCACAAATTAGCAACTGATAAGACGTTTTAAGAGTAACACTCCACATAAATTGAGCAAGTTTTAGTAGAAGGCCACACATTTATATTAAAGGCACCACAGGCAGGTCTTGTGTTTTGTGGCTGTTGTTTTGCTGGGTTTTGTTTTTAAAGACATAGAAGAAAAAGAAAAAAAAAACAAACATCAAAACAAAGTAAACAAAAAAGATCCCAAGGGTGGATGGGTGGGTATCTGGAAGGACTGGGATGTGAGGGTGCACGGGATTCATGATGTGAAATTTCCCAATAAACAATAAAAATATCAAAAACAAGAGGACACAGATTTAGCTGGAAATCTACACAGGTAGCTAGGAAAGTGTGAATTTAGAAGAGGTAGAAGGCTGGATGAATGCAATCAGAACACATTGTGTAGAAGTTTTCAAAGATCTAATTACAAAAGAGTCTCATAATCCACACATGAGTGATTCCTGTGAAGCAACAAGGTGAGCCATTTTGCTGAGTATAGTCAATCTGCAATAATTTAATTATAAGGACTCATCAGTGATTTTTTTTTTGGATATGAGCCTTCATGTCCTGAGGCCAGTGGGGACATTTATTTTTAAGCTTTGTGACATTTGTGTGTGCACACACATTCTCTTGTATGTGTGTGTTCAGGTGTGTTCAGGCTAGAAAACAACTTCTGGTGTCCTTTTTGAGGATACCTGCACTTTTTCTTTTGAAACCAATTCTCTTATTGTCCTAGAACTCAGAGCAGGCTAGGCAGGCAATCAGATCCCCAAGGATCAGTGGCTTTAGGAATGTGTTTTTGAAACTCTTTAGCACTGAGATTATAAGTGTACCACAATGCCTGTCATTTTACATGGGTTCTGGGTATTTATCTCTGGTTCTTGAGCATTTTATACACTGAGGTATTTCCTCAGTCTTATTTTTACCATTTCCCAACTTGATCTCCAACCAATTTTCTGCTTCTTTAGGCAGAGAGATTTACAATTAATGCCACTATATAAAATTACCTAGCCAGCATGTCATAGATCAAAAACTAATGTCCTTCACTGACCCAATGATGCACTGAATTAGACCCAGAACCAGGATGACCAGCTAGTCCCTTAATAGACACTTCCATCTCTTTCTGTTTTATGCTTGTTGGCCAATTACAGTGACAGATCAGTGTCAAGAAACAAGGCATGAGGTACCAGTAACTTCAGATCTGATCTATAATGAGAAGCATAGAGTTGGAAGACCACTAGATTTGGAAGGAAATTCACCTCCTACATAAAGCGGAGAGTCAAAATTCAGAGTAGATTGTTTTGACAAATTGGTGATGACTTTAGGACTTCCTCCATCCACAGAGAGGGAAAGACTCGAATCCAGGGTCAATAACTCCACAATGTGGAAGTTTCCATCATTGATTGTCTCCACACTGCATTGGAATGAGAAAGAAAAAGAAACAACTTTACTTGAAACATAGTTAAAATACAAACTTCAATAAACCCAGCTTCAGAAAAGATATTCATAGCAGAGATTAAGGAAATTGACTTTTAAAAGCTATTCTGAAGGAGATACAATTAATTTTAATTTCTCAGGATCTGGATACAAAATAAAACTGTTCTCCCACAGAGAAATCTGGAAATGAGCACACTCATTACTTAGCCGCATTGACTCCATTTATGGCAATCACAAATGATAACTTATGTGTTTTATTTTCACAGGACATAAAAGTTCAGTTTATAAAGAGACAGTCCATAACTCCAGATGATATGAAAAAGAAGCCTTCACCTCCTCACAGGGCTTTATAGGATTGCTGGCTTCTACAGTGTGATACAGTGTGAGAGTACCAATCAGAGTCAAGCATGCGGATAAACCAACTTGATAGAATCTCTCCATTTTCTCAGATTTGATAAATTGAAAATATATTTTCATTTCTTGTGTATATGCCTCTTAAGCTAAATACTGTGAAGAAAGCTTTGTTCAATTGAGATCTGGCATTCATAGTAAAATAAAATATTTAACATAGAAACATGAGTGTTTTTTATATTTCCTTTTTAAAATAATTTTTGAGATTGTAATATAATTACATCATTTCTTTCTTCCCTTTCCATGCTCCAATTTCTCATGTACATGGCTTTGCTCTTTGAGATTTGTGACCTTTTTTCTTTGTTAACACACACACACACACACACACATTACCATGTTTTCCTTCTGAAAATCTTTGAGAGGATTCCAATTCATGGCATGTTTAGAAGCAGAAAAATTAAGGAATAGGTGTTAATAGACAATGAAGATTGAGACATAAGAAGATGTTTGGTGAGATTCTTTAATAAATGCCATTTTGTTTGTATTTGTGTCTATGCTATAATTAGCTTTGGTGTTATACTGGGCTAAAAAATTAGCAGGACACATGCTCATTGGTGTGGTAGGAACAATCTCATAATTCAGTACATAGGCAAAAGATGTCATAACAGAAGCTGTGTTAAAAAATGATGAACATTAAAGACCTACCATACTGGAAAATGGTTTAAAATGATTGAAAAAAGATTCAGATATGGACATATGAAGGGGTGTTATTGAGACATTATTTGTCAATATGAATGCATAATACTGGGTACAAAAATGATTGTTCAATTTTCTAGTACTAATATTTGCAAGGAAGCCAAGTCTGGAAATTAACAGAAAATGTACTAATATTTCTGCAATCTAATTATATTCTACTGTTTGTTGACTAAAACCATAAAAGTTTTGATTTGAGGACAGTTTAAATGCTCTGAGAAATATGAAGACGTTTTTAAATTCTTGGTATAGTGGTTAAAATCCACATGTCTGTGGCCATGGAGACTGCTCCATGAGCAAAGTGCCTGTTGTGTAAATATAATGACATGAATTCAAATCCCCAGTACTTACATAAGAACTCGGTGGTACAACATGCCGCTGTAACCCCAGTGCTGAAGGAATGAACACAGTTGGACCTTTAGAGCATGCTAGCTAAAAAGCCTAGCTGAATCAGTGAGCTAGGGATGGTTCAGCAAGAGATTCAGAGAGCAATGTCAAAAGATACTTGGCTTTAACCTTTAGCTTTTATAAGAAGAGATACACACACATGAGTACACATTTGCAAACTCCACATACCACACACACACACACACACCACATAAAATGAAGTCTCATATTCATAGATCTTTGATATCTTGTCTCATATATCATTTAAGATATAAATATATGAGTTGAAAGAGAGATAAATGGGTAAAAATACTTGTTTCCCAAGCCTAATGACCTGAATTTTATGCCCAGAAACTGAGAGCTAACTCAGGAAAGTTTTTCTCTGACCTCCTGCTGTGGCACAGAGACATACTCACAAGCACACACAGTAAATAAAGTGAATATAAGTTAGGCATGCCGATTAATATTTTTCTTCTACACCTTTAATTATCTCAACATTTAGCAATATTAAAATCAGCAAAGGTGATGATTTACTGCCTAAATCAAGTCTCACAACATAATGTGCTTAAATGAGAACTTCTGACACCATGCATTTTGGACACAGGACACAGAGGTTCTAAGGCCTATGAACTGCAACAACATCTAGCACACCACTATTACCCTAAGAGTGCAATAGGAACATACGTATTTTAGTGATAATCAACAGTACTCTAATTGTACATACCCCAGGTCCTTCTAACAAGAAGGAAATAATGCTTGGTACCCGAAACCTAGCAAAATACCCAGGACTAGTGACAGCACAGATTTAAGAGGAGAATCTACAACTACCACTATCCTATAGTGGCATGATCCCTAAGTACATTCTAAATATTTGTCCTTATCCGCTTAGATAAATGTAACTTTCACACTTTTTCAAAAAAAAAAAATCTCTTTGTACCAGGTAGGCCATTACAGAAAGTTACAACTCATCAAAAAGCAATGTCATGCTCTCTTGCCCAGCAACAACTGATCATCTATAACACTGTACCTAAGACCCAGAGAACACTGAAAAGGGATTGTAAGAAGCAGAGAGATTGTAAGTCAGAGGAATAGTTTGTAATCGTGTTTCCTAGACATGATAGAAAAACTACACTCATGAAATCTCAACAACATGCTGCCTCTAGGTCCATGCTGTAACAAGGACTATGTCAATAGATATGCTAATATAAAAGGGGGAAATCTCCCAGGGCCAGAACTCTATAGAAAGAACTGTAGGCAACTAAAGAATGGCTTTTGGTAATTATATTTTAATTTTAAATTATAAAAATTTAAAGAAAATGACCCTCTTTCAAATAGATATATTGATTTTCACTGTTAGCACTTGGCTAAATTGAAAACTATTTGGATTTGAGTTCTGATTATTTGAAGTATGAATTCTAAAGGAGCTGAAGAGAATTGCAACCCCATAGGAAGAACAACAGTATCAAGCAACCTGAACCCCCCAGATCTTCCCCCAGAGCATAAATGGGCTGGTTCATGGCTCCAGCTACAGATATAGCAGAGGACTGCCTTGTTTGGACTCAGTGGGAAAGAAGCCCTTAATCCTGTAGAAACGTGATACCCCAGGGAAGGGGGAATGCTAGAGTGGGTGCATGGGTTAGGGAGCACCCTCTCAGAAGCAAAGAGGAGGGGGAGGGGGTGAAGAACTAATGGAGTGGGGAACAGGAAGGGAGGACAACATTTGGAATATAAATAAATAAAATAATTAATAAAAATGTTTAACAAGTTATTTTATTAAAAAATTCAAAAGTTATTTTACGAAAACACATGTTGGTTTTCTTTGGTGAATGCTATAAATATTCCCTCCTCTCACAGATAATTTTGTTTCAAGGAGGAATAAGTTTACAAGCACGCATAAAGCACAACTAAGTTAAATGTCAGATATTGGTCTCATCATCACATTTGGCAACAGCACCATCCAAACAAACTAATCTCAAATCTTAAGGGAAAAAATATTTAGCTCATTTTATAATGTAGATTGGAAGATAATGCTAAAAGATCAACAAAAATATAACTTTTTTGAGATATATCTTATTTAGGTTACCAAAAGTAAACAATTGAACTATTAAAGTATAGACAAGCACAACAAAGTCAGTAGATATACTTACCCAAGGTCACATCCAATTGATGCTCCCCCCAAGATCATATGCAACTTGAGGTGGTTTTATATGGATCTTCTATAAACACTGGCCTTAATTAGATTATAAATATTAATAGAGAAGCACTTTTTTCTCTTTAAAATTTCAAAGAAAAGGCCCATAATGAGAATTGGGCACTTGGTCAGATATTGATTTTGGACAATCACTTCAGACATGTCATTACTAATGATAGGGTTTGGTGCAGTACGATTGAGTGGCTTTAATGAGACCTTTAACTTTTTATGCTCCTTGTTGCAGTGCGCCAGCTGGGAAGCCAGAGGTAGTTCATTTCATCAGCAACTCACTTTGCTTAGCTTCCAATCGTGTTTTTTTTTTTTTTTTGTTCCCTGCTTTATTTGAGTTTTACATCTTTAATGCAATCTACATTGTAAGCTACTTTTAAAGAAGGGGTCATATATTATTTATTTCTGCATACATTCAAAGATTCACAAGAATATCTGATTGTAGACATTCAATAAACAGAAGTTATGTAAACATAAATGAGACATTTAAGGTAACAGGAATTGTTGTTAGTTATAGTACTAGGTGACAGAACTCTGGCATATTTTGAGACAGTTTCTCAAAGAAACATTTTATTAAGAAACCTGGAACATTCAGGATCAGCATTAAGGATAATGCTGAAAGGTTTAGCTTGCTTAGCTTGTCCAACTTCTATTGAAATGTGTAGTCTAGAGCAGGTATAATAATTTCTTCTTAATTAGAGAAATACAAATAATAAGGACAACAATTATTTGATACTATCAGTAAAGTACTGTTTACAAACATTACACACATTCTATTAGTTCCCTTAATACTCATAAGAGCTAAACACCTCCTTTCCAAGGGTGACACAAGTTCCTCGTGGCTAAGTAGACCTGAAAACAGATGCCTGCCTTGAGTGTATTTGCTTCTGATTATCATGTAACACTTTTTAAATGAAAATTACTTTACCTACAATAAGCTTGGAATAAAGCATCCACATTAACCTTCTATCCAAAATAACTCAAGGATGGTTACATTTTAAGTGAATTTATATGAGGATTCTACAACTTGGTACATCTAATAAAAGTTACTGAATTGCAAAAAAAAAAAAAAAGTAATTTCACAATGAAGGCCTGGAGGCTACACAAATGCATATTAAGTATGTCTTTTGCAAATTGTGTCTGGATTCATATTAATATTTTTTTCTCTCACTAAATGGTCTACATGTCTAATCTGATAAAAACCTGATAAAAATTATCACCAAAGCAAATTCTATTTATATAATTTTACAGTGAAGAGAGTACTGATATGGGCCTTTTAAAAGGTTTAAAAAATTAATGATCTCATTGTCTTTGTTGGTTAAGAGGGTATTGTATTACAGGACCAAAAGAGACTATGTCTGACTGGAAAATAGTCAAAATTAAAGTTGGTATTTCCTGCTGTCTTTTCTAGTATGAGATGCACTGTGGCTGTTTTTTTAAAAATGCAGTACTTATGTATTCTTTTAAAGTTGAGGCATGAAGGACACCCAACGCTCGCTGAGCTGTCATTGATTTTGCAATCCATCATAGTCATTGCCCTCCAGGCCCAGGTGCAATGCACAGTACCCTCTGGGGTCATGATAAGTATTGATAAACCTCCTTCTACCACTCCCCAAGGGGATGCTATAATTGAGGACTCACAAAAGTAGCCATTGAGTCACCTAACTTTGCCCCATTCAAGTGGGAACACGCATTTCAGTTATTACCATTAATATGCAATTTAGGTTCACTCCCCATCATCTATTACCTGAGCATTATTTGAGTTTCTGCACTTAAAATGGTTATAAGAAAATCATTTAATTTTCAAACTGTGTGGTTTAAATTTTGGAGCTTATAAGAAAACTCATTTTCTTTCTTTTTATATACTCATCAGAACATATTAGCAATAACATTTTTATATTTGCACAATCTACCAGTTTGAAAATATTTCAACAGTTTAATAAGGATGAAAATTCTTGTTCTGTTTTCTCTTTTTTGTTCTCTCTCTCTCTCTCTCTCTCTCTCTCTCTCTCTCTCTCTCTCTCTCTCTCTCTCTTTCGGTGACAATCAGCTTCTGTCATTTTAGCTTAAGAAATTTAAATATTTGGTGACAATGGAACAGGAATCTAGGAGCTGATAAGAACAGTTTGTCCTCTCTGGTTAATATTGTTATGCTGGGCATGACTCATCTATAGAGATGAGGATAATAACAACGTACACTTGAGAAAAGCATTTCTGCCTGTCCTTTTAAACTAAAGAGAACAGAAAGTCAAGAGAGATTAAAAGATATTTACATCTACTCCATATATTAGAGTTTTTAAGAATATGTTTTTTCTAGTCAAGTTTTCCAAAGAATATATTTTGATCAATGGTATGAAGCAGATTCATTTGAATAAAATACATAACAAAACTGTACTATGTGGGGCAGGGCGTGTTCTTCTCAGTAGCATCGTTACCTCTGCTTTCCGGAGATGAGGCCAATTCATAATCTACCAGAAGTACCAGGGACTGGGCCCTACCCTCTGTCCTGTCTAGAACTGCGACGTTTGCATGTGTCCTTCCAAAGTTCCACAACTGCATGGGAAAAAAATAATGGTTCTAATCCTTACTAGATGAAATGGACAAATTCAGAGAGATGTCTCAGTTTGCTCAATGTTATAGTGCCCATGCTAATGCATTCCCAGACAGCATGTGAGAATGGCTGAATGTTTATCTTAAAAAGGATGTAAACGTTCTGTCTGTCTCCAAGGATACCATCTTTACTGTTCCATTGTGCGGAGTCTCTTCTTTCCCCTTATCTCTATTTCTGTTTGTCTGCCTTTCTCCCGCTTCCCCTCTTCCCTTCTGTCTCTTCTATTTCTTCTCCATCTTATGCAACTGGATAATGCAGACAGTGTAAAGCCAGGGAAACCTACCAGCTGGCAGCAGAAAATGCCATAGAGTCATAATGGTCTCCTAAATGCACAGTCCTATACACTAGCATGGAAGATCATTCTGATTGGCTAATTTTCACAGTGCTTCCAAAGAAGCTATCTCATTTTGTGTATGTTGTTAATATTTACTGGAAGAAAGAAGTGTATATTTTTCATTAAGAATTTTGTAAAAAAAACAACCTTTATAAAGTTATGTTATTATCAGTTAAAAAATAGTTGCTTTGATTGGCAGCAAATTAGCATTGTGTTTGAGAATTATAATGCATTTTTAACCTCTGAATAGTGTTGAATATAGTATTATGGTTATGCATTTATTCATTCTCCCACCCCTTCATAGCATTATTATTGAGTGGTTCTATAGCCATTCTTCAAATTAAAAAGGCAAACGTTATCAGAACCTGCATTTGATCATTTATAACACAGTTCACTTCATCTGTTGTTGCAGATTGGTACCCTATAGACTGCGAGGTGTTAGCAAATGTTTAACAACCAGCCATTAGGGAGAATGAACCTATATTTGTAGCATTTGATGATTGTTGTGATAGAAACATTGAGGGCACGGTTGATATCAAAACAGCATTCATCCTGATAAGTGTCTTAGGCATGGAAAAAGATGCATGCCAGGAGCTCACAATTCGGCTTAAAGAACTCCACTTACACAAGTTATTCTTCAAGTCTACTCCATACAACATAGCAGTGACTGGGAGTTTGTACGACATGCAAAATTTCAGAACCTGGATTCCCCCCCCCCCCAATCAGAAAGGAGAGGTGGGCCCTTGCACAGCCTCTTCCACTACTTCCAGATGCTAGGAATCTATACATATCAAAAAAAAAAAAGCCACATTCTGTGATGATATAAGAAATAAGTTGATAAAATGTGCTACTTTATTTTTATTTGTACTGCAAAAAATACTATATCTTTAGTTTCATCAACATCCATAAAGGTATATTAACTGTCTTATTTTTTTAAAAAGCTTTCCTTTTTATTTTTATAAATTATGTCTATGTGTCTCTGTGTGGGTATGTATTCATGTGAGTAGATGTCTTCAGAGGCCACAGGCACTGGAGACCTGGAACTAGATGTACAGTGGTTCTAAGTTTTCCTAGTGTGGGTGTAGGCAACCTTCTAGAGGAGCGTCTAGTATTCCTATTCACTGAGCTATATCTAGCTCTCATGATTTATAAATACTAGTTGATGAACTTTATAAAGTTGTTATTTTCCTAGCGAAATGACCTTTGTTTCATCTATGAAAAAAATGGCATTTTTAAAAATAAAAAACAATATTCTATTTCTCTAGATTAAGAAAAACAAAACAAAACCAAAAAACCTTTGGGGGCTGGAGAAATGGCTCAGTGGTGAAGAGCACTGACTGCTCTTCCAGAGGTCCTGAGTTCAAATCCCAGCAACCACATGGTGACTCACAACCATCTGTAATGAGATCTGATGCCCTCTTCTGGTGTGTCTGAAGACAGAGATGGTGTACTCATACATGAAATAAATAAATAAATCTTAAAAAATAAATAAATAATAAAAAGAGCTGAGAGATGGTGTTCCACCATGCCCAGCTGAAAAACAAAACAAAACAATAAAACCTTTGAAGTAAAACTTATCAATCTAGGTCAGATCTGAAATCCTTCTGCTTCTGCTAATCCATTTGTCACAATAAGTGATATGTGATTTTAAATTAATTTAAGTAAAGAAGTGAATTTTTTAAAATAAAGAATAATCCTATGGGAACAATATATACATATGTGATAGTTTTTCTCTAATATTAAAAAAATCCATTTTAATCCAAATTGAGAAGAAATCAAATGGTAAAGTGTACTTGATGTAAAAATTAATTTCCAAATGCAATTTTCTCATAGAGCATTAAGCAATACATAATGTAGAAAATGTTCCTCAGAAAAATAAAATTTATATCATAAATTATAGCAAGAAAACCAAACCAAATAAGAACAGTTATCTAAAATAAGAATATTTAATTATGTCCTTTAAAGCAACTGTGTACTTTTCATAATGTTATATAGAGTTGAATGGAAATGATTTGAAAATTCGATTTAACTAAATAGTTTGTAAGTACCTCACAGGAGCTGGTTGCTATGTGCTACTGATGGAATTTTACTAAAGCAACGCAGAAATAGCACCTTTCACTCATAACCTGTAGAAAGGGAGGAACAACCACGAAGGCTATGTCATTTTCTGTCCTTTGACAGAAAACTAGAGCAGTGTTAAACTGCGAAGTGAACATGGAAAGAAACAGGATTAGAAATAAACCCACCCTACCCTGGATGCCAAGAAATAAGCCTGTGAATAAAGAATGTGAGCAAAACATCTTTGTACTGCAGTAACCCTTTCTTTCTAAAAGCCATTTTGGGGAACTGGTGAATCTATGATGCCAGCAGTAATTATTATTTACTGATTTATATTAATTGTCTGGATATTTGTTACTTCTCAGCATAATCTCAAACAACAGCACTATTATTTATTGTCTGCATACTTAGACCAGACAGGTGATGAGATGTGCCGAAGACACAATTTGTGGAGCACATTTTCCTATCACTTCAGCATTCTATAAGAGCTAATAACATCGAAATGGCTCAGGACTCAAAATAATGTGCCGTGAAATTTGGGCAGGAATCCTCCTTCCACCCAACATCTCTTTTTATGTCCACATTTACTTTATGTAAATGCCTGGAACACAAATATCTCTTTCTTAATTCTTTTATGACATCATTCATGCTTCATTTTTTATTTTTATTTTTAGTCAGGGCCTCTTTGTTATGCAGCACTGAATGTCCTGGAACTCCCTATGTAGAACAAGCTGGCCTTCAATGCATAGAGATCCACCTGCCTCTGCTCCCAAATGCTGGGAATAAAGGCGTGTGCCACCACACCTGGCCTCCACTTTTTAAAACTGAGTATTATACCTTGATAATCTCTTAATTTCTTGCTAAGATTTTCTCATTTTTTTCTTCACTGCCTTATTACCTTTAGATCTTTAGAATATTAATAATTTTCTTAATATTCAAGTATTATAATTTAATATAATATAATACCCCAAAATTAGCTTAATTGTTGCCTATCTTTTTAAACCATGAAATAATGTAATAGCTTGCCCAAATTGCATGTTTTAATTTGAAATACAAGAATTAAATAGAACCTGTTGTCAAGAACAAGTAACATGTCTCTATTATATAATTTTCTAATAGAAACATGAGCTTTTAGTTTTAAATCGAGTGTGTGCAACATAATATTATTTTTAAAACTGTCACAGAACATATGCTATTTTTCACTGAGATTAAAAAAATGGCAATGAATATAGAATCAAACATAAAAAGCCCTTTCCAGTAAGTCTTCATTTGGGAAAATCACTTGGGTTCTTCCAACTTATCTAGAAATATTTTGGTATATTTTATGTGACTGTTAGCATTAATATGCCAACCCAAGAATCGTTATTATGGTTTGGAATGGTTCTATAGTGCACCATTGTCATCAAAAAGAAAAACAAAGTAAAACAAAATGAACTGCAAATTATGAAATCTTTTTATGGGCTGAAACACTATATACTTTAAAGCCTAATGATACAAAATGTTGTCTGTAATTCATCAACATTTGGTGGTAAAATAACCATTGTATTCCACTTGAAAAGCAATAATTATATGTCTGTTTTCATGCTCTAAATAGTCCCAAGTGTTCTTGCTCACCACCAGAAGGACTGAGCAAATTCTACTCATGGCTGCAACTGGAATCTACTTTCCTGGAACTGTTTGAAGGAGCCAATGAGCTATGAAGGCTTTTGAAACATTTCCATACTCACATATAAGACCCATAAGACTGAGCTCATTTTCTATACTTTATGTAATTATCAACATCTAATCCCGTGTGGCCAAGTGTGTATAGCCTATAGATGTGTTTTGTTTATAAACATGGTATTATAAATGTGAATCAAGTTGGGTGTGGTGGCATCAGCACACAGGACACAGAGACTGGTGGATCTCTAAATTGGAATCCAGCCTGGACTACAGAGTAAACTCCAAGACAGACAGGACAAAACAGGGAAACCCTGTCTCGAAACAATAACATCAACATAAATATGAATCCAAAACAATAACATAAACATAAATATGACTCTGTATTTAAAGAAGAGAAAAATTCACACTAAGTAAACAAATGAACAATAAACTGTGAACCATATTTTTATTTGGCAGCATCCAAGGAGAGCTGGATAGAAAGAGATTTGATTTTACTTCCCTTCATTGCGACATTGTATTGCACCGCCTACGCCAAGGCTATTTGTCATTGAGGAACATATACTTATAATGTGGGGCTTTTTAAAGAATGAAAAAGTGAGAACATAGTCTTTCCCTACAGTTTACTTGCTTAATTCATTTGAGTTAACCTGCCTGGAAAAACTATGCATGTAAGTTATGTCTGCTACATGATCTGGAATTATTGTTACTAAGAATATTATAAAGCTGACTCCAATAGGTTGAGTGTGCCATTAAATTCATTCATAAAGTATATAACTCCAATGCAACAATGTTGAAGGGTGGGGAGTAGGGAAGCTACAAGATAATCAGGTCATGAGGGCTCTACCCTCACTCAGGATTTGTATGGCTCTTCTGGCAGAGGGTTAGTTAGCATAAGTAGGTCCCCAATGAAGGGAGAGTACTCCTCTACCTTCCCCTTGTCTCTAGCATGTGTTCCCTCCACCCCCCTGCTTTCCTTCTACCATAGAATGATACTGCTAAAAGGAAGTTCTTTGCAAGATGTGGGTATTTTGATCCTACAATTTCTAGTTTGCAAATGTAAAACATAAATTTCTGATTTTTATGTTACTTGGTCTCAAGTATCCTGCTTTAGCCATTCATAAAGAACTAGGCCACCTAGTATCACCAAACTATCCCCATCCTTTCCCATTATACAGTTGTAGAAGAGAAGCAGTTCTTCATTGAATAAGTTTTTTCACCTTTACCAGTAATTGAGAGATCTTCACCTGTAAATGGCAGAAGCCGGGTGAGAGCCTGTGTCATAGCTGGCTCGAACTCGCCCTCGATAGAGTTCCACGGCAATGTGGTCTTTGTCACCCTTATACAACAGGATGCCGCTGTCTTCATCTGTGGCAATCTAGTAGGAGGTAGCCCTGATGTTAGGATGCACAGTCAACCAAACGTATTCATGCAAAGAAACAGGCTGCTAAGTGAATGGGGGTCGGGGGAGTGGTTCATTATGGTTTGTCTTCTGGGTATAAGAAAAAAAATGTTTGTTGAAATTGCGCTCAAAGGCAATTTGGTAATTGTTTTATTGTAAATAAATCTATAAATAATTAAGAAAACCAGTAACAAATATCTAAGTAAACCAGAATTGTCTTTACTGGAAAATTTTGTGAATCTGTATTTTTGTCTCCTACTCTAAGCATTTTCCTTGGCACAAACTAAATGTAACTATATTAAAGATAACCCATACAAAATTATTTACACTCATGCTATGTGCAGAGAGAATTAGGAAATATTTGCTTTTGTATTGATGTTTTTCCTTTGGGGGCTATTAAGGGACTTAGGTGAAAGTTAAAATTTAAAAGTCTTAATATCGGTGTACTTTACATAATTATCCAATGTGATAAGCATGAGAAGGTGAATGATGTAGAGAGAGGTTCTTAAAGGGAACCTGGCTTCCTCCTAGCATTCTTGCCCCATAATTTCAGAAGCCATGCATGTATTGTGGGTTTTGGGGTAAAAAAAAATACAAGGAGGGAAGTATATAAGAAGTGGGTCAAAGCCATTTAAATTTAAAATATAGTAAAGAATGTGGCATACCAGATAAAACAAGTATGTAACCCCAATTTGTCCAAATTCTTTACATTAATTATCCCTAATCTAGTATAATTCGTACCTAAGGGGTCTGAATGACTTGCTTAGTGGTAATTGTCTTTATGGTAAGACATCAGAATGTTTGTTAAATTCCAGGGCTCTTCCTCAAGGCTTTGGGTAAAGAGTTACAAATGATACATAGCCAAGTTAAGGTGTGGTATCTCAACTGTGTGCATCTCAGCTGCAGGATTTAAAGAAAAGCCTTTCCAGTGTGGAGAGAAGAAATGGCAGGGCCATAAAAATTAACGGACAAAACACTTTCACTTAAAGTGTCAAGTGAATTGGCAACTTTGGTTCCCAACCCCTTTCCCCTTTAATGAATTAACATACTGGCTCATATCTTATTTTAAAAACATAAATATTGAAAGGAAAACATCTGAAGTTTTTCACATGAAGTTTTTCTTCAGTTCATGGGGGTAGCGGGGAGATCTCTCACCTGAAGTGTGATGTTTGTCTGAGGCCGAACCTTGGCGGAAGGAATCTGAAGATAGGACTCTTTGTTTACAAAATTCACACTGACCAATTTCTCACACTTCTCTCCCAGGTAGCCAGGCAAACACTGGCATATTGGTTCATTTATCCTGATGATACACTGGGCTCCATTCTGACAATCAAAATTATCACAGGGACTGGTGCGAGGGAGGACCATGGGTGGAGAAAACTCACAGAACAAGCCGCTAACAAATACAAAGAAACATTAGGTTAGACTAGGTGTGCTAGAGTCCTAGAGATAGCTCCCTACATACAAACTTGTTCTCATGTTCTCACCTGTAGCCTTCAGGACAGACACACGTATATCCATTCACCGCATCTGTGCAGTGAGCGCCATTTTTACACTTGTTATCTTGGCAGTCATCAAAGTCAATGTCACAATGCTCACCAATGTATCCTGGAGTGCAGTCACACCTGTTTCAACAAGGAGATAAAGTTCCAAACTTTACTGAGCCAAAAGATTATGAAGAGCCATGCCATTTCATCTGGATAAATCAGCACCATCTTAATATGAGAACTTATTAACAACAGTCTTGTCCTTCTATCTAATGGATGTCTGCACAACAGGACAGGCTGCACTGTAAGGCATGGCTTTCTCAGTTGAAGTCCAAAAGATTGACTCCTTAATGATCCTAAATCCAGATACAAAGAACTCACTGTACAAGGGTTCCTTCCTCATTTCTTCACACTCGGTCTTTTCTTTTCTTTCTCTCCTTATGTTGCCCAGTGTTGTTATTTTTCTGTTCTTTTTAATTCCATTGTCTATTTGGATGATGACAGCCTTATGTGTAAATTTACAAAAGCAATGCTGCAATCATCCGGCCTGTCCTTTCTGAGTGCTAGGGCTGCAGTCACATGTTACCACGGCTGGCAAATTTAAAAGTTATATTAAGTATAATTTTAAGGTAGTACGAGTTTAATTTTGTCACAGACTATATGATACTAGAAAAGAATATAATGTAAGGAAGGGAAATTAACTAAATTGGACACTGTAATTTCAAATTAATGATTATGGAATAATTGGGTTGACTTGAAGGGTTGTGATATTAGATCAGGTACAAGATTTCTGAGATCAATTCTATGGGCACTTTTTTTAAGCTTCTTCATTCATGTTGTATAGAGGCAAAATGGGTATCCATTCTAATGTTGATGGAGGACTGGGGTAATGGAGATTATACTCTTTGAACATCTTGTCCATCCTACTACGTACTTTAAGAATGTGGATTCAGCAAACCTATTATACCATTCTTCAACTCTTTGATACAGATGAAAAAATTACACCTTTGTAAGGTATAGATAGATGTTATTGGATAAAAACTCAATCCTTTATCCAGTGATAAAGTGTTTCTTGTGGGAAGTGAAGCTAGGAAATTTGACTAGACCCTTGACACTGAGTTACTACACCATACTGTTGGATAACCAGAAGCTCAAGGTTCCCTTTAAAACTGTGCTCTGGTGCTGAGCATTGCAAATCCAGTGGTGGCATCAAGAAAATGAAGACTTTCTGATCCTCTAGGGAAATGTCTTACAGCACATGCAATGGTTTACAGAGCATTGTAGTACTCAGTTAATCATGGTGATAGCTACCCATGATGTAAATTATTCATTGAGATTTCAGACACAAACAACAGTAAAACACTGTGTTTTATGTTGTACATCCTTCTGAGTAACATCAGATCCTGTCTACTCTGTCCAGCTCTGACAACCTATCATCCATTTATCCATGCTGGATATCTGCTACCTCCCGTACTGGAACTAAGCAAGGTATTAATAATCACATCCACTTTTACAGAACTGAAGTAAATGTGTTCAGGAAATCCTTAGGTAGTATCCATACTCAATATCACCATGTCTATTGCTCACATCTTGCAGGCATACCATCCTCTCATATATCATAGGAAAGATGAGTAGAGTACAGTACAATATGTAGAGACCAAGGGATATTTCTACATAAGTTTCACTACAGTACCCTTTTACAAGTTTTGTTGTTAAGTACTGTTCTTCTCTTATTGAACCTCCTTTGCTAGCTGCATTTAATATTTAAGAAGTATAGGGGGAAATAATGTATATGGGGATTCGCAGAATCTGATATTTCAGGCATTTCATGGATGAGGGTTATACTCCCATATGTATTATGAAGATATAGGGACACTGGAACTTGCACAGGTATGGCCACAGATGGGATAAAACTTGTGAAAGCCCTCTCCACCCTCCGCTCTTCCCTCAGAGCATTCTTTTGTCATTACTTGTTCAGTTTAAATAATGAAGCTTCCACGAGTGTGTTTCCTTTGAGTTTAAAGAAAGGTTAGTTTCTATTTTATGTGTGTGTATATACATATATGTGTATATACATGACAGAAAACCATGGTATTTCCACCAAATTTTGGCTTTTCAGTTAAATGGAATTTATATGCCAGTCTGGCTTCATTGCTAATTCTATTTTTTTCCTCTAAAAAGTCAATACTTCTATTTTCTAGCTTAATGAAACTATATATATCAAAATTTACCGCATGATGTTTAATATATGTACACTATGGTAATAATGCCCAAAATCAAATTAATTAAATATCTATCACTTCACTGTGATGGTTAGTTTTGTCTACTTGTCAGGGCTCATTTGGGAGATGGGATTCTGGACATGCTTATGAAGGGTCATCTGGACTGTACAGATTAAAATAGGGAAGCCCACTTCTGGTGGGTGGCGCTATTCCTTGCCTGAAATCCCTGACTGTGTAGATGAAGAGAAGGGATTGAACAAATGTGTGTATTCACATTACTCTCTGCTCTCCAGTAGTTGATATAATGTTGTTTCATGATCTTGTTACCTAACCACCAACCAATGTATTGATGAACTATATATTGGCTTGTGGGCAGAGTAAATGCTTGTGCCTCCAAGTTGTTTTTGTCAAGTGGTTTTGTCACAGCAACAGGAAAAGAAACTAACGTACCAGGTAATATATATAAAACTTCTATGGCAAGAATAATTATGACCTTATTTTTTAGCAGATGTATGGTGCTGTTAACTGTAGTCACTGTTTCTACAATATGTCACAGAACACACTAATCTCCTCCCTATAAATTGTTAAGATTGGAGCCTTGTATTCATCCATTTCCATTACCCCTAAATCATTGCACTACCTTCTACTCTGTTCCTATGAGTTCAATTTTTAAAATCCCAAATATAACTAGTATCTCACATCATCTGTCTTCCTATATCAGGATTATTTCACATGCTGTGAGACAACATTTTAACTAAGGCACTTACCATACAATTGGCTCTCTCTAACCTACAACGTGGTATAATGTCAGCTTGACAGGTATGTTAAATATCGAATAAAATTCTATATGTAAAGTCACTAACATTCAGTTTGGTTACTGAATGATCAAAAATCAGCTTCAATTTTCATAACTATGAGTCTAGATTTTTTTCTAGAAAGGTTTTTATATGTATTCTCTACTAATTATGCAGTATTCTATGAAACATATATTTAAATGAATAAAAATAGTTAAAAAATATCTGATCGAATGTGGTATTACTGAATGCCAAGGGTATTGTCTAAAGAGGCAAAATAAGGTTATTTACTGGAGAGCTGATATATTAAAACAAATGGAGGTACAGTTCTTCTAAGAGAGACATGCATGTTACATGTATGTTTTAGGAACAAAATGAGCTCATTCAGAGGCATGCTTGCACCGAGCCTGCTTGGCTTTAATACTAAATCACAATAAAGAGAAGTAGACAGCAAGCCTGAAGCTAAATGGGCCCTAAGTGGTCATACACATTCTCGAATAGATGGACAGGGCCCTGGAAGGGAACTTCCATCAATGTTAATGTGGGCAGTGCCACTGAGGTGCTGAGCAGTAAGAGGAGACGGGCTTTGAAACTCTCTGAATTATTTATCTGAGAAAAGAAGTCAAAGTCAAAGATAAGAGAACCAAACACTTAGCACAGTAGCTGTCTAGGAGATATTTTATGCTCTCTTTTCCCCAACTACTTTTTAAGTCCCTAGAACTAACAGCTATATCATGACCGATTATTCTGTCTTTCTCTTGTTTTAAGGCAGGAAGGAGCATTTAAATAAGAATTTCCCACTTCTTTTATGACCAAAAAAGCCTATCAAATCTCTTCAATTCTGCCATCTGATGAGGAGCGAAGGAGCAAATGCTAACTAAGAAAGATGTATTCTTGAAAATACTGCTTATAGTGTATCATGCTCTAAAAATATCTCACATCAATTCAGGAGATTTATGAAGTGTATGATAGAGCATGAAGAGTCAAACCAGCTCTGTCAACTTACTAATAAGAAAATGAAATTGAAGTAACATTACAGCTTGTCCGAACAACATTTCTCAGAAAAGATTTTCTCCACCAGCTTCCTCTTGTTCGGTTTTCAAGACCATTTTCTTTCTGCAGCTCTGCTTCCCACAGTGCACAATTATTTATAAGATGGGAGTAATGGCACTCACTCTGACTTAACCTGTTTTCAGCTCAACTACATATAGCTCTAAAATGAGCTCGTGAATTACTGGCTGGTGAAAGCAGAGGGCCTTCAAATCAGTCCATCTAGCTTGCAGCTTGCAGCAAGGCACACTCTCGAGAGTATGCAACCTAATTGCTAGTAATAGAAAATACTTAATTAAAAATCAGTCCTTTGTTTAAAACGAAATCCTCTCGTTTAACATTGTTTCCATTACATCTTATTAATAACATGTTTTAGAATTACACAAAGTCCCGTGGAACCTGTTTATCAGATACAGTGTCCCAAGAAACTGTCCTTGTTAATTCTCTGCAAAGTGGTGATGTTTGCTCCACATAAGGGATGTAGATTTGATGTGCCAACTTCAACTGTGGGCAGATGAAAGTTGTTGGGAGGTAAAGTAGTTGTCATGCAGAGTTGGGCAGAATAAAATGAAATGCAGCATTGTGAATAAAATGTAAAAATTTTATAAGACTTTTAGTTTTCGGCTAGAATTGGAAATTAAACATAACTAAAGATGGACTCAGAGCTACATCCATTTTTTGTTTGTTTCTCTGTAAGGTAGTGAATATAGTCAGGATTTGCTACACCTATATCCATGTATTCTGAAAATTTAAATTTTAAAACAAATTTACTGGGAATATTGGGAAAAGACAGTTCTGTAAGTATTTACTTCACTAACCAGTCAAAGACAGTGATCTCTGTCAGTACTCAGCTCACATTACCCCTCCACTCTGAATATGTGATCATCTATTTAGTAATTATCTAAATCCTTTCAGGGTCTAGGGTTGCTATCTATCACTTTAACTACCCAGGAGGCTAAGTGAACAAATCACAGGTTTGAGGGTAGCCTAAGCAACTTGGTAAGAGGCTCTCAAAAATATAATTAAGTGTAAAAAGACTGGAGACACAGCTGAGGGTGAGGGTCTTTGTCTAGCAAATGCAGGGCTGAGTTGAATTCTTAGCATTTAAAAAATATTGAATGCTTCAATATACAGTTCAAATTCCATTTGCTCATAAAATGTTTCCCAGACATGAGTGACTTTAACTTCTGAGTAGTACTACGAGGCTCCGGTTATTCCGCTGAGAGAGTTAACTGTGAAGAGGTACATAGAGGTGAAGTACTATAGAAATGAAGCTGGCGTCACCCCACACTTCACTGACTATAAATGCTGCACAAGCGCTGGTTGATGGAGTGGCAGATGTTTTTGTCAGTTATCTTATGTAACCATGGTTTCACTCCTAAGTATAACTGTGTCATCTCCTAGAATCCAGTCTAACCTTGATTTCAAGCCAACTCTGGTAATAATAAACTAGAAAGTGTATTAACTGGAATATGGTTTCCATGAATTACATAATTGCAAATATTGTCTAGTTTCAGTTCTACCAGCAATTTAATGTGTAGCCTTAGCACTGGTACCTGACTTCTCTTGGCTACAGTTCCCTTGTGTTTAAAATGAAGAATTAAGCAAGATGACAGTTAAGTTACTGCCAGCTCTAAAACTGCTGATAGATCATTAATATTTTTCAAAATTGTAACAAAGGTATCATCTAAGTTGGTACCTAGCTTATTTCAGAAATATTGTGAGGTGGGAAAAGAAATGATTTTGATTAATCTTTAGCTCACTTGAGGGAGCTCTCTGTGCAGTGTGAATGGGTTGTGTTAGATCCCCAGAATAAGGTTAATAATGGTCCTAATCAGTAAGATATCAGAAAGACAATACACACAAGCCAGGCCTGAACAGAGTAACCTGGCCACAGTATCTCAGCCTCCATCGTCAACTGGTTGTTTTAGGCCATAGAATTTTCAGCTACATCAAAACCAATCTCTGTTTTAAAATACGTTTACCTGGTAGATGTTAGAAAATTAATTGAATTGTCCTTTAACTACACATAAGTAAGCTAATTCAAAGGCTGTTTTGTTGCATAAAGGGCTTCCCAGACATTGTGTTGAACAAAAGCTTTCTCTCTATTATTTATTTGCTTTTATTGTGCTAATTAAGGTCCATGGTTCACAGAACTATTTGCAAAACTGTCATAAACTCTAGGGTACATATGACCCATCCTTTAATCTTTGGCAAAACTGTAAAACTCAGGATGGTAGAGGAGACATATTCCTCAAAGAAACCCCAACCCAATTCCTAACTCCAACTGGCCTGGGACTTACTTGAATCCCTTTGGAGTCAGGATGCACTTGGAGTCATGTTGGCAGGGATTCAGGTCTTGTGCACAGAAGTCCAGCTTTTCCTCACACAGCTCACCTGCAATAGGGCAAGCTGTGTTAGCTCTGCAATGAGGGTAGGCAGGCATAAGCCAGTAGTCTGCATCACAGGTCATGGTTGAAAACAAGGCAAAATAGGACCCACCCCACAAGATATGGGCGCAGAAGATCCCATGTTCAAGTTCAATACTGTAAGATTCTCTTACATTAAGTTGTCAATTTCCTCTTTCCTGCTTATATCTGTAGCATGACTATAGGCTAAGGCTGTGGGTGTGCTGTTGTAGATACATTTATTATTATTATTATTATTATTATTATTATTATTATTATTATAATTGTTACTCTTTCACTCATTCCTTCATGACATGATCAGACTGTGCACAAATCCTGGTATGTTTGAGTTTGCCTCTTCATAGGCTGGGACGTATAAGGTGCTAACTCAAATACCATTACTGAGCAAGAAATAGTCAAGGCAAGAGTTCCACGTTGTCTCATTATATTCACATTAGGTTAGTTTTTAATCCTTACATACTTCTTAATTTTGCATGTAATAACTAAATCATCACTAATAATGTAGCTGGGCTCTTAAGTTTGTAATTTAAAATTTTTCAGATGGAACATTAAAATAAATGCTCCCATCCTTTTCTTGTTAAGTATTGTTTTCGCTATTCTGGTTTTTTGTTTGTTTGTTTGTTTGTTTTGTTTTTTGTTTTTTGTTTTTGCCTTTCGAGATGAATTTGAGAATTGCTCTTTCCATTTCTTTGACGAATGTATTGGGATTTTGATGGGGACTGCATTGAATCTGTAGATTGCCTTTGGTAAGATGGCCATTTTTACTATGTTAATTCTGCCAATCCATGAGCATGGGAGAGATCTCCATTTTCTGAGATCTTTGATTTCTTTCTTGAGAAACTTGAAGTTGTTGTATAGATCTTTCACTTGTTTGGTTAGAGTTACCCCAAAATATTTTATATTATTTGTGACTATTATGAAGGGAGTTGTTTCCCTAATTTCTGTCTCAGCCTATTTAACATTTGTATAAAGGAAGGCTACTGATTTATTTGAGTTAATTTTACATCTGGCGACTTCGCTGAAGTTGTTTATCAGCTGTAGAAGTTCTCTGGTAGAATTTTTGGGGTCGCTTATGTATACTATCATATATCATCTGCAAATAGTTATACCTTTATTTCTTCATTGCCAATTTGATCTCTTTTTTGTTGTCATATTGTTCTAGTTATTCTATATCTATTCAATATAGTTGAGTACTATATTGAATAGATATGGGGAGAGTGGGCATCCTTGTCTCGTCCCCGATTTTAGTGGGATTGCTTCAAATATCTCTTCATTTATTTGATATTGGCTAATGGCCGGGGGAATCACCATCCCTGACCTCAAGCTTTACTACAGAGCAATAGTGATAACAGCTGTATGGTACTGGTACAGAGACAGACATGTTGATCAATGGAATAGAATCAAAGACCCAGAAATGAAACCACACACTTACAGGCACTTGATCTCTGACAAAGAAGCCAAGCATATACAATTGAAAAAAAAAAAAGCATCTTCAACAAATGGTGCTGGTCTAACTGGCTGTCAATATTTAGAAAGATGAAAATAGAACCATATTTGTCACCTTGCACAAAGCTCAAGTCCAAGTGGATCAAGAACCTCAACATAAAACCTGATACATTGAATCTAATAGAAGAGAAGGAAAGAGCCTTGAACTCATTGGCACAGGGGAAAATTTTCTAAACAGAACTCCAATGACTCACACTCTAAGATCAAGAACTGATAAATTGACCTCATGAAACTGGAAAACTTCTGTAAGGTAAAAGACATAGCCAATAAGACAAATTGGCAACCTACAGATTGGGAAAAAAAACTTCACTAACCCCACATTTGTTAGAGGGCTAATTTCCAAAATATATAAAGAACTCAAAAAGCTAACCACCAAAAAAACTAAACAACCCAATCAAAAAATGGGGTGTAGAACTAAACTGAGAATTCACAACAGAGGAATCTTGAATGGCTGAGGAAAATCTAAAGAAATGTTCAAAGTCCTTAGTGATCAGAGAAATGCAAATCAAAACAACCCTGAGATTCCATCTCACACCCGTCAGGATGGCTAAGATCAAAAACACAGGAGACAGCAGTTATTGGCGAGGATGTGGAGAAAGAGGAACACTCCTCCACTGCTGGTGGAATTGCAGGCTGGTACAACCACTCTGGAAATCAATCTGGAGGTTCCTCAGAAAATTGGAAATAGATGTACCCGAAGGCCCAGCTATACCACTTTTTGGAATATACCTAAAAGATGCCCCACCATGCTACAGGTGCATATGTTTCACTATGTTCATATTGGCCTTATTTGTGATATCCAAAAGCTGGAAACAACCCAGATGTCCCACGGTAGATACAGAAAATGTGGTTCATTTACACTATGGAATATTACTCATCTATTAAGAACAGAGACATCCTGAGATTTAAAAGCAAATGGATGGAACTAGAAAATATCATCCTGAGTGAGGTAACTCAGACCCAAAAGGACATGAATGTTACATACGTACTCACTAACAAGTGGATATTAGCAAAATAAAAAAAAAAAAAAAAAAAAAAAAAAAAAAGAAAGAAAGAAAGAAAGAAAGAAAGAAAGAAAGAAAGAAAAAAGTGCCAAATACCCAAGATATAGTTCATAGAACTCAAAAAGGTCAACAAGCTGAAGGGCTCAAGTGAGGATGCCTCAGTCCCACTTCGGTGGGAGAAGAAAGCAACCACAGTGGGGAGGGATGGACTTGGGAGGGAAAGGGAATGGGGAGGAGCGAGGGGGGGCAACATGATTGGGTATTGGGTGGGGGAAAAGGACTGAAATCCCTGAGGTTCAGCAGAAAGAATTGAAACATGCAACCTCAGGAGGTAAGAGGTTGGAGGAACCCTCCAGAATATACCAGAGACCTGGGAGGTGAGAGACTCTCAGGACTCAAAGAGAGGAACTTTCGATGAAATGGAGAGGGAACATGTAGAGCCCACTTCCAACAGAAAGACAGGGCATCAACGAGGGATGGGGTTGCCATCCCACAGTCAAAACTCTGTACCATAATTATTCCAGTCTGAAAGAACTGCAGGGATGGAAATGGAGAGGAGCCTGAGGAAAAGGTCCAGCAACAGCCCCAAAGTGGGATCCAGTTCAAGGGGAGGCCCCAAGACCTGACACTATAACTGAGGTTATGGAGCACTCACAAAAGGGACCTAGCATGACTGTCCTCAGAATGACCCAACAAGCAGCTGAAAGAGTCAGATGCAGATATTTGTATCCAATCAATGGATAGAAGCTGCTGACCCTGTGGTGGAATTAGGGGAAAGCTGGAAGAAGCTGAGGAGGAGGGTGACCCTGTAGGAGGACCAGCAGTGTCAGTTAACCTGAACCCCCGAGATCTCTCAGATACTGGACCACCAAACAGGCAGAATACACCAGCTGATATGAGACCTCCAACACATATACAGTAGACGACTGCCAGTTCTGGGTTCAGTCAGAGAAGAAGCACTAACCCTCAAGAGACGGGATGCCCCAGGGAGTTTAGAGGTTTGGTGGGGTGTGGGTGGAACATGGGGACATCTTTGTGGAGACAGGGGTGCAGAGAGGAGGTATAAGATGTGGAACAGTCAGAAGATCAACCAGAAGGAGAATAAAATCTGGAGTTTAAATAAAAAAAAAGATGTAATTGAAAAAAATATATAAATGCTCCTATTGGGCTCTTTCTTTAATTTCGTAATTATATTTAATTCTGCTACATTTGGGAAAAGAGAAACTTTTAAAGTGAAAATGGCACCTTGCAGTGTGAGTCTTGGGAGCTGAGTTTGTGATGGGAAATAAACAAAGTCCCCTTGACAGGCACTACACTAAACATGAACATTAAATCTGGAAACTGCAGGAATGACAGCACCCTGTTTCCAGGAAGAACATGAGCAAGTATTTTAGGTGTTGCAAAAGCAGAGACTCCTGACATATTTTTGAAATATTATGCAGCCCTCATGAAATGAGGATATCTTATTTAGTTTGTAAGTATACATATCCAAATTATTCTCAGAAGGAAAACAACAGAAAATACAAGTTGAGTTTTATTTTTTAATGGTCACAAAATTGAGGTAACTTTAATGACTGCCCTCTTTTGAGAGCATCATTGTCAACATGACTGGAAAAACAAGGGGGGCATATTCTTAATTCCATTCTATATAGTTTGGGTTATAACCTACTGACCAATCAGCATGTCTTTATCCAATTAACTTGGCAAGAGAAAATGTGTCAGTTCATTTGATTGGCTTAGGGAAATATGCTAGAGTATCATCGGTCATTGGCTGTACCCATTTAACCCTCAAGACACATGAACACAGACAAACTTTGCCTTTGTGAATCTCAGGAAATCTTAATTGCTTTTTTGAATCCTTAAAAGACCCAATGCTAAAGCAATAGCATGGGACATTGTGGTTTCATGGTATTTGTGATTCTACTTTTGATTAGATGTGCAAATTCATTTTCCCAATGTACCAGCTTTTAACAGTTTTTGAATGAAGGAGTCACAGACTGTACTGCTTTTGCATATTGGAGAGGAAAGAATGAATCATGATTGTTGTGCTGTGTCTGTTACTTAACAGAACCAAGAGAAATTAATGATCCATTGTATGTAGACCTAAGATGGCTCAAGACCAACATTTATCCATGCCAGAACTCTCCAAAGACATTATACTACATACTGGATGTTTTAAATGGATATATTGTTGTTGTTTTTTTACTATGAAATCATGCCTAGTTCTTTGATCATATTCTCTCTGTATGTCTGATTGGTAAAAAAAAAGTGGATTAGAAATAAAAAAAATCCTATATCATTATGTTAAAAAGAAGCATGGGAAGAATGATACACAAGAGAGTATGATGCTACAAAGTCGCACCTTTGAGAAACTACAAACCACTGGTTACTAACGTCACTGAAAATATTTTTCCTGCATATTTTGCTGCAATGACAACATGAACAGTTGTCCTGGCTTGCTCAGGATAGTTCTAATTTACATCTGCTGTTTCCAGATAATTACTGAGTGCTACTCCAGTATACTTTCATGGATGCCCCAGTTTGATCAATAATGTGATGGTCATTTCCTAGGCAGAACAGTAAAAGCTGGATCATCAGAATTTATAATGCCTGATTTGGAGTGAAAAATAACCCCAACATGAAGAGATTCTTCAAGGAATCTATTCTCATTGGTGAAAATTGTGTGTGTGTGTGTGTGTGTGTGTGTGTGTGTGTGTGTGTGTGTGGTGTTTCTTCTTGAAGAGTCTTTTGCAACTATATGGGATATCAAAGAATTGTCTGTTTGAAATGAACTATTTTTATTGCTTGGGCCTCTGTTCTTCATTGATAAAGGAGGTTTTAGAATTGAAGATTTAAAGTTTAACTGTGTCTCTAAAATAGCCTTTTTGTGAAAGAAAAATTCCTCTGAAGAGATGGATGATGTAGATAGGAAGGCAACAGAGAGCACTACACTGAGCGACACAATACGACATTATGGCATTCAGTGGGAAACAGAAATGTCAGCATGAGCGCAGAGCCCTCAAAGTGCCAATAAACAAGGAAGACACAGAAGCCTCAATACACATTGAGAGCACCTCTGGGAAACAGTACCTTGAGTGAACCTGGACTCCTGCTTTATTTTAGATATATATGTTTAACTGATATTACAATTGCTTTTTAAAACACAATGGGGGAACTTCTGTTTATCATCCTTCTAAATTCTCTCCTTGTGTCATAATTTTTATTCAAATTTCTGACTGTAACCTATTAAAATAGCATGTAATATTTATACCATATTCTACAAGTTCTTGTAATAGTTCTTAACTTTTAACTCTCACTGCATTTTTATTAAATGGTATTTTACTTAAATTAATATTTACCTTAATGACTTTACTTTATATTGAAATTCTAACTTTGCTTTCAGACGAACAAGGATCTCCTATCAGTTTTGTTCCTTGCACAGAAAGACTCTTGCCTTTAGATTTCACTAAAGACCCATAGGTCTCTAAATGGAGCTGCTAAGACATTTAACCTGAGCATCTTCCTCCCTCTTCTATTTTTTGAAAATTATACTTTCTTCCCTTTTTGAGATTACAATACAACCACACCATTTCTCTCTTTCCTTTTTTCCTTCCAAACTCTGCCATATACTTCTCTTTGCTCTTTTGGGTTCATGGCCTCTTTTTCCATTAACTGTTTTTTTTTTTATTTTATTTTATTTTTTTAATTTACATTCCAGATCACTTCCCCTTTCCCGTTTCCTCCCTCCCCGAAAGTCCCATAAGCCCCCTTCCCTCCCTCTTTTCTCCGTTCAACCCCCTCTCATTACTCTGTCCTGGCGTTCCCCTACATCCAGTCTTTCCAGGACCAGGGGTCTCTCCTTCCATCTTTTTAGAAATCTATTGATATGCTGATTGTGTCTAGGGTATTCTGAGATTCTGGGTCAATATCCCCTTATCAGTGACTGCATACCATGTGTGATCTTTTGTGATTGGGTTACCTCACTAAGGATGATATTTTCAAGTTCTGACCATTTGCCTAGGAATTTCGTGAATTCATTGTTTTTAATTGCAGAGTAGTATTCCATTGTGTAAATATACCACATCTTCTGAATCCATTCCTCCGTTGAGGGACATCTGGGTTCTTTCCAGCTTCTGGCTATTATAAATAAGGCTGCTATGAATATAGTGGAGCATGTGTCCTTACAAGCATAAATTTACATGCATGTAAATATATATTTCTAACTATATGCTCAATTTGTATAATGTTATTTGCACGGTTGTTTTTAAGGCTGATCACTGGTATTGGATAGCCAAGTGGTGTTCTCTTCCTTGGGGAAGACTATTTCTCCTGATCTTAGCATTTTTTGGTTTCCTGCAGTACTTTGATTAGGGTTGGGGCCTCCGGGGCTTTTTCCTCATTCACTTTGGAATTGTCCTTGATCTTCTCATGTTGAGGCAGTCATGTTGGTGAGACTTAATGAGTTAAGTCTCTGAAATTAGTAGGAGTCACCTTCTCACCTCAGACTCCCCGATCCCCTACTCTTATAAACTTTCTGCCCCTCTTCTACAATATTCCCTGAGCATTACATGTGGGTGTGTTCTGTAGATGTATTCATTAGGACTGAGCTCCACAACTCTGCATTTAGATTGGTTGTGATTTTTCTGTAATGATCTTCTTCTGTTACAAAGAGACCTTTGCTTGATGAGGGCTGAGGACAGCACTTATTTCTGCCACACTGTAGTTTTAGTGCCAACTATTTATGGGTCCTTATGAATATACTTGGGATAAAATGGTGAACACATGAAAAGTTGCTCCTATTCTTGTGGAATTGTTCTATGAGGGAGAGGGTTAAGGAAAACATATTAATGCATTATACCACAGCCATATTTAACAGTGCCTCTAGTTTGAATCTAAGCAAGAAAGGTTCCTAGTGTTCTCAAAGGATGATGCTATGGGGAGGAACAGACTGGGATTCTGAATAAGAGAGACTTAGTGATGTCATGTGAAGGTTGGGAACATCCTGGTATTAGGATAGAGAGTGAAGCTGAAAGAAATCAGGAGTGAGCCAAGGATGCCAGGGTTCCACACAAGGCCATAGAGTCAGCAATGGGCACATCAAGGAAAGTAACATTTTAAAAGCTATGAAAAAGCCAATAGTCTATCTTCTATCCAGAAGATATAATAATTTGTTCATTTTGTACCAGGATAAGTATTTCTGGAGATTTCTAACTCAAATTAACTCTTTCGACTATTAACTTATTTTACACAAAATGGAGCAATACAGAAGAGTACTAGTCATAACTGAATGAGAAACTATCCACATTTTCCAATAGCTCAATCTTTGAATTCCTGTTAGGAATGCCTACCACAAAGGGAACAAAAGGACTAGTAGATGGTGTTGGTGGACACTTGACTGTTAGGTCCTACCATGGCTAACATCTGCTAGCCCACCTAGATTCAGTTCTCCTTTTGCTTACAGATATGTGATCTGTGAATATATTCTGAGGACTGGGGATGCAGGGATGCATGGGGAAGGATGAGTGGCTGACAATGCATGTTATTCTAGAATCTAATCAAAGTAGATATTTTGATATCATTAATATTGATATGAGGGAGATGAAATACGTGACAGTGATCTAAATAACTGAATTGGAATTCTAGTGTTAAACTTAATCAGTTACAACATTTGTAAGTACAGTTGTTACAAGGGAGGAAGTCTGGTTGAATTCTTGAGTGAATCCCCAGGGTACATACTTGTAAAGTAAAACACATTATTCTTTGAAACTTTGTGCTTTCAATTTTGTGTAAGAAAAGCCTGGATAGATTGTACTAATTTTATTATATATGCATTAGATCAGCAAAAGAAGGTGTTGAAATATGCAAGCACCTAACCTGACAAATTGCACAGATATTTATTCTTTAAAATATACCCTGTAAGGGCAAGGGTTTCCTTTATGTACATTTTTGGAAATCTCCATTCCAATCAACCATGTACTCAGTGGAAAAAAAAAAACATCCTGAAAGGTTAGCACTGGCTTGCTTGCTGCTTGTGGTAAAACATTTTAAATGTTAATGAAGGTGTAGAAGGCACAGGTGACCTAAAGGAGCAAGAGAATAAAACAGCTGGAGATTATGTTCTGAGTCAAACATGCCTTGATCATTATCCAAGGTCAGTCATCTTTTCAATTTATTTTGCAAAAATGATTAAGATTGTAGAAAATCAAGATGAGTCCACTAACAGAGGGACTGTATATGTTAGTTTACAAATGGTATGCCTGAGAACAGTTAAGACAAACAGATCTGGTTGCTTCTCTTTGCTTAATTTTAAAACTAAAAGCAGAATCCCAGATATGTTGTAGGGGTCCCATTAGTTCTCAATAGAGGAAAGCAGAGTCAACATTAGGACCACTGAGGTATCCTTCCAGCAGCTACTGCTTATTCTCAGTATGCAAAATGAGCTAGTGCTTGCTTATAACCTAGGCATATCTCCTTACAAACTGTAAAGTTTTATTTTATTATTTTTAAAGTGGTGTGTGTGTGTGTGTGTTTGTGTGTGTGTGTGTGTGTGTGTGTGTGTGTGTGTGTGTGTGTAGTTTGTGGATGTGAGTAAAGTACCCAGGAGTCCAGAAGAGAGCATTGAATTTCTTGGAGTTTGAGTTCAGGTGATTTTGAGTCAGATGATGTAGGCAATGCAAACTAAACCCAGATCCGCAGCAAGTGCAGTCAGGGTTTTTAATCCAGTTCTTTGCTGCATACATGTTAAACCAGCTCTTAATTATGCAATCTCCTTAACACTGTTTAAAAGCAAATGGTTGTCATGTTGTAGAGGACATGAACAAGAAAAAAGTGCATATACATATTTAGTCTAGAGATAAGCTTTCTTATATATTCCTAATGGTTGGTTGAGTGTTCAGATAAGCAGTCTGTTGATATGAAGGACAGATTGTATTTATGTTTTCTCCTTATTTCTTGATCTAAGACAGGTCTGTGTTACATATTGCATTAAAAAAATTTAAAACCACAGTTTCAGGCACCAGAGCCTATTAGCAAAGTCAAATGAATGTCGAGTCTCCCATGCAAAAATTTAGCATGCTTACTATTGATAAGAGCAATGAATGATCTAACTTCTGTCAGTAAGTGAGGAGTGATTTATGAACACCAAGTTCCTAAGGATTCCCTTTAAAAATCGACTGCTTTTTGGGGTCCCCCATTATGAAACTTGTCTTCTAAATTAGAAATAACTAATTGACTTTCAAGATATAATTGTGAACTATCCAGATGTCCCTCACTTTCTAAAGTTAATGAAGTTCGGTTGTTAATATGGGAGTATCAGGGAGTGGTGTAGAGGCCTGTGGCATCTTGAAGACACATAAGTTACTGACAGCAGTCCTCCCTGGGAAATGTGCATCAAAGGCATTTTGTGCATAATGCGGGTTGTGCTATGGCAAAACCTGTGAAATAAAGTGAATCCCAACTCAGCATAGAAAGATTTCAGAGAATTGCAAGGTAGGCAGGTTTCTAGATGTTTTATAGGATGAAAAACACAAACAAAAAAATTGTTTCTTAATTTTTTGCTTTCTACATGAAAGTATCAGTGGCTGCTCCATCATATTTGACTTGCACATAGTGTGATCTGTGTTTATTTGTGAATGCACTTGAGACATGTACAGCGATGGCTTTGCACAAGCCATGGCTATGACCTGATTTGAACCTTCAGTTGAGAACACAGCTAGGATTGGCTGGGTGAACCTACAAGTGCTTGGTGTGTTTTGTATCACTTTCAATATTTAGCAGTGTCCCGACTTAGATATTTTTTCAGCAAACATCTTATGCACTTTTAGATGGGAAAACTCACCCCTCCAAATAAACACATCTAGAGAGGAGTACTTCCTTCAAAGATTTCTATGGCTAAGGAATTTAGCCAATTGTAATAGTTACTGCAAGTCCAAAAAGAAATTAGACTCTCTTTTCAAAGTAAATAAATCCAAATGAGAGGGAGTAAGACTGGTTAAGTTAAACTGTTGTTTTGAACTCAGTGGTCACTGTGAACGAACGAGAACAAATAGTTTCTCTAAAATGTTTTCTGGAATTCAAATACATTGAAGAAACCCTGAAAGGTTGGAAAATGAATAGAAACCACATGACCTTGCAAGACTGCCAAAGTACTTTCTCCAGTTAAAGTGGTTAAAGCTACATTAGCTTTCCTTATTGGAAGACCTCAGCTGTGCCCATAGCAATATTGACTTTGAAATGCAGACATTTCACATTTCAATACAAAAGTAACAGCAGGTTGTTATTGAAAATGATGTAGAAAACCTAAAATTACTGCCAAGAGTTCTTCAGTTTTCAATATGTCCTAGTCCAACATATTTACTATGTCACGGTACAGGTGTCATTATGCAAGAGCTAATAGAAATGACCACTTAACCCTACATACAGTCTTTCTATTCACAATGAGCATAAGAAGTAAAAGAAAACTTCTAAATAAAATAAACTTAGTGAAAACATGGGAAGATCTGTTTCATGTGCACATTTCTCAGGGAGAGCTGTCTACCAAATTCCCATCCTTCAGCCTGAAGAGATGGCACCAGATAATGCAAAGCATGTCTCACCAGGCTGCCCCACAACATTCCAGAAGTATGAAAAGTTACTATCCCAATGCTTTCCTATAGATTCTTTTCATTGCTGTTTTTCTCAAACATGTACATGAAGGAGGGTAGGAGTCATTACTCCTGTGTCACAGAAGAAAATAACTAAATCCTAGAGGCCCTATATTTTATACATGCTGGTTCCAGGACATGAAGACGAAAGACTATGCATTTACACTCCCCCATACCAATATCTAGTATTCTGGGACAAAGCATAATGTCATTCTAAGAATTATTAATGGTTTTGGCACTGATTAGGTCCTAATAATTTGCAACTAATACAATAAATTATCTTTATGCACTTGAGTTTGGGGACCATAACTAACTGTTTCAAAGGTCCACAAGGATGACTGTCTCTAGCAATCAGAACAGTATAGGAAGCTTGTTTTTGCATAAACAATTAGCAATACTGTGTGATATGAAAAGTAGCCAAGACTGGAGGTAGCTTCCAGTGGGACTGGTTATAGCAAGAGGTATGACGTTTATAGTGGGTGATATAAGTTCAGGAAGACATACTGACAAGGTGTATATTCTTGAGTATGCACACATTGAATCATACAGTATCATTGATTTATAATGCTATTCCTTAGCAGTTACTGTCTGTATCCAGAGACTTATAATATCACTGCCGTTTCAACCAACCACAAAGATTTGCTTTAAAAGAAAATTAGGTCAACAGCTAACTCGTCATAGTAGCACATCTTTTATAAACATAAGTGTAAAATATAGTCAGCTTATAAAACTACATTCTGATTTAAAGTACTCAGCTTGTTTCTAAGAATTAGTACATATTACTAATGAAGTATATATTCTCATGGCAGAATAATTTCTGCTGTGGAGATCCAGTTGGCCTTAGGCAGATCATCAGTTGTTTTTATACTTGTAAAATGAACAGAAGATAGTAAACCAAGGAAGTACTAAATACATTAACAGACAGCATAGGAAGCCATATTTTCGGTCTAAAGGATCAAAGTATTTTTTACATGTTTTTCAAATTTACTCTTCACACAATATGACTAGGTGAGCAAACACAGTAAGTCACCTGAACAGAGCAACAGAAAATAAATTGCTCAATAACAGATGAGAGGGAGATACTCTATATATTCCTCCATCATCCTTATAATACTGCAAGTGTTTCTTGAATACCAGTACCCATCAAGACTAGCACACTCTGTTGGTTTCTGTACTCAGGACCTAAAGTCTTTTAGAAACCCAAATGATTCAGGGGTAACTCTTAGACTTTAACAGACATGTTGATGAAGATTCTAAGATAAGCTTTCAGCATGGCTACTGCTATAACAACTGTATTCTCCCTTCTTGGCTCTGGAAGTGTTTGGGTACACAGTGGGATGTCAGTGATGTTAGTGACTATGCACCAAACTTTCTAACGCTTTAAGAAAACTGCGTAGAACTCAGTAGATTCAGTAATATCGATTTGACAGTTTGCCTGTACAAATAAATCTCTTGGGTTTTTTAAATATTTATGTGGCAAGTTATTTCATATATAATACATTGTTTATGTACACACAAGTCAAAGAAACACATATCAGCACATTGTTTACATGTATATTAGAAATATATAACAATATATTTTTACCTATACTATTTCTGCACTTCTGGGGTTGGAAACAGGGTCTTATGCATGCTAGGTAAGTCAATTATCATTGAAATGCAATCCCATTCATATGGTATAAAATGTTTCAATTACTATATATATATTCAGACATTTTTTACAGACATAGTAGTAAAGATATGAACTTAAACTTATGAAAAACTCTTCACTACTTTCAATGCTTTTACAAAGTATAGTAAATATACTGCATTAAAGGGCCTACATTTCTCATATTTTTAAAAATGTAAAAGCATATGGACGAATAGGAAAAAGAGAATATACATTTTTAATTTTAGACATATATTTTTCTCACTCAGAGCTCTATCACAGCCTTCTATAAATTGATGAAGTGAATTTCAATGAACCATTTTCTAGTGTTTCATGCAGCTATACATACATCAAGGATCTATAGGAATGACTTGACACAGCACTCACTGACTTCATCTCTTGTAGATATCTTTGCCCAGCACACCCGATAAAATCTAGTAGTTTTAAAAGACAGAGGAGAACTAAAGTACAAACCATAATAGACTTAAAAAGAGCAACTAACCTTTTTCCACCTCATTCAGATTAGCAGCTGGCAGCGACAAAGACAGAAGAGACAAAAGACTTTTTACATTGCAATGTAAGGGTAGCACACAGGAAGCCAATGCGCAGCATTAACAACAGAAAAGCCAGTGTGAGAGAGAGAGAGCAAACTGAAGCCAGGCTTACACTTCTTACCTACAGCTGGCTAAACACACACACATGTAGAAGAACAAAGCAAAAGTTAAAGCCATCCCAGGGAGCTAGAGATTGTCATCTAAACTGGGTGACTGACACGTGCTGTTTTTCTGTAGTAAGTGTGACATGAACATTAGTTTAGGGGCCCAGAGACAAAATGGGAACGCTAAAGACTTCTTTGTATTTTTCACAACATAGACTCTGTGAATATACATACTCAGTTAATATGGACACTGCCATTGTTCTGAATAATTATTTTAATAGAAAAGTTGGAAAGCATTCATACTTCTATGTGGCCCTGAGAGGGTATAGTTATGAAAACACACTTAACCCAACTCAATAATTGCTATTGCAAAACTATTTTCCAAGATCAGCTCCAAATCTAACATTATCAAGGAAAATATTTACATGGTTTCAATAATGTAGGCATATCATATCCATAATTTTCAGTTTATACATTTTCAAGGAATTACTTGAAAATTTTCCTATAAGAAATGTTTTGTTTTTATGAAAACTATACATTAATAATTAAGCAAATATTAAAGAAATCAAGTTCCAAAATCTCTGAAACTAACTTAAAAATATAGAATTATTTTCAAAAATTGATATCACTAAATCCTTATTTCCCCATACTTCAAAAACTGATTTTAATATAGATTCACAGGAAACAAAATTTTAGAACTTTAACCTTTCCTGAATCATACTCACAAAGAAGTATCTTCCAGCTGGGAAAGAAGTAGACCTATATCTCTAATATGTAGAGAATACTAATATGTAGAGAATAATATATCTGACTATTAAGGGGTGTGTGGGCGTCCCGTAATGTTTAGATAACTGAAAAACACTATTGAGCCCTACAGTTAATGGGTTATCAGTCCTTTGTTTTTTTAACAGAAAGGGGCAGGGAATAAATCATTCACCACATGTCGTGATATTTGGTTGCTCAGGGTTTAACTATGCCTCTATCAATTTCTGAACTTATTTCAAGCATTCATCCCATTTCAAGTATTTCTAGCTTAGATTTATAGGCTGCTTGTTATGTGCTGATTTCCTTGTCAGATTCTTTTTAGGTCTCTGATTTTTTTCCACTGACAACTGTACATCTCAATATAGATGTTAAATGGAGTATTGTTTCCATGATGATTTACAAGCTTTCTTAGTGATGCTTTATTTGCTGCTATCAAATAGAGTTCATATTCTCATTGTATGCATTTGAGGTACAGACTAAAAAAAAAAACAAAGAAAAAAAAGCAACTGACAGCTTAGATGATTTTAAAACAATGGCAACATTATTATATTCTATGAGTTTAGCTGGGTTTCTGTTTTCTGAACTCATGTTCAGTAATCAGATTCCATGTTAAATTTGAAACAACAAAATCACATTATAAGATAATTCTTCTGTAAGTGCAGATGTGGATTAAATAGAACACAGAATTCTAGAATTGGACTTATGCTTCCCTGTCAGCAAAGGTGACCTATATGCTTCCAATCTTAGAATATGTAGACGATTGTTTGACATTTTGTAACTGCACTCATTTTGTAATGTGCACAGAAGTCTATAGTTAAAAGATGATTTATGAATTCATTCCATTTAGGAATCTTCTCGATTGCCAAGTTGTCAAATCCTTTTTGACCCAGGGGACTCAGTCCAATGTAATAAAGGCAGCATCTCTCTGTGCTATGCCTTATACTATCTCCAGTACAATATTTTTCTTGGTCCTTTGCTCAAATTAAGGCAAAGCAACACTTGTGACAGCTACAAGTAAAAGGAGTAATGGTGTTTAGGCTCAGTTTTAGCACCAGACAGTTTGTGACAGAGTCATGGTAGGGTCCTTCATGACAATTTTTACAAATGACACATTTTGGCAAACAATGGATTTGGTTAAGTTTTGAATTCTTATAGTGAAAAGAATAAAATGTGACATAGTTAGAGAAGGGGGATTGCATCCCACTCTCGGAGGAGAGAACATGGAACTCAATTCTGTAGGAGGGCACACAAGAGCTTGGAAACTGAAGTGGAACAGGTAGAAGAAACAGTCAAAAATTGTTATGACTCATCAGAATAAAAGGTAGGAAATTGAAAGCCAGTGCAGCAGGACGTGCTCCAAACTGAGTTGATGTGTTTCAACCTTGTGCAAATTATTATAGAAAGACATACAAGGACCTTAACAAACATGTGATCTCATCTCCTACCTTGGTTAAACCAGGAAGAGTATATAAACTCCTGTTTTCTTTACCCAGAACAACAGAGAACTTTAATAGTCTGACAATGCTTGGGATCCCAACTTCTCTGGTAAAATCAAATAAAGTGGTTTACTAAAGTCTCAAAATATGTGGGTTCTTAAACATTTTCTATCACCTTAACAATGATGGAGATAAAAAGCATCTCTATCTTAGGGATGACTAAGAAACATTCTTATTTAAATACTAAACTTCTAACAGGCATATAAATATCTGGTCCAATAGATCTTAGATTCTCAGGCTTTGTATAAGGGATTTAAATCTATGTCTATAAGCTAGTGGAAGATATCTGACATGTGACAGAGATGACAGAGATGGGTTGGCAAACCTGTGTAACAACAAAAAGCTGTCTGGCCAAGGTGTGTTCAAATACACTTGGTATATTTTGTTAATGCAAAAACAGTAAATGATCAAATTCTGACTATCATGATAGCTATGTATGTATGAATCTATATACTTAACTTTCCATCTTTATGTGTCTATCAATCTACCAATAATCTATCTATGACCTTTCATCTACTTACCCACCTATTCATCAATGTGTCTACATCTAGTGCTTTACTCGTAAGTCTCCATGGAAAAAGCAACTTTAGAAACATGTAAACACGTCTAGATTGTCAAAACAGAACCTCATTACTTTATGTTGCACTTTTCTCATAATAAAATATACTTTCCTATAAAGACAGACATTTAGTGTAATGAAAAGTTTTGTATCATGCATAATAATCTTCAAAGATTATTCCTTCAGAACTCTTGGAAAGTTGATTGTATAGATAAGGTTGCATTTTATGTTTAAAGATATTAATCTTAGGTAACTATGTAATTATTTCACTATCCTAAATTATTAACCATATTCTATCATATGAAAATAAATATAACAAATGAAAATGCCAAGTAGAATGCAAATTGCAGCTTCAGAAACAAAGACAGAATCTAGTTGTGCATTAACCTTTAGATGCACCCCAGCGCTAGTCTCCTTTCTGTGTCTCCTTCACATACTTTGTTAAAATGAAGCTGACTATGACATTTCTTATGCATAGCCACACAAACCAACAGAAAAGCTATTTTTTCAAAATACACAAGGCAGAAACTTGATGCTGACTTTACAGAAAATTGATCTACTAAGAAAAAAAGTAAGCATTTTGAGTAGTTTGATCAGGTTTATCAACCACAGACAAAGCATTGGTAAAAACGTAATAGTCTCATAAGACTTTCCAAAGCTTATCTTCCTGATGGAACACAAATTGAAGGACAGAGCTTCCTATAGGCAAACTTTTACTACTAAAAAGAAAGTATGGGCATTATGAGACTCAGATGCTGAATCATGTTTTGTCTATGTAAAGAAATGCACAAATATATATTGGCATAATAGTCTGCAGAGCGAAAGTAGTCTGAATAAAAATGTAATTGAATTATGGGTTCAAAAGTGTCAGCAGGTCAGCATCCTTTTTTATTCTTCTACAGATCATGACCTTATAAGAAAGGTTCATTGAACCAACTGTTCTGTATCTTTAATTTGCTGGGCTAAGCAATCCCAATGTATTTCAGTTATTACAATCAAATCTCCCAATTATTGGGAAAGAATGGCTTGGTAAATAAACGTAATAGTGTAATGATGCTTTCAAATTGATACACCGATTGGTGACACATTTCCTCTTCTTCATACCTGTGTATTCCGGTGGGCAAAGACATGTGTAGTTGTTAATTCCATCAACACATGTAGAATTATTTTCACAATCATTATCTTCACAATCATCAATATTGACTTCACAGTTTTCTCCTTCAAACCCATCAGCACAAGTGCACCTGAACATCAGGGAAAGAAAGGCAAGAAACTGTTGTGGGTGCATTTTAAAATGTTGTAGTCTAAATATTTTTAAAGAGAATAAATACACACAACAATTACAAAACATTTAACTACATGAATTGATTTTTTAAATCCTTCAAAATTATATACTGTAAGCATCAATTTAATGTACTATCTAACAAACCAGAGAATATTTAAGAAGACTATTTTATGATGGCTACAAGATGGAGAAAGGCTCCATGGTCTTAAAAGTCAATTAATTCCAATACATTTAAAGTTCAAATGACTAGCAAAATTTTCTTTACTTCCCCTAGATATGCTCTTCTCAAAAAGGGTATAATTCACACTTTTTTTTTTAAAAAAAATGGAGATTGGTTCTGATTTTTAATTGTTTACTGTCTGAGAATTTCATACATGGATATAGCATGTGTTGACTGAATCAGTCCACTCTGTCTTCCATTAAATACCTCCATTATAACCCATCACTTTTTCCTAGCAACTTCATGTTGTGACCCACAGAATCCACTTAGTGTCACCTACATGTGCATGGGCATAGGGCTACCTACTGAAATATGGGTAGCCTCTCAAGGGCTACAACCTGGAGGAAACTGATGCTTGCTCTACCAGCAGCCAGCAATTACCAATAGCACTTCAGCTCCAGGTCGGCATCATGAGCCTCTCTCCAATTCATGCTCAGATTTTGTTTGATCCAATTACTCACAGATCTTGTATTCAGTGGTTCAGAAAACATACTGCTCTTTCAGATGACCCAGATTTTATTCCCAGTCCCCACATCAGGCAGTTCACAAGCACCTATAACTCCAACTATGAAAAAATACAGCACTTGTGCGCTTGTGGGGCAACTCTCCTCAGATGCACATACCTACACACAGACACACACAAACACATGACTAAATATAAAATTGTGAATCTGACTTCTAAAATCATATCATCTATAATTCTAGTTGTGACACACTTGACGGTTTGGAACAATAAGTAAATGTCAAATTTACTCTTTGCAGCTATATAATATGAATATATTCTATATCAAAAATATAGGAATCTTGAAGAGGAATTTGTTGAGAGGAGTTGGTGTTGATAGGGTTGGGATAAAAACAAGTTGGTCTCAGAGAGTCTTCAGGGTGATTTATGTGCATGTTTGATTGTCTAAGAATAAGCTTTAAATAATAAAAAGTGAACATTTTACTTGTTTCAATAAATACAACTTTCACTGGAAATGCATTGCATATTCCATTTAGAGTCGATATCAAAATAATATTTGAGTGAGGCATATATAAATTAGAGACAATTTTATGAAAGGAATAGAGTACATTTCTTCAAAAAGTAAATTTTCTAACAAGGTTCAGTAGTAGATTATTGTTCTTATGTAAAATTATTGGTGTGATTAATAAAGAATTTATTTTGAGAACATAACCCATAGAATAAACTGACTGGATCTCATGGGAACTTGCAGAGATGAGGGGGCCTGTATATGTCTCCTAAATATATGTTACAGTTGAGTAATTAAGAGTTCTTGTGGGAATCCTAATAGTATGCGCAGGGGCTATTGCTGACCCTTTAGTCTAATTGTGGGATTCTTTTCCTCCTATTAGGTTGCGTTGTCCAGTCTTGATGTGATGCTATGTGTTTAGTCTTATTGTACCTTGATACACCATGTTGGATAGATGTCCCTGGGAGGGCTTCTGCTTTCTGAGGGGAGGTAGAGGGGAGGTGGATCTGGTGGAGAGTGGAGGGAGGAGAAACTGTGGTTGGGATGTAATATATATGAGAATAAAAATAATAAAAAATGAAGCGACAAAAATAGCTCATTTCATAATTCATGAACTATATCTGAAACCACTATACCATATGATTCAATAATTATAGTTTAAATTACATAGAATGTTTATCTATTTATATTGTGTCCTAGAAATAAATCATGAATTTTTTGTTTCAGTGGGAATTGAATCTTTTTAGCACACACTCTCCATAAAAGCAAAAGCAAATCCAAATATAAATGTATAATTTGTATAAGTGGACTAGCTGGCTATTAATGTGCCTAAGGAATCGATATGGTGTGTTGCCATAATCTGACTTGATTTATCATAATACATATTCTTCTAAGTTTTTAAAACTTTGTACTTCTATGAACTGAGAGCCTTCTAGTGTCTTTGATAAGTTTTCATATTGTGCTGTCTCTTTCATGGACCAATCAATACAAGTAGTCTGTACACCAAAATTCTTGAAATAATAGTTCTTATTTGAGAAAAAGATCATCCCCATTTGTTTAGTTAATCTTGTTTACAGTACGTCAGACAAAGGACATCACAGCCAGGATACTTACCAGAATCCATCATTCTCTCCTTCTTTTAAGTTACAAGTTCCTCCATGTTTACATGGATTACTGATACAGGCATGAATGGGGACATCACAGTCCTGGCCCTAGAGAAGAAACACCCATATTAATGTTAGTACATATCAAAAAAGCTAGATCTCAGCCCCCAGAGAAACAACGTGTACTATAGAAAGAAGAAATACCATAAGAAGTTATGTCTTCCCACTGTGGTTTCTACTTACTTTGAAACCATATGGACAGGTACATCGATAAAAATCAACTGGGTCATTGTTACAGGTGCCATCATTTTTACATGGATTTGACAAGCAGGGATTACACTTGGCTTGAATAGTGACATCCACGGGACCTACAAATTAATAGAGAAATATAAGAAAGTAGTGTTTTCTCTTTGTGCTTCACCTACGTCATTTATGTCCCCTAATATAACAGTAAGATTTGTCGAAAATTATTTGTCATTCATCTTTACCTGACTCTTCTCTGATGGGAACAGAAATCACTATCATTCAGTCATGCTCAGGAATGCCAAAGAAAGGCTTTTAACTGTGAAGACTGTGAGATTTCTGAGTGACAGTAAGACTCTGGTTGGTAGCTTAGGTAGCAAGAAGCTGAAATTAATGACTCCAGTCTCCTGATATGAAATCCTTTATAAACTGTCTAGTATTTCCGGATACTATCCATGACCATGACCCATACAGCCAGCTGAGTGGAAATGCATAGCACAAAATTCCAGTGCTCTTTTATGAATGTGACAAAATCCAGAAAAACGTGGCCTCTGTTATATTCTCTTTTGTGTCATTTTGGGTCATTCAGTTCATTAGTGCAGAATGTGCCAGGTGGTATTCCCACCCTGTCTTCTCTAGCAAAAAGATGCCACTCAAATGAGCCTCTCAGTTTCCTGTTTTGTAACACCCTTTATAGAAACCTCCTGACCAGTAAAAGGCCAGATCAACACATACCATCCTATTCACTACTACCAGAATTTTCTACTATTCACACTTACTACCTGAGCTATGGATCTGTGTATTTTGCTGAGTTGTGATTTTTTCTAGTGCTCTCCAGCTGGCATAGAGAGAAGTTTCTGTATGGGGGATGAGAACCACACTTAAATGAGGATATAAGAATAGCTACTTAGAATGTAATTAAAGATTAGACTGATCTTGGACGATGGCAATAATTTGTTCTCCTCTACGTTTCATTACTTGACCAACCATAGAAAGTTGGTGAACTTTACTGTGCCAGGCATGGATTTCCCCATATTGCCTGGGCTTTAAGTTCAGCTACTGGCTACTATTTCACCTTGTGGGATATCTTGCCTTGCTGACCATTGACTGGTCCCTTGGCATTACAGTTAGGAAGGACTACTGACTCTTTTTCTCCATTGGCAGCTTGCACAATGCCTTTAATAGCTACCTGATTTCACCATCTCTGCTTCTGTCTTCATTCCAACCCATAAGAATTACTTCCCTGGCACCTTGATTATTTCTATTCATTTCCCTGCCTACATTTAAGTATTTTGTCATATCATCTATCTTTTATTTGACTCCAATTTAGAATTCATTTTCTGTCCAGTGTTCTCTCTAAGTACCTTCTCCAGATATTCTCTAATTCACAGGGAATTACAGCTTGATCTTGTGTCAGGATGGCTACTATTACAGTGACCATGGAGAATAGAGGTGGAGATAAAAGGTTAATTACTCTTTAGGTTAATAATAGTGAACTACCGAGTTCGTGTTTTTAAAAAACACAAGTCTAATTTGTGAATCTGCTGTAGACTATAAAATAATAGAAACAAGGGTAAGAAGCAGTGAGATTTGTTTTCTCTCTTTTTCTCTGTCTCTGTCTCTGTCTCTGTCTGTGTCTCTGTGTCTCTTTCTATCCTTGTCTCTCTGTTTTTCTGTCTCTATCTGTCTTTCTCTCGCTCTCTCTCCCCTTGAAAGGCAACTACATCCTTCAATTTCTTGTATTTGAAAATAACATGTTCTGAGAGATGTTTCCTGCAAAGAAATTAGCCCCCATGAGATATGTACCACAGAGAAAGGAAGACCTTTCACCTCATGGAGACAGATACTTGCTAGTGTCAGTAAAATGAAGGAGTTGAGTGTATGCTATCTTGGTTAATTCAAAATTAAAGTTGACTAAGAAAGAACTAGAGTATTAGTGAAAAGAAAAGAGATGTGCTTTCCTTAATAATTCAATTGAAAAAGGAGAAGACACTTTTGTTAGCACTCTGTTTCTGTTACAGGATTTAATAGATAGACTGCTGGATGGTGAGTACTTTGAAGTCTGAAAGCAGACCTGCTTACATGACTCCAACCACTAGCTATGTGCTTCACCCCAAAGTTCTTATCCTTGAAGATTCTATCTCACTTTGATTTATTACCAAATGCCTAAGACAAAAAAAGTTCTAACTATATCCCAGAATCTGCCTTTACTCCCTAATCCTTTGGAAACACTAGTGCAATAACAAACTTGTGTCCAAAGCACACAAAAACAACACCAGAAGCTCATGAGTGCTTTGTGATACTAGTTAACTGGACTGAAAGGATGTCTTGTTTAAAACCATGCGTTTGTGTTATATGTGTTATTACAGAATTCCTTAAGCAATATTATCAGAGGCGTATTTATCAACATCCCTCATTCATCAAATATTTATGGGTATCTACTTTGTGTGAGGTGTGATGCTTCAGATCATCCAATCCAAATGAAATGCATGAGCTTCTTCAAACTCTTCTGTACAGGAGTAGAGCTGTGTATGTGCCAATTAGAGAAAAAAATACGGGTAATGACGACACATGTGATGAAAGGCACATTTTAAGGTGGTGCAAGCTGTTTATAAAGCAAATTGAAATAGCATCCTGAATTCCACGAGAAAATTCATGGCCAGTCATTTGTGGTCATTGATGGAAATCTATTGAGAGTTTAGTAAGTCTAAGAACTGAAGTGCACAGACTGCTAAGACAGAAAGCAGTACCAGAAAAAGATATGAAGAGAAAAAGAAAATGTCAAAGAAGTCACACGGTCACCTCTGACTATGATGAGAACTTATAAGGATAAATAAAATGATTTTGCTGGAGTCAGCAGGACAGAAGTCATTGGTCTTATACTTTTGACTCAGGAATGAAAATGGCAGCTAATGATAGATGATAAAAAAAATCATGTAAATTCAAATAAAGGCAGATAACTCTTTATATAAATTCACATTTTTCTTTCTGAGGTGAACAAATTAAAACTCCACTACACTAATGTTATTTCAAAGTTATAGCTATGAGTTAGTGATATGAGATCTGAAAATAGGAAATGTTTGGATTGAGTTTGAATAATGCTTCAAAATGGATCTAGCCAGTAAATTTTTCATTACTGTTCGTTTAGACTAAATTATTTCATCATCTTTACATTGGTTCATGAATAAAGTTAATATTGAGTCACAATTGTGCAGTACAAGACCAGAGGCCTCATTCAAGCAATCCAACAGTTCTCCCCAAAGGAAAATGTGAGTCTTCTGAAAGAAACCACTACTATTCCAAAGTCATTATGAAGATATGTTACATTCTCCCTAACTGTTCTAGAATGGACAGGATTATTAATATATAAAATTAGGTGAGGGAATGCTACACACTAGGTTATAGTACAGTGTTAATATTTTAGGCTTTTTAAAGTTCCTAGAATTACTTGATGTTTGAGCTTTTATATAGAGAGACATAAAGAAGTAATAAAGACAATCCTACTCCTTTTTTTTGTCTTCCTTGTCTCCCTCCTCCTACTTCTATCCCCCCTCCACCCTTCTTCCTCTTCCTTTCTCCCATCTCTTCCTCATATTCCTGATTACTGGGGGCTGAAACTAGGGCTTTGCACATCCCAGGCAACCAACTTAACAGCATTAGTTTTGTTTTGACACTTATTTTTCTTCTGGAGAAAGAGTATCACTATTTGTGTAAGTAGCTCCAGCATGGTTGAGATCTCCTTACCTCAGCATCCTGAGTAATTGTGATTATTAGTCTGTATCACTAAGTCCTGATAAAGGAATTGTGTTGTTTTCTAGTTTCCCCATCTGTTATGAACTTCTAGTTGTGAAATACCTGCCTATATCTGCTTGTCCTTTTTTGCAATGTCCTACTCTGAGGTCATATGGCTACCTGTAAATACCTCTTGACAGTCTTCTGGTATCATTACAATTCCATCATTGATTGACCCAGTTAGATATTATTTCCATATTTCCATCTTACACATATCTCTGTCACTCACATTCTGTATTATTTTAGAATTAACCATGTAATAACATAACTCTCATGAAAGTAGGTGTTTAGTTATCATTCACTTGACCCTTAACATGTTGCAACACTACTTTATCATTTGCAAAAACTCCATGTTTGTTAAATATATAAAAGAAGATATCATATATTTCCAATTGAATGCTCACTGTTTGATAATCTGAGTGGCTATTGAATATTTGTCAAATGAAAGAAGTTGGATATTTAGTTGTGTACATAGCTAAATCTTGCTCTCTGTATTCCACGAACTTTGCAGAGGATGTTTAAGGAAATAAAAAAGGCAAAACTGTCTTTTTATGATTAAAGAATGCTTGAGTATGTCAGTGATAAAGAGAAGAGAAGAAGCATGTGGTTATAAGAACAGCTCATGATTCTGAACCACCTTTTCCTTACTAAAGAATGATCTTACCTGGCTACTAGCCAAATATGTTATGAGCACCTACTTCATCACATTACAATGGAAATAGAAAACACCTATTTTAACTACAATCTGCTGCACATAATAATATAGAAATATTACATTTACATATAAAGTACACATGTGTTTTTAATAAAGATGATTTGTTTTCCTGTTGTAATTTGTTTACATATTGATGTCTTAAAATGATAGGTTGTCATTAGCAGACTTTCACAAGTAAAATAAAAACACTTTACACTGGCATAAAAAATGGGTGAGTTAAGTTAAAATATGAAAATATCAAATTGTAAAATATTTAAGGCCCCATCATTTTACTGCTTTCAAGCTCATAAAGCATGAATGCTCACAGGACAGGACTCATGAGATTTCCCTGAGTGGATTGTTTCAATAATAGGTTAGAATACATTTCCTTCAGCCAAATAAACATCATTGGAGGGGGTGCTCAATTTTGATTTTCTCAGGATCCTGCTGTCAGAAGGCTGCAAGCTTATTGATATCAATGGTTCATATAAATTTTTCTATCGAACCGTCTAAGTGAAACAGTAGTGAGTTCTGACGTCAGAGATTCATGACTCAATGTTTGGCTCCTTTATTCTGAATCATCACTATAACTACAATATTTTGGTATCTCAAGTGGGAAGTACACAGTTCTTACACAGGAATCATGAGAAGATAAAGTGCTCAGGATAGAGCAAATGTTCCCAAAACAATTATAAGCCATTGTTATTGTACTATTAAAGAACAATGTACTGTACTATGTAGAATCTTGCTTTTGTTTCTGTTAAGATTAGCTTGTTGCTCTAGATTTATTTTTTTTTTAATTATTCCAGTCTGTGGGTGTTGTCTGATTGTATTTTGGTGGTGTTTTGGAATGGTACAGTAATACAATTAACTACATAGCTATACTGGGTGTATTTTCTGTAGAAGGCTGTGTATATTCCCAGTCACTTCATCTTTGTAAAATGTGTGTGCAAAATTGAGAAGTGGAGACAAATGTTGTGTAGGAATGCAAGTGTGTAAAGACCAGAATACAAACAAAGTTATCATTATTCAGCCTTCCTTCTGTGTGTGTATGATTGTGTATGTGACTTAAGTGTATGTAACTTAAGTTAATGTGTGTGCACATGCCTTTCAAGGTCAGAGTTCAATATTGTGTGTATTTTTCAAGATAGTGTCTCTTACTGAACCCAAAGAGCTGATTGGTGAGTTCCAGGGATCTCCTGCTCTCACCCAGACAGAGCTAGAGTTCTGTATATGTGACACCATGTCTATCTTTTAATTCAACACTTAGGATTCAAATTGCATTTCTCATGTCTATTGCAGCAAGCATTGATCATGGATATACCATAGAATTTAATGACTAATTTCTCTCCAGTTCTCCACGTCTTTTCTTTTGAAAGGGTCTTTCATTCGTCTGTAATTTGACAAGAATACTAGGTTAGACAACCAATGAGCTTTGGGAATCTATTTCACCAGTTCCAGGGCTTATAATCAAGTGCCCGGATGCCTCTGCTTTGCTTGTGTCTTCTGGAGATTAAACCTGAGTCTGTTCTTTCAAGGCAAACACTTGACCAACTATCTCCTCAGCCTTGTCAACCTGTTTAATCTTTAAAGTCTTCCATGCTAGTATTCTCATGTCCACATTACTCATGAGGAAACTGAGGCACAATTGGCTAAGTCATGAAGTTAGGTTTTCCTAAGTACTGGAAAACTAAGCTGTGAATTTAACCAGCCAGACTGGTTATGAGGTAAGCAATCACACAGTATTGCTTATTTAAATATATTTTTTCCTTCTGCATCAATGGTCAAGTTTTAGAAGCTTATGTTTTTTTGGCAGTGTATGAAAATGTAGGAGGGACTGACCACACCACAAACTGCTCTGTATTCCATGATATCTAGGGTTTATAGTTTTCTGATTTTACATTTAGAAGTATCAATAATTTTTCTTCTCTAGTAATTATGAGTGGGTTTTTAAAAATATCTACAAATTAAGAAGAATGACAAAAGTCACAACCTATATCCACATATTTGGTTGCACTGAATGGAATGATACATAAGTCTTTAGGGATGGTGTCTATATATTATGACTAATGATTCATTTTATTTCTTCTTGCAAAAAATAAATTATTACTGTTTGAATGTTCCAAATTAGATTTTTTGTATTTATACTATGAATGTTTACATCAACTATTCTTAGAATGAGAGAATTAATTTATATTTATTATGAAGACACTATTTAGAATCTACAAGTACATCAACAAAGGGTCAAGTTAGGGAAGAAACAGGAGTAGAAGCAAACACAAGGAAGCATCCACACAGGAAATCTCAGCACAGAGGGTGGTTGGGAACTCCTGGCTGGAACACTGGGAGGCTTGGTTTCGTTCTCCTTACCTGGGATTAGGAAGCCACAGGGCCCTGGGAGCCCTAAGAGCCAGGGTCATGTTTAGATAAAGCAAAAGTAAAACATTTTATTGGTTAGAGACTAAAAAAGTAATTTTCAATTTGTACACATCTATCTACATTTTCAAGAAAGCCTATTCATTCCAATGAGTGTAACATGGATTTGAAAAGCCCAATTTTTTAATTGGGAAACAAGAAATAGCCTACCTTGTTCAAACATATTAACCGAGAACATAAACTCTTTCCCAACTAGACCTTTGAAGTCTAATCACAAGATACTGCTGCCACTTCTGTGGTGATTAATGTAGGGAGTTTTTCAAAAGTAGTGCCAATAATTAAAAGCCATACCTTGACATGTAAATTTTTTGGAGGGAGTAGTGAGTAACAATTTATCTGCCATTTCTCCAGGGCCGGCACAGCGTGCAATTCCAGGTTCCTTATATTCCGACTTCACCCAGTCGGATAACCACTGCATGTTACAATCACAGTAAAGAGGGTTGGCTCCAATTGCTCTGGAAAAAGAACACCACAAAAGCACACATACACACACACACAAGTATGGAAGTATTGTTATTTCCTAACAGAACAGATTCACAGTGATGCTCAGTAGAAAAATCCCTATGAATTTGTTGATGCCCACAATTTAGAAGAAAATGGAGAAACTGTAGATTCCAAATTTCCTTATTTTTTGCGAGACTGGGATAAATAACAATTATCCAGCTTTAACAGTTTCTTGGGCTTTACAGTGTTGCTTCATACTCAGAGAGACACATTTATCTTGGATATAAGAACATCCTTAGAACAGGTTAGCACTTCCTGCTTTCCCCAGTTGTTTACTGAGAACATGGTTACTGGTCAACAATCTGAGGACTCCACTATAAACAGGGAATCACTCTTAACCCCCAGTGAACTCCCATTTCTAAATAGACTGGCATATGGACACACATACATTAATCGTCACAAGAAGTTTCATAGCCGAAGCATTTACAAGATGTCTGTGAATGAGTAGGCTGACTTCTCTGGGAGGTGTTGGTGGGAATGAAAGTCTACACTACTTGGAATAATTAAATAAGTGTAAAACATTAGGGATGTTACTTCAACAAAAGGACCACTGTAAAGGCAAATGAAGTCCATTCTCCAGTGCTAATTTGCACCTTTAGTGGTGTGTCATTTTAGAATTCCGTATTTAGTTCCACAAGCAGTAATATAATGGAAGAGTCATAGGGAAGCAGCTGGCATCATTACATCATTTCAATCTGTTAGACCTGTGCTAACCCATTTCTATAAAGTACCTTATTTTATTTAAGATAGAAATATGAGTCTAATATTAATAATAGATTATTTTTATTAAATAGTTTCATAAACGTGTCAAGCTAGGACACAAGAGGTAGGCATGTGAGGCAGTTTTCAAAGCTAAATTACCTTCTGATTAGCAACTGAGGTGTACAATTGAATCATAATCTAGGGCGCCCTCTAAAATACTCTTGCAAAATTATAACATCTTATATTGTGCAAATCAATGTCCAAACTTTATCAAGCATCACAACACAGTGTTTCCTTTGTATATATGTCAGCCCGAAACAGTTCAAATCAAAGCACGAGTTAAATGGTAATTTTGATTCTTTTGCTCTCTGTTGACATTTCTCAATGCCCTTCTGAACTGAAGGAGAGAGGAGTGAATAAGAAGCACTGTTAATGATCTACAGAGTAGAAAAGAAATGTGTAACAGGGAGGCAAGGCTGAGTCCTCACAGGACAGTGGACTTTTGAACTGGATCACTGTTGTGGGGAGAGCCACATAATGAACTGGTCCCTCAGGTCAAGCAGGGCTCATGCTGTGTGTGCGGCCTTCTCTGATCCATGACTCTAAATCCTCTCCCTCCTTTATGTAGCATATGACAGCAGTAGCCACACCCCTGCAATTAACAGATTTATTTTCATACTGTATCTCATGAAGAGGGCATGAATTTGCAAAGACAGCTCTTGATAGGGACCTTTTGTGGGGTAGATACTGAGGCTCAAAGATTAAATGGTAAAGGTCTTTCCTCCTGTAGCCTCTGGTGTAATGGCATAAATATGAATTGAAGGTATCCATCTGATAAATGGATATGTACAAACCATACTAATACCAGAGCTTCCATAAAGCCAATTCAATGAAACATGGCTAATTAGAGGATATTATTCTTTCATTGTCTTTCTAAATTTTCTAAATTTCTATCCTTTTTTTTTTTGAATTCTTATGAATCTCACTGAGGTCATACTGGCTTTGAAATTCAGATAGAATCAGATAATTGCTACTGGGTGGCCCAAATATAGCATCATAAAAGGAGGCTTTCTAGCCTTATACAGACTTCTTTTCTTCCTTCTAGCTTTGAGATATCTTAATATTACATCTAATAATAGAGTAAAGATAAAATTCAACAGTGCTAATTTTGTATGTATGTGTATATGTTTGCATGCATTATGTCTATATAATTTAAAAATAATTAATATATTCATATATTTTATATATTCATATATATACAAATATATATGTCTTTCTCCATACATATGTGTATGTATATATATATATATATATATATATATATGTATATATAATTCATTTCTTCTTCCATTTTTATTGCAACTATAATTATGGAGGTAGAAGTAGGAGTACATACAAAGGAATTTGTCACTAAGTACTATCAGATTATACAATATTTAGTGGTGTCAACACTGCATAGTAGCATGGCCAATGCTAAGCAATATTTGTGGAATAAATGAATCAAATTTAAACAAATTGGTGTACAATTCATGGAGGAAGTGGTCCACGGGACACAGCTTTGGGAAGTAGAACTGGGTACGAATCAGAGAGCAATCAGAAAAATGTGTAGAGAGGCCAGAGATCTGTTTTCATATAAAAGACATTTTTAGCTAAATCAGAACCACCCGCCTGATGAAGATTACCAGCCCAAAGAGTAAATTAAAATTTACTCATAGGTGGCAAGGTATTCAATTCAGAACTCGGTACATTTTCTTCCATAATTAAATCAAGGATAGCTCATAGTTACAGAAAAAGAGGGGTAGAGTCTATTGCAAATATTTTAATCAGAGAGCATCTGAGCCAGGTACTCACAGGTGTGACAAAGCCGAAAGGTCACTGAAGGCACCTTCAGGCACAACAGAAATGTCATTTCCATGTAGAGACCTAAAAGAGAACATGTTCAGAGGAATATTTCTACATGTAGAAGGACTTCATTTTTATCAAATAAGTAAGTGGAAGAAAGTAATCTATTTAATAAGCTATGTTTGAACAACAGAGATCTATTTAGAAAACCAAAAGCCAGTCCATACCTCATATCATCTGCACAAAATAAATTGTATATTGAAGAGTTAAATATAAAATGAAATTAGCAATTCCTTAAAAATATGCTGTTCATATATTCATGGGATGAGGAAAACTTCCAACAGTATAATATAAATCTCAGAAAGCAGAAAGAGTAGAGTATGAAATATTCTATAAGGTAAAATTTACAAAATAAAATATTTGCTAAGGGGCTGGCAATGAAAGAAAAAACATTTAAATCCTTAATTAAAAGATTTAAAATTAATATTAATTGCACAGATGTTATACTATATAATGAAAATTGTATCTAATAGATAATGGCCAATGAAGCAATGAGGCTTCCTCAGAATGTATAGTGCAAATGCCAGTTATTATACAAGGACTCAAGTGATACAACCATTTGAAATACAAGTTAAAACAGCCAAGAAAACCCAATGAAACTAATTTTCAATCTGTCATAGCAAAGTGAAAGGATTAATAATACCCTAATATGAAAAGTTTATTGAAGTGCTTTGAAAGGATATTCTCTTAAACTAAAACTGAAAAATTAAATTAACTCATTGACAAAATATTGTTTGGAAGACAAGTTGACGGTTATGTAACTTAATAACATGGATAGAACTTCATGATGAGGAATCCCTTCAACACCATCACTTTCATGTTAGTTCATCTGCACCAAGATAAAATCATAGATGGTCCATTTGAGTATAGGAAATAAAGATAGTTTTCCATTAATCTGAATAAAAGTAGGCATGGGGATGGTTAGCAAAGTTATCTTCTTCAATCGATGGGAGATCCTGTACCGGGAAACAGTTGACAAATATCTACACATGGTAAAAGAAAAACACACTAAAGTGTTATTTAAAGCTAATGGAAGAACAAGATAAAATCCTATACATGACTGTTAAGAGTTATATAACTGTGGGAATACTTATATTGGGATAAAAAAAATAAATACAAAGAACAAAGCCTGGAAGAACATGTTAAACAAACTCATTTCACAGAAAAGTGTTCAAGTATAATATAGTTTCTAAGGAGAATAAGTTTTCTTATTTTATCATAAATTAATTGGAGTTATGTGACATATATGTGTTAGCATTATAGTATATATCAATATATTTAGCACTAAATGACTACCACAGTAACATGTACCACAAAAGAGGAGGTTATGTTGTCTTAATCAAAGTGGTTGTACAATGATACCATATGAAACAATTGTCCTAACTCCAAATTTCCAGTAAACTGTAACACATCACAAAATAGCCAAGAATAATAAAGTGATCACATCACCTCCCAAAAGTAGCCCATAACTCAGATCCCCAAGTAATGTGATTGTTAAATACAGAATGCTTACAGTAACCGAAGAGACTTCAATCCATCAAAGGTTCGTGGAGGGATACATCTCAGACGGTTGTAACTGAGAATTCTGTAAATAAACACATGTCAGTTTATCTACCATGGAAATCTAGTAATATATAAATGCTATTTTAAAGCAAACCAGTTCAAGAAAACAGTTATTTGAGCAATTAATGAATTAAGTGTATTTATATATCATTTACATTGCTCATCTATGTGTTTTAATTCTATTATGATGAATTACCTAAATATAACTTAAAAATTTTCCTACTGTGTATACATGCCTCACTCATCCTCTGACTGAGATATCATGCCCTGTTTGGTGGTTTGAATGAGAATGGCCCCCATAGGCTCACAGATTTGAGTAAATTGCCATCAGCGTGTGGCTTTATTTGAAATGAATAGGAGGTGTCCTCATTAGAGGAAGTATGTCAGTAGCTTTGAGGTTTCAAGAAAACCCAAACTCTCTCTCTTTTCCGGCTGCCTACAGATCCAGATGTAGACCTCTGTTTCTCTGTCACCGTACCTGCTTGTGTGCCTCCATGCTCTCTGCCATGATAAAAATGCACTAAACGTCTGAAACTCTACGCAATCACCAATTAAATGCTTTCCTTTGTAAATGTTTGCTGTCATCATGATATCTCTTCACAGCAATAGAACACTGACCAACACACCCTGAAAGCTTAGTCTAAGAATTTCAAACAACTGTGTTATGATTGTAAAAAAATATTTTGTGTGAGTGTGTGCAGTGTTAGGCTGAATCTAACACTTTGAATAACTTTTATCTTTGTTGTTTATATCTCTCTAGATGGCATTAACACTCCATAAGATGACAGACTCACTCTGTTCACTAGGAACCATCAAATAAACCCTTCATGCCCCAGGAATAAGTGAATATTCAGTACCACACTTACAATGTAAGAAGCTGGGTCATGTTGCTGAAGCTTTGATTGGAAAGGGTGCTTATTCGGTTGTTACTTAGGTCTCTAAGAGAGAAAAGCGAAGACATCGAGCTTACTATTAAACAGAATAATAGACTATTCATTATTAGGGTTTGGAATAAACCACCAGTCTTTATGGTTCCATTAGTTCTCCATTCCGTAATCTTCTTTGAAATATAATACACAAATTCAAATTTGATAATTGGAACAAATAATTACATTCAAATTGTCATCATAAGAACACCTGTGATTTGGCCCGTGGCTAAGTCACTGACACTCAGAAAGCTCTCAATAAATATTTAACGAATAACTACAGATGTTGAATGTTGCTAATTGGCTATTACAAAATGCATTTTGTATTTTTAACCATAAAATGTAGTATGTGAATTTTCTCATTATATGCAGATTCACATGTATTCATATATATATATATATATATCTTAACAAGTATTTATGTATATATGTACATATTATAAATAGCTACTTTTTTCCCTGGAGCAAAATTTAACACATGAATAAAGGGAAGATCAGTAAGTGATAAGGGTCAACTATTCTTGTATTTAAATTTCAAAATATGAGTGAAATAGACACTGATAATTATGAAAATGATAGGAAGATTGAAGGAGTCTTATAGTTCATATTTTAGATGTTGAAATTCTATGTCTAAATTTTAAAAAGTGGCACATATTTATAAAAATATATTTATGCCAGGCAGTGTTGGCACATGCCTTTAATCTTAGCACTTGGGAGGTAGAGGCAGGCAGATTTCTGAGTTCGAGGCCAGCCTGGTCTACAAAGTGAGTTCCAGGACAGCCAGGACTACACAGAGAAACCCTGTGTGTGTGTGTGTGTGTGTATATATATATATAATGGATCAGCAGTAATAAACATTTCTAGAACCACAGATCTCATTTTTAATTTGTTATAAGTAATTACATGTTCTCCCATAAATGCACTAGAGCTGTTAAATTACCTTCTGAAAAACCAAAGCTACTTCATAGCTCATTTAACAGATCTGTTCTTGCTATCAATAGAACAAGGTATGGTCAAAATAGTTTTCTCCTTAGGTAAGCCATTTGTCACCTACATGGCCCTATGATAATTTCTATTTGGATTTCCCATATTTCATAGAAAATGGAGATAGTGTCATCACTGTGAACCTAGATAAAATTTACAAAGATCATGTAATAATTACTTCTCTTGAACTTCTTGAAACTCACTAATTAGGAACAAAGCCTGGTTTAGGAAACTTAACAATCTGCCTCTGAAACTTGAAAATAAATAAACTAAGACTAGTGATGATGTTTAGCCATTAAGATCTCTTACATTTCCTACTTTCTCTATGTGCTCTGAAGTGTTCTCAGTCACCAGCAAGGCTACTCGAATGTGGGAAATTATATGTAACAGGGTTAGGTTTGTTTTTAAAATGATGTGTGCAACTAGATCAATTTGTTTATAGATTTAAATGCCTCAGTGTTTTTATGTCTTATATTTAAATTGTCATCATAAAATAATTTCATTCACTGAAAAGGAAGTGAGTTATTTTCCAAAGACAGAAATCTAATCTGAACAAAGAATTAGTATTTTGAAATGTATACTAAGAATGTCAAGATCATTGTCTAGCTTAATTAGATAGGGTTCAAATCCAGATGTTTTCATAAAATGAACTTTAGTATTTATAGACCCTAAATTACTTTAAAATTTCTTACATAAGAAAGTCAAGCAAAGATATATCTTCAGCAAAATATTGACCAAAGTATTGGCCACATTTTGTTTGCCATATAAAATAAAATAAAATTTCCCTACTATCTTTATGATTTCTAACAAGTAGCCTCTTTTTGTATCAATAAAGCATCCAGGTTTACTGTTTGCATACTGTTTTTTTTATATTACTTAGACATTATTCTATTTTGCTTCTTTGGCTAGAGGAGCTTTCCTTAAGGCTTGGCTTCACCTTACTGATATTCAATAGAGACATAGCTAGTGATCCGGAATCAGCCGTGATCCAGCAGAGAAGCAGGCCACTGTAAATTTACGTTATGTGAAAAGGTCTCTAAATTTCCTGCATCTCGCCATTCCCAGTTTAATGAACTAAAATAACATAATGATGTGAAAATATTCTACTCACATAAGTGTTAAATGTTTGTAGTTAGAGAGTTCCTTTGGGACCAGTGTAAACTGGTTCCCATCCAGATACCTAAAAACAAGGACAGAACAAAGTCATCTTACAAAGTAAGAGTGGGAAATCACCAAACAAATGGCCAATATTTACTTTGAACAAAGATGAAGTACAACTTGGCAGTTTTTTCCTTGAGATCATGTTCCAAGCTGTGATCATTATTCAAGACAAATGAAGGGCAAATTACATAGCAGTTCAATTTCGTAGAACTTTTTGTGGCTCACTTAGGCTAATGCATGAAGCTAAGTACAGAATGGTGAGTTCAGTTTTTTTTGCGGTTTAGCCAAAAAGCAAGCCAAGCGTCTAGCCATTTTTTCTATCAGCAAGAAGGTCTCTCGAATGACTTAAGTGGCCACCAGTTTCCTTGTATTCATATAGAGACAACACCATGAAATTGAAGAATTATTAACAAAGCCTAGTTATTAAGTATTCTTTTCATTGCATATTATATATATATGTATATATGATATATATATCAACACATTTGCTAAATAACAATGAATAGTTTTAAGAAGATTTTTGAGTGCAACTAGATATAACTTTAAGGTGGTAGATTTAGTGTCATAAGGCTTTCATAGAGTAATAAAAATTTTCTAGTATACAAAAATTAGCATGTGAATGCAAGAGAAGTTTTCGAATAAAAGTACACTTTTGTCTATCTTACTAGGGACAACTTACTAGGCAACTTAAGAAAACTAGTAACTCATGGGATATAAAAATAAATAAATGCTAGAAATTAGACACAAAATTCCCACCCCCCCCCAAAAAAATCCTTCTCTTTTCAAAGCTTTCCTTTCCTAGACAATACATAACACAAGAGTCTCAAGCACTTGGGCCAGATATCTGCCCAGAGGTACAGCTCATACCAGTTGTGAAACATTGAAGATGTTTGTTTGTGTGTGTGTGTGTGTGTGTGTGTGTGTGTGTGTGTGTGTGGGTGTGGGTGTGTTTTCTGTTCCAATGAAGTAGTTATTCTTGAAATCTCAGATTGAAATTAGAATTTTAATATTTATAGGAAAAGTCAGGAAGTTGCCTGAGATAAAAATCTATAATATTTCAAAATGTACACAGATCTGTAAAATACACAGGCTATAAATATACATGATTGATATGAGATTACATGTTGCAATATGACTTTTGATGCATCCTCAAATTTTCTGACACATTTTATTTTTGCCCACTTCCTTTCCCTGTTTCTCATAGCTAAGTTTTTCTTGGTACCACTAGAGGGAAGCAGTGTACCGTCAATACCATCACACTCTTAGCCCAGAAATGTTGCAGCAGAAACAAAAAGATTCAGAACACTTTGTCTGTTTGGAAAGCAGTATAAGAGGGAAGGTATACAGAACTGATTAAAACTAATGAATATCATTTGTTTAACTTGTTTACATGGTTATGTTGCCAAATTCTTTAATAATTTAATGTAATATACACATGCACTTTTTCCAATATGAGTATATATGACTGCAGAAAAGTCTCTTGCTGATTTGGTAAGATTCTAAGAATAATCTCTCTGGGAGGTGAAACTTGAGTTTCAAAGATGAGTTTGTTTTCTCCTGATCTATATAGAACAAACCATTCTTCATAGAAAAGAAATTAAAACTATCTGAAAAGGAGCTTTGGTGTTATGTTAACTGAAGACTCAACGTAAGAAAAGAAATGCATCTATGGCATAGATAGGGACAATCAAGAAATTAAGCTTAACACAAAAATTAAAGAATATTTAACTTTTATGGATGAGAAAAAACAAAAGGCCAGTTAAAATGGAAAAGAAAAGTATTTAGCATCAAAGAGAATGTGGATGTTAAGTTCATCACTGGGATACTTATAAAATTTCACTTTGCATACAAAATACAGGCTTATAATAGGGAGTGGGGAAAGGTTATAGACCCATATGACTATGTGAAGAAATATTAAAACAGTTGTTTAATGAAACATACTAAACACAGTGCTTACAGTCAATTATCTCTAGTGTTCGTTAGGAGAGAAAAAAAACATGATCAGTTAAAAGCATTTCAATTCTAAGGAACATATTCCTGTTTGCTAAGATTGTGTACTCTCTAAATGTTTGATCCAGTACCAAAAGAGGATCCATGAACTGAATAGGACTTGAAAAATGAGATCCTTGAAAACTTAAGAGACAAGCGGCCATCTGCAGCAGGGAACCAGGCAGCTCCAAAACCTTCTGTGCTTAGCCCGCCAGAAGAGCGTGATCTCCCAGCAGTGATTGATTTCACTTCTGAGTGCAGAGGTGAGATCTCCACCTTCTCTTTGGAGGGGTGCAGTTAGGAGCACACAGGGCATACAATCAATGGAGCTGCTGGGACAGGAGTCTTACCTTTCGGCTACCATTTGCAGCAGGGAACCAGACAACTCCACAGCCTTCTGTGCACAAACCCTGCCAGAAGAGAGTTTGTCTCCCAGGTGTACAGACACAGGCTTACAGGCCCATAGGAGGGACAAGTTTCAGCCAGAGACAGCAAGACCAACTAACATCAGAAATAACCAGATGGCAAAAGGCAAGCACAAGAACCCTACCAACAGAAACCAAGGTTACTTGGCAACATCAGAGCCCAGTTCTCCCACCACAGCAAGGCCCGGATACCCCAACACATCTGAAAAGCAAGAGTTGGATTTAAAGTCTCATCTCACGATGCTGTTAGAGGACATCAAGAAGGACATAAATAACTCTCTTAAAGAAATACAGGAGAACATGGTTCAAAAGGTAAAAACCCTTAAAGAGGAAACACAAAAATCCCTTAAAGAAATACAGGAGAGCATGGGTGAACAGGTAGAGGCCCTTAAAGAGGAAACACAAAAATCCCTTAAAGAATTGTGAGAAAACATAAACAAGTGAAGGAACTGAACAAAACCATCCAGGATCTAAAACTGGAAGTAGAAACAATAAAGAAATCACAAAGTGAGACATCTCTGGAGATAGAAAATCTCAACAGTCAAAGAAAATGCAAAATACAAAAAGCTCCTGAGCCAAAACATCCAGGAACTCCAGAACACAACGAGAAGACGAAACCTAAGGATTAGAAGCCCATAAAGAGGAAACCCAAAAATCGCTTAAAGAAATAAAAGATAACTTGGGTCAACAGGCAGAAGTCCTGAAAGAGGAAATACAATAATATCTTAAAGAAATACAGGAAACACAAACAAATAAGTGAAGGAACTGAGCAAATCCATCCAGGACTAAAAAAGGAAGTAGAAACAACTAAGAAATCACAAAGGGAGACAACTTTGAAGATAGAAAACCTTAGGAAGTAATCAAGGGTCATAGATGCAAACATCAACAATAGAATACGAGAGATGGAAGAAAGAATCTCAGATGCTGAAGATACCATAGAAAGCATCGACTCAACAGTAGAAGAAAATGCAAAAGGCAAAAATTTGTAACCCAAAACATCCAGGAAATCCAGGACTCAATGAGAAGACCAAACCTAAGGATTACAGGTATAGATGAGAGTGAAGATTTGCAACTTAAAGGGTCATTTTATTAGATGTTGAAAAGCATTTGACAAAATTCAGCATCCTTTCATGCTAAAAGTCTTAGAAAGATCAAGAACTCAAGGTGCATACCAAAACATAGTAAAAGCAATTTACAGCAAACCGGTAGCCAACATTCAACTAAATGGAGAGAAACTTGAAGCAATCCCACTAAAATCAGGGGCCAGAAAAGGCTGCCCTCTCTCTCCATAACTTTTCAATATAGTACTTGAAGTTCTAGCTAGAGCAATTAGACAACAAAAGGAGGTCAAAGGGATACAAATTGGAAAGGAAGAAGTCAAACTATCACTATTTGCAGATGATATGATAGTATACATAAGTGACCCAAAGAACTCCACCAGAGAACTCAGCCGATAAACAACTTCAGCAAAGTGGCTGGATATAAAATCAACTCAAGCAAATCAGTAGCCTTCCTATACTCAAAGGATAAGCAGGCTGAGAAAGAAATTAGGGAAATGACACCCTTCACGATAGCCACAAACAATATAAAGTATCTGGGTGTGACTCTAACCAAAGAAGTGAAAGATCTATATGACAAGAACTTAAAAAAAAAAAAAGAAAAGAAAAGAAAGAACAGAAAAGAAAAAATGAAAACTTAAGAGACATGTTCTTCATGTGATTTTAGCCAATAGCCTAAGGGGAAATAAGCAATTTGTTATTTAACCTGATTGCTTATATTGCATACTGCCTGAATGGTGAAAGTGGATAATGCGGACTCCTTGCATGCATTGCCACGAATGATAGGCTTGTATCTGTACAGGCCACATGCAGATCTAACATTATTGATCCATGATTCCAGAGAAACATATTAAATAAGGACTAAGTGACTTACTTTGCCTCAGGTAAAATATTTCCCTATCAAATTTGGTTTAGACATACAGGAGTGGAAAGAAATTGGCATCCATGCACCCTGATGCTTGCATCTGATTTTCTCTCCATTCTGCATGCATGGCAGGGATGCAGCCATAGGGCTTTGTGCTGAAGGTCTGACTTCTAAAGGTCTATGTATATGGATATGGACCATGTAAGTTGTATTTAAATATCAGTTATTCAAGTATCAAAAGTAACTGGCCCCATGTCCTTTTGGAACTAAAGGACACTGACTCAAAAAAGACAATGTTCCCTTTAAAAGACAAGGATCCTGTCAGTTTCTTCTAATTCCCAGATAATTGCTATCCTGTGTGGTTAAATATTGTCCCAGAAGTCATAAAATAGGAGATTTAAGTATGTAGTGTTCACTCGACATTGAAAATAAATTTACTATGCAACATTTCCCAAACTGTATTTGATGGAACATTAGTCTTGTAAAATGCTCCATGAGAAAATAAGGGGTGAGAGAAGCAGTAAGTTTAGGATCTACATAATGTTTGACTATCTGTATTGGCGCATATTAGGCACAGAAAATACAACAAAGGAATCTTATTTTCATAAAACGAAAATACATCTCACCAGCAATTGCCCAAGTTCTCTAAAGTGAATTTTGCATTACGGCTTTATAAATTTACTTTATTAAGCAGGTATAGAAATGTGACATCTAAAAAGGATCCTAAAGATTTGTATTGGATCTTTATCCCCTTGATGTATAAAACATTAGTTGGAAATATAGGAAATGCCAAAACAAATGAAGGCTGTTCATTTTAAAACTCAGCTTGGCAAAATTTAGAATCACCTAGGATAGAATTTTTATGTAAGACTGTCTGGACCAGGTTTGTCTTAATTACATTAATTTTTCTGGGAAGACTAAGCCCACTACGGGTGGTATCATCCCATAGATTTGGTTCCCAGACCTTATGAAGTATAGAGAGAACACTGGGTACAAATGCATTTACATAAATTCATTCTCTCTCTATTGTTGACTGTTGTTGTGACTAGCTGCTTCTAGTTACTGTCTTGATGTTTTTGTAGTGAAGGACTTGTAAGAAAAATAAATTTTCTCTCCCATAATGTTGGTTTTGTCATTGCATTTAACAAGAGATACAGAAAGGAAACAAGGAGGACAAATTGTACTTACAGCTCTGTGACATCTCTTGGAATACCTTTAGGCAAGACCTTCAAGCCCTTGTTGCTACATCGTACCACTGTATCCAAGCAGGTACATTCCGAAGGACAACGGGAGAGTGGAGAGCAACTATTGTCATCATTTCCTAGATCACCACAGAAAAACACAGACAGATTTACAGTTTAGAAGGGACTAGAATGGAGTTTATATGTTTAGATAAATTTAACAAAAGCAAGGGTCTTGAGCTATGTAAATAAATATATATCATTTATGTATAAAGCATTAAGTTCTTGCAGATTGATACTATGTATCCATTAATTTTGGGCTCCCTAAGGCAGAATTTCAGAAAATAGCTTACAATTTTGTATTACCAACATAATTTTAATTTTAATAGGTAGGTGATTATTTGTTCAGTTATTCATACTGTTTTTCAATCAGGATATCTAAATAGAAACTAGATTAAGAAGTTATAAAGAGATGGACATAAAGGGGCAGATTGCCTTTAAATGTTTAGAATCAAATCAATGGCCCATGTTAAAAATGTGGAATTCCAGTTAACTCCCTGTTCACTGGCAATAATAACAGAGCTTGCTCTACCCACCCCATAGGACTACAGTGAGCACAAAAACAATGGCCTGAGAGCACGAGAGAGGGGAGACTGACTTTTGTTGGTTTGAATAGAATTTCTAGATTATAATGGATTTTTTTTTGTTTTATCATTTGGAAACTGTAGTTTTTAAAAGACACACTGAGAAAAATAAGGTTAAAATTAAGCTCTATGAGTATCATTCACAAGTTGGGAACTTGGAATTCTTCTAGAGCATTTACAAGTAGGCATTTTGTAGACTTGAATGTGAAATGGCAACCTGAGAAAAACAAGAGGCTTGCTTAGAACAAAGAACAAAGTTACAAAGAACACTGCCTAGTCCTTAGATGTGAACTAGGCCATGACATGAGAGCTGTTTTAAAAATATTTCTGCCATACCTTAAGCCCTGTTTGCTACCTTGTTCTACTGGACTGAAGGACGAATGCTCTCCTGGATAACAGCTCAGATTGGTCCTGTGAATGATGATCTAAGACCCATGATTTGTCGTGCATTTTCTTACCATCATCGCAGGTGAAGTCCTGAATGGCTACATCCTGGATTGGGATTTCCTTCAGGAAGTAGGGTTTTTGGCACCGAGGATTTCCTGTTACAATTCTTTTCCTTCTGAGCCATTCTCCCAGCCATGCCAGGTGACAGTTACAGTTGAAAGGATTGGCCAAGAGGTTTCTAAGCACCATACGCAAACAATGCACTGTTCAGTTTTGAGTTAATCTTCATTTTTATATCCTAGGTGATCATTTCTGCACACTATTTTAGTTACAATCATTTCCCCCTAGTCTTTGTATGCTCATTTCCCTATATGCACACAATCATATACAAAATATGCTATACATATTTTTTCTAAAATTTGTGTGCCTGAAACTAAAAGACAATATATTCTTATAAGAGAATTTTTCCAATAACTTCATGTAAAAAATATATGAAGGCAGAAATTTGGAGTTTATGCAGTTGATTCTGATAGATTCCTCACTTACAAATAATCTAAACATGTCAGAGATCTAACTTACTGTCAAACTCTCCTGCGCTGATAATGCAGTAATTTAATATAAAGATGAAGGCAGATTACCTTATATTATTGAGTTTAACCTGACAACAGATATTCCTGTAATTTGTCATCTCAAGATTTCCATCTCTTGTTTGCTCCAGAGAATAGCTTTCCTATCTAAACTGACAGCTGAGTTGATTAAATGCCAGTTATAAAAATGAATTTATGTCTACAAATCTCAATACATTTGGCATCTCATGCTTAAGCACAAACCTATTGATGGTCCTATTATTTATAAGCATGCCATCTTTAATATGCACAAATTAGTCTCTCCATGTAAAATGTCACACTTCATGTGGGACAGGATAAAGTACTTTATTGATAGATGGATGCTTGCTTCTCTTTCCTCTTTCTTTGTTTTGGTGACTTGAGTGACCGTATCAGACACGTTTATGGAGCTGTTTTAACTATCATTTATCCCCATTCTGTTTAGTTAGGTTAGCATTTAGAAACTGCTGTTACAGGGAAATCATCAGTTATTAGAGCTGTAAGAGCAAACATCTTGTTGAGAAAATGACATACAAAAGGCCTGAAATGCATCGTACAAAGTTTATTTTTAAGTGTTTTTAGAGTTCTGTTTGTAGACATAGAGCTGTTCTCAAGTTTCAAGTTGTCTACATAAAATATTCTCTGAGATAGGCTCAACTCATTCCTTCCAAATTTTCCAAAGTCATAACCTCTGACAAATAGCTTTTACTGTCAATCTTTTCATCTTTATATTCTCTTGTCACCATGAATGCTCCTTTTACAGTGTAGTTGGTTGGTAATAACCCTACCAATTCTGTTTCTATGATACTTATGTTAAAATGTTTATTGTTTGCAATAAGAGAGGAAATTTGTGACATTTACATGTTCCTGTTAGAATAATTTATAATTCTAAATGTAGGCTACATCATTGGTGCCATTATTATAAAAATAACTAGCTGAAAAATACTATGTATATCAAATTTTATGTAATAAAGATGTTATTAATTTTAGAAAAATTAAAGCAGGGCTAACATAAGTTTGTCCTTTTGTAAATGCCTAAATGCAGGGTCAAGTGTTATAGAATGTTTAGCAATTAATTAAAAACTACTAATAAAGGTAAGAAATACACACTACTGCAAGTCATAGATAAAAGCAGCAATTTTTAACTTGTGGATCACAGTCCCTTTGAGGGGGTACATGCACCCTTTCGCAGAGGTCATTTAAGATCATAAGGAAACATAAATATTTACATTATGATTCACAACAGTAGCAAAATTACATTGTGAAGTAACACCAAAATAATTTTATGCTTAGGGGTCACTACGACATGAAGATCAGTATAACTATGTCACAGCACTGGGAAGATTGAGAACCACTGGATGAAGGTAATGCTTTTCTACTTACAGTGTAGATAAAGAATGGAGAGTATCAAATGCTCCTGGTGCAACTGTGGTAATTTGATTGTCATATAAAGAGAGCAGACGCACAGAGCCAAGTCCTATGAAGCTGTCGTTCCCAACACAGCTTATTCGATTACTTCTCAGCATCCTGGAGGAAGGAAAAAAACATTGTTCTGGAGATAAAATATCAGATATCCAGTTTTGCCTCTCTGAGAATCAAAATCATCCCTTTATCAAATATGCACCTTTTGTTACTATTTTGAATGTCTTGTCCCCTAGGGATAGCGATATTCTGGAGACCATCCTGGAAGAATAGAATGCATAGAATGATCAGTGCCTAAATTAAGCCACAGAAGGCATGGTGAGTCTGTATGGATTTGCAGTCCCATGATGAGGGTAACATGTTTTCTTTTGATGATATAATTATGTTTGCTTGATCACATCATACCCTAAGTCACCTTACTCTGAGTCCTTGGAGCCCAGGGATTTGTGTATTCAGAAGAGTATGACATTTGAGTTGGAGGAGAAGGAGGGAGGGAAGAATCAATAGACACTGCAGATGGAGAGCTGAGGGCATCTCAGGGACTTAGTGACTCACTGTCTGACAAGAACAGAGGGAGTCAAGCGTGACTGAGCATCCACCAAGCCTGCACCCGATTGTTTTATTTATGAAAAATCTGTTTATAGTTTCAAGTTCAGAACTCTCTAAAGGAATAAATGTAATATACAACAAAGGTTAAATAGGTTGTCCTTGAATAAACTCTACTTTTGACATTGTCATTAACAGGATTAACAGTGTTGTCATTTCCTTGCCGCTGCTAAAGCATGGCTTAGTTCCCAATTCCTTCCTCTCTGAGCTGTTTATCTGGCGGTTTTCAAGAAGGAAGAAAACCTCATTTACAAATTTGTAGTTGCATTACATATTACTCAGAACTCATGAAAAATTAATTTATTGATCTTTCCACACTCAGGGTAATCACTCCACCAGAAGAAGAAGACAAATATATAAAGAGAAACATTGTGCTGGCTAGTTTTATGTCAACTTGACACAAGCTATAATCATTTGGAAAAAGAAAACCTCAGTTGAGAATATGTCCCTACAATATTGGTCTACGGACAAGACTATGATGCTTTTTTTTTTTTTGATTGGTGATTGGTATGGGAGGGCTGAGATCTATGGGCATGTGCCACCTCTGGATTGGTAGATACCCATGGATTCATGAAAAGCAAGTCAACCAATCAGCACTCATTTAGGGTCTCTGCATCAGTTCCTGCCTCCAGATACCTGCCTTGAGTTCATACACACACTTTCCTTAGAGGAGGAACCATGACCTGAAAGTATATGAGGAAGTAAATCTTTTCCCTCCCAAGTTTTTTTTTTCTTTTTTGGTCATGGAATGTTATCACAGCAAACAGACTCTAAAACGGATGGTGAAAACGTTGTTTTAAAAATATACGTTCAGTAATAAACAAAAAATAAGAATATTCTATTTCTGCTTAGTCATAGATAAGAAGAAAAATGATGCCTTCCTATCCAGGTATCACATGATAGTCAGAAACAAATGCACTTCTTTGTCATGAATAACAGAGATAAGTAGGCTTTATCTTACTGGAGCTCTGAAACCTTGGAGGGAATTGATGAGAACTTTTTTCTTGAAAAAAAAAATTCCACCAGCACATGCATAGAGCCAGTTTTGCCTAATGTCTGATATCTGATGTTTCAGTACACTTTCTAACTTGCTGAAATATGCAAATGTATTACTAGCCTACTAATGCTGAGGAATTCAAATGGTCAGAATACCAAACCTTAGAGACCATGTAGAAGGACAGATCCAGAAACTCTAATAGCTGGATATCACAAGTTTGACTCTCAACTGCTCCATTCTTCTGGAAAAACTGCACTAAGGAGACAGCACATGGGTGTTTTTTCTTTTTTTTTCCAGGTGTTACAGCATAAACAAGAGAAATGCAGCAGTAGAGAGAAAACAGAGAAAGCTGATTTCAGAGAACTTTTAGGCAGTATCCTGTGTTTGTATCTACTCAAAGGAAATACTTTTATATGCTGTTCAGGGTAGTACTATGAAGTGAATTGTGACTCCCCAAATTCACACCTTGAAGCTCTTATCATTTAATTTGACTGCCTTTGGAGGTAGTTTTTATAGTTTTATAAACATATATAAAGAGAAAGACACCCTGGGAATCTCATACATCTCATTTTCTCTGCTTTTCTCTACATAAGAATGCAGACTGAAGGTCATGTGCATTTATAGCAGTAAACTAGCCAGAAAGAAGCCTGTAGCCAAGAAGTGGGCTGAAAACAAACTAAATTTCGTGGTTAATATCTACATCTAGAAGCACGAGAGATGTGTGTGCAGTATTCAGTCTGTGGTATTGTGCCATGGCAGCACAGATGGACTGAAATGGATAAAGTTATAACCTGTGCCCCTTACCTTCTCCAAGGTACTTCTATTACCAATGAATAGACCCTCAACATCTGTGGAGGAAGGGAAGTGCTGTCCTTTGTTGATTAATCTGAGACAGCCAAAGGAAGTAAAGATGCAAGCACTATGGCATATTTTCTTAGTTATCCTTCAATACACTTTCAGTGTATTCCCCCACAGACGTGTCCCACAACTGTTTATATAACATTTTACAGTGATTCAAACTAGTCCCTGAGAGAGATCTGCAAATAAGATGTGACCTTGCTGGATTGTTAGGTTCCAGGCTGGTTGGGCCATATTAGAACATACATCTATTCTAATATATAAAGTATTTTTTTCTTGCCAGACCTAAATTAGGAGTGCTATTAACAAAACCAGCTAGCTAGAGAAATACCTTTCTCTCTCTTCCTCCCATAGAGCTCAGGGACTTCCCACATCTCCATTAATCACAGTTCTCATGGGTAGGTGAGATGCCACAGCTTGAGCCTATGTTTCCTGCCAATTCAAGGGCTGCTGCTTGACTGCTAATAGATTCTTTTATCAAACATTATTATAAAAATATTAAATTACTTAGATAATTTAGACAATACAAAGTGTTGCATTTACAATTTGATCCAAGTCTTGTCTTCTCTACATAAACAACATTCGGGAGACACAGAGAATGTGCTCCTTCCAAACTCCCTATCACTAGGCAAACATACAAAGCCCTTAACATATTTTCTTAGTAGTGGACCATAGAGGTTGATCCCCTTCAAGGCTTCTTTTCTACTGAAGCACACAGGGACAGTTAAACATAGCCTATAAATGAAGACATTCATTCTCTTCAAATGGGTATGTCTGAAATATTGAGTCATTGAGCTAGAAGGGAATTCAAAATCCCCTGTCTCCCCAGATGATAAAGAACAGTGAAGCTAACCCACTTTAATGTGAGTCACAAATACTTACAATGTTTTGAGGCTCTCCAATCCTTTGAACATCTTATGCTGAACATTTTCCAAACGGTTACTAGTGAGAAGAATTTCATTCACACCAGACGCGCCTTCGAATGCACCCTCCTCGATATCAGTGATCTTATTGTTGCTAAAGTTGCTAGATAGAGAGTGTTGAAGCACAGATCATAAATGGCTGCCCACTCACATAAGGCACTCCAAAAATGTCTCTGGTTATTTTAAATCTAATGAATAAACACACAAGTCTTCCACAACTCTGGATTTTCACTGCCAGTGTTACTAAGACTTGGCCAAGACAGACATTTTTCTAATCCATCAAGTCAGAAGGACAGTAACACTAAGAGAGAAGAGCCACAAAAGAGAAATACTAGCCAAATTCTGATCAAAATCAACTGCAATTATCGCTAGGAGTCTGAAGTTGTTGAGGCTGGTTATTTGGTTACATAAAGCTTTTATGTGGCCCTGTAGGCTGTTCTGGCTTAGCAACAGGCCCCAGTCCTTAACGTTTCAGTATCTCCCCAGCTCTTCAATATCTGGCCACCATATTTGAATTTTTTTCTGTGAGGATCAAACCCATGTGTTTGTGCTTATGAGACAGACACTTTACCAATGGACTGATCTCATTATTCTGTTTTGTGGTTTATTTTTTATGCTTATAAAGCACTGCTCATAGCAAATGTACTTGGAACACCTTAGCACTAAAGAGGCAAGTGTAGTTACTGGCATAGAGATGACAAGAAATTAGAAGATGTTTTCAAGGTAGCCTAATGAAGAGGTAAAGGACAAGGCATAGGTTAGATCTGTTCTGCTAAATCAGTGTCAGTCCTCTGTAGAGACTTGATGCCCCAGGGAAGGGGGATGCTGGGGGGAGGGGAGGGGGAGTACCCTCTCAGTGGTGAAGGGGAGGAGGGATAGGGTGAAGAACTCTGGGAGGGGGACCAGGATTGAGGTAGCATTTGGGATATAAATAAATAAATTAAAAAATAAATAATATTCTATTAAAAAAACAGTCAGTGACTGTGGCAGCTATACATGTGAAAGATAGTGCAACAAGTGCTGTGGGAAAATGTTCCTGCTTCCTCCTTATGTGAACAGGGCATTATGGACCCTTGCACAGTTGACTTTTGTCTTGCTGCTCCCTTCACTCTTCTCAAGGACATGGACTACTGATGGAATGTTGTTGAAACTGCTGAGCTCATGAACTTACTCTGAAAGATGAGCTGTGGACATGAAGTAACACAGATGAGCAGACCAGCCAGTTTACTAATCATTAATTTTGACTATCTCATAATGAAAGCTTAATGTAGCAAAAGTCAAACAGTTGACATGAATGTGCTGAAAGAGAAATAGCACCATGGTTTGGGGAATAGTAAAGGAAGTTACAAAACATCAGTGAACTCATTGTAATGTGCTTAGATTGCTGGATTCCTGCTGTGGATGCATTAGAGACCAGCTGTCTACTTTAGAGAAAGATGCTAAGGGCTGGCTTGGCATTGTGTAAACACATGGAAAAGTGCCTCTTAAACAGTACCCTGGATTCAGGCCCCATGTAGTCTTCTCATGGAAATTTCCCTAGATTTATATATATATATATATATATATATATATATATATATATATATATATTACTGTTTCAAAAGAAACCTGATAAAATGGAAAGAAATATAAAATTCACAAGAAAGACACTGTAGAAAGTTAGCATAAAGCTAACAAATGACTTACATTTTACGTAACTGAGGAAGTTTCTTAAATATTCCCGTGGCTTCTAACACTGTGAATTCATTATTATTGAGACGCCTGAGGAAACAACAATAAGAAAGAAAGCAAGGTTTTTTGTTTTTTTTCAGTAAGGAGTTAGCTTGTATTTGTTACTCTGACTTATAGCATTATTTAATGATAACTTTTAAAATATAGCACAAATATAAGAGAATTCATTAACATGCTTATATTTTATCATTTTATTGGTTTTAAAAATCAGAAATTCTTAAATATATTTAAGTATTAAGAGAAGCAAAGACGATTCAAAGCCAGCTTATATAGAGGAATCTCTAGAACAAAGTTTCTAAGCCTTTTTCACTATTGTCAACCTAGCATTCATTCATAAGTTCCTGATTTATACCTTCATCATTAACAGATCAATTTATACATAATTCAAACACTATAAAGTACCTAATGGATAGAATTGCAGTATATTTGTAAAATCGCAAGGCAGGTGGAATGATTCATGCATGCAGTCTCAGTACTCAGAAGGCAAAGTGGAGGAGCACCGCAAGTCTGAGACCAGCAAGGTCGGTCTACGTTGTGAATTCCAAGGTGTGAGGGTAATAATACACATCAAAGTCATAAACAAATATCTCAAAAACAAACAAAACCCGGAACACCCATTTTTACTAACTCAATATATTTTCAACACACCCAAAGCACTCCAAAATCAATACCAACAATTGGCAATAGCCTATTATCATCACAGCCAACTCCCCATCTCTATCCCTTACTTATGACACACTATCTTGGGGTTCTTCGTTTGGACATTTCTCTTAAATGGAATTGTACATAATGTCTTTTGCTCCATGTTATATGATGTTCTGAAGGCTTTAGCTATTTCAATTATTTATAGGCATGTATATCTACTTATGGGGATATACACATTAGTGTAGTTTCCCACAGGGCCAGAAGAGGGTATTGGATCCCCTGAAGCTGAATTAAAGATGCTTGTGGCCTGGGAGTTGGAAACTGAACTCGGTCCTTGTAGGAGCTGTAGGGTACCAGTTTTAAATGCTGTGCCACTTCTTTAACCTCTTTAAGACGATTTGATTTTCACATAGGTTATGGTGTTGTTAGTACTTTGTTGCTTTTTATTGCTGAGGGAAAGAATGGGCACCCCACATTCACCAAGCCATTCATCAGTTAGTGAACACTTTTGCTAGTCTACATTTTGTCTACCAAGAAAATGCTATGCTGAACACGGTATGCATATTTTTGTGTGGACATACCTTCTATATACATGGAAGCAGTTTTTTGGATCACATGATAGACCTATGCACACTACTTTAAGGGGAAAAAACCTGTTTTCCTGGGGCTATATTATTTTCCACATAAATACCAAAGTGTAATTTTTCCTGCATATTATTGTAATTTCCCCCCAGACTTTCAAAGTGGTGGTAATGAGAAAATTCTTTCATAGGTATTCATGTATTTGAATGTTTGCTCTCCAATTGATGGTGCTGTTTGAGGAGGTACAGTAATGTTGGGGAAGGAAATAACTGAGGGCAGGCTTTTCAATGTTTATTGTCTTACCTCAGTTTCCATGTTCCTAAGCAATGAAATTCATCAACCATTGTCTTGTCCTATCATCTGCTGCCATGCTTACTGTGTCATGGAGGACTTGGGTTCAGGAACCCTAAGTCAAAATGAATTCTTCCGTAAGTTGCATTTGGTCGTGGTGTTCACACTTTGTGCAAGTGGCACACAAGGGGTTATAAACTGGGAAGCATGGAGAGAAAACAACACAGTAGCACAAAAGTAACTGATATGGACCTTTGTCCTGAGGGGCTGTGCTATGAAGGACCTGGCAGTGCTTTTGTTTGTTTTGTTTTGTGTGCGTGTGTGTGTGTGTGTGTGTGTGTGTGTGAGAGAGAGAGAGAGAGAGAGAGAGAGAGAGGAGAAATTTGGAAGACTTTGGAATTCTAGAGTAGAAAAATAGTTGACTGCTATAAGCAGAATGTAGTTAACCATTCTAGGAAGAATCTGAAAGAGTGTAATCCTGACATATGATGCATATACTGTACATTCAAATCATCAGTTTTCAGAGGGTAACAAATCTTAATCACTAACTGAGCTAGAGATCATTAATTCATAAAATATTTTGGCAAAGAATCTAGCTTCATTCGCTACATGTCCTTAAAGCTTGCCTAACGCTAAATTAAAAAGCAATGTATTTGCTTTTTAAAAATTAATTTCTTTGATAGAATGATTTCAAGGCCACCTGACATTGAGTCTCTGGAGTAGTTACTACTGATTACTGTTATGCAGATCTACCATCATATATATCAAGTGATGCACAAATAAATATAGAATGTGCAGCCTGGAAAGGAAAAGGACACTAGAAGTCTTGAGAGTGTCCCCAAAGCATCGACTGCAAAGTAAGATGTAATTGTTAAGGAGCTTAATGCCATTAATGAAAAGCTTCTTGCTCTCCACTGGAGGAGGTATGTTGTTCTGAGGGCAAGACCCCATCCACCTAAATCTTCAACATGTGAAGTGAAAAAACTTAAGGAATCCTTAGGAATGCTCCTAGAAAAGACAGCGTGGAAAAGCTGCTGATCTCAAGGGTATGCAAATCCATACCAAGCTGTCAGCTAAGTTTGAACTTGTTATCAACATCGATGTGGTAGTGATTTTGTAGACATGAAAGATATAAGACTGAGGGACGTGTGAGTTCTTCCTATGGAATCAAGGAAGTCGTTAGGCCTGTGGCACCAAACAGGTGGTGAGGTCTGGCATTGTGTAACAGAGATAGCACGCTACTCAGCAGGCCTGTGGAGATACTGAAGAAAGCCTATGTTTCACTTGAGATTCGCAATGTTGTAGATGCCAGATCCGTGAGACTTCTGCCAAGAAGAGCTACAAGCAGGAAGAAGAATGAACTCCAAGAGAGAAAAGTATAACACAGGCAGCAAATCTGCAAGGATGAGTGTCATCTACCAGAGGGGGCTCATCTCAGTACTTTAAATATGAAGCCTCAGATGTAAGACATGGAAGTACAGCCATTGATGTCTGTTGTGTTGGGTGTTAGTCTTGCTTTGGTCCAATCATTTCTCAGTATTTCCCCATTTCTCCTTTTTGAATGGTAATGTATAATATGTGCCATTTTATGTTAGCTGCAATTTCATTCTCTCTCTCTCTCTCTCTCTCTCTCTCTCTCTTTCTCTCTCTCTCTCCTTCCTTCCTTCCTTCCTTCCTTCCTTCCTTCCTTCCTTTGTTTCTTCTTAATTTAGACTTTGTGTCTTAGAAGAGACAATTGTGAGATGGCAATGAGCCTGTGGGGACCAGAAAGAGTAGCATAGTGGTTTGGATGAGAAAGATTCTCGATAGGTTCATTCATGTATTAGAACACTTGGACCTCAGTGGTTAGCTCTATTTGGGAAAGTTATGGAATTTTTGTGTGTCATGGCATTGCTAGAGGAAACATATTATAGGTTTTGAGAGTTTAAAACATTTTATTTTGCTTATACCTTCTGCTTATACCTCTGTTTGCTTATGAATTGTGATCAAATGAATAGTTCCATTATTTCTCTGCTCTTGTGGACTCCCCTTCTGTAACCATACACCAAAATACACCCTTCATTCTAAAGGTTGCTTCTGGTCCTGTTATTTTAATCACAGCAGCAAAAAAAAAATAGTTTAGCATTTTCTAATGGCTAAACATAATATTTACAACTGCTTATTAGCCAATTATATGTCTTCATTGAAAAAATGTTCATATGGATATTTTGAAAATTTCATTTGGCTATATAAACTTTATATTGTTGAATGTTACTGCAGTTTTATATAATATGACTATAAATCCACTGCTAGTATATGACTAATAAATTCCATTTCCAAATTCCTAACTGAGTGTATGATTTGCAATCATTTTTCTCTTATGTATTTTTGGGCCTATTTTATGTGTAATAATTTCAAAGGTATTAAAAATTTAAAAATAGAATTTTTGCTGAATCTTTCATTGGAAACAAGGTTCTAATAGAATTCTTGAAACTAACTTAATTCATTTAAACTTTAAACTTATTTAACTCATTTTCATGCTCAATATAAAATCACTTGTGTGTAGCATTATCAGAAATAAATACAAGTACACACATAGCCACACAGAGTGTAGTTTAGGGAGCTTGCTATGTGTTCTTTGAATTTCTAAAATCTTGATCTAGTAAATATGATCCAGTGGGTGTTAAAAAATCACCAGAACTGCAAAAAATTAGTTTATGTCAACCCTGTGAAAGACATTATTTCTAATTATTCAAGTTGCTTTAAATTCATTAAGTAACAGGCATGTGTACAGACACAGTGGGACAGAAATGATAATACATAGTGCCTGCCATAGAGAGGCTGTAATCTCGTTGAAGACAGAAGGATTATGCATACACACAGAGACAAGCGACTTTGCAAAGCAATAAATGACAAATACCAGATGGCCCCATAAATAAACATCACTAAGATATTCATGAGATGATTAGATTTCACTTGTGTTTTCATGGATCTTAAAAAAACTAACATTATACATTTTCCTTTTATAGCTAGGAAAGGTGAACTGCACATGAGCAGAGAATCTACATATAATTCCAAAACACATTTTTTTTCATACTGTGATTCTATGCTAAATTTTTAAATATAAATTTGATCAGATCTGAATTTTCAGCTTTCTCTAATCTTCTATTCTCTGTTTATAAACAAATAATCAGGCAAACAACTATTGTTTGCCCTTCAACAAATGGCAGTCACTGAATCTTTTAACTTGAGCGAGAGAAATAGTCAAATAACCACTAAATCATTCTCTGATAGATTTGGTGACTCTTTCAAATTATTTTGTTTGGCTACTTGAAGGATTAAATGCCTTGCAAAAATTATGAAATGCTTATAATTTATTTTTCCATAGTGAATATCCAATAATAATCAGACATATCTGTTATTATTAACATTACTAAATGGTGACTGAATTGGGAAGCTAATCTGTTTACTTGATGCTTAAAAAGCAGGGTTTACCTTAAATATTTTGTTCACATAAAAAAGTGAACTAAGACAGCATTGAACATATTCTTTGACAAAGAAGAGGTGCTCTCAACTCAATGTATATAAGTTAGTTAATTCAATTATTAAGAATTAAAATGTCATGACAAAAATTCCAGTGCTTCTATATAGTTTTTCTCTGTCCCTTGCCAGAGATTGTCTCCCAGGCAGGATTTTGTGGCCAGATTAACTTACAGCTCTGCCGTGTATTGGGGAATATGGTCTGGGATTTTGTTGAGTTTTTGATTGGAGCAGTCTACTGTGGTCCCTTCACAGCGACACTTTTCAGGACAAGCCAAGTCTGCAAAGCAGTCTCCACTTAATTTTGATCGATAATCTTCTGTACCTATTGAGGATTCAAGCCAAACATAAGATACTGAGTCTGAATGTTAGAAAAGGCATTAATACAATGGGAAGAAAGATAGGAGGGTAGCTATAGATAGATTATGCAGCAGGGAGACAACTTAGGGAATTTTGGTCAATGGATTATCAGGTGAGGGTTAAAAGAAAGGCTTGGAACTTTCTGGAAAAAAAAAGTGACCAGATGCACATGACAGGAAAACATAACGGTGAGCTTTGCACAGCTGTCCTTTCTGCTGATCCGAATCTGAGCCATGCCAGTAGTCTCATTTCACAGATAATCACACAATGGGTATGAATTGTTTTTGTTTTTTTTTTTAAAGGTTTATTTTTTTTCTGAGTTAAAAATTGAAAACATATCTAATAATAAACATACTCCTGTATATTACTATAAAGCAGGGCTTTCAAGCATGATCGATATACTTAGGTTTTAAGTTTTTTCCTACGGACGTTTGTTATTCTCCCCCTCTCACATAATCTTCAGAAATGCCCCCAAAGCCCTCTTTTTTTTTTTTCATTTTCAGTCTATAAAAAAAGACAAGTAAGTCCTGCCTTGAGCCTCAGCAGCTTGCCATGCTGTAGAAAGCTGCGTGACGTTCCATGGTGCTTGACGGAACCATGTTTTTCTCATACCTCGCAAGCACATGGTTAGATCAAGCACAACAGAAAATCTCGCTCCATTATCACTACACCAACCACTAGGCCAGAGGGAAGACCGAGAGGAAAGACGAAGGGAGGAGAAAAGCTACAGACGCTCTGGAAGCATCCTACTGTTACATGACATGCATTCATCCCGCAGATTGTGTATGATCATAGCGAGAGCATAACTACCGAAGGTGCCTGGAAACACAAAGAAGGGGCTATATGGAAAGGTGTCTCCCATGTTCCTCAGAACTGCAGCGTGGGAACCACAGCTTTCGGGAAGAACATCCAGGAAGAAGTTGAAGGTAAGCTACAAGGACAACAGAGAAGCTCAAGAGATCTGTGGTTTCTTCATGGAAAATAGGTGCAAAACATCAAGACTAGAAAAAGGTACATCAGGGATTGAAAAGAGGGTAGGTTACATTTCAGATGAGACACTTTTACTTACAGGCCAAATGGTGAATTCCTGCAAAAGAAAAGATCACCAAGGAGGAAAGAAAGACAGAATCATCCCAGTTAAAGTTTATAGACATATACAAACACACACACACACACACACACACACACACACACACACACACACACACACACGCATGCACACACGCACGCATTCACACATGCACGTACCCACCAAACTATGTTCTCCTCTTGTTTCTTTACCATGGCAGACATTAGATAGCATTGTGTGATGCATTTGTCATGCTTTGCAATATCATTGCACTTTTGAAGTATAATGGTTTATAGGCAATGCAATGACCAAAAAGATGTGCGATAAAATAAAATGCTATGGCTTCCTTTAATGGATGAACTGTCTGTGAGACATCTTTTCTATTGTGCCATACAGAATAGCAATAGATGCATACACATATAAAATGAATGAAAAGCTAATAATGAAAAGTTACAAGGACAGTAGTTAGATAATAATTAAGGGGTAGGTCATATGCTTCTAAATGACTTCCAAGTTTTAAAGCATATCACTTGATGGAAACATAATCATAATTTAAACAAAAATTGAAATGCCAAGTATAACAACTATAAAAGGTTACATTCCAATACATCAATGAGAGTCACCCTACTAATTGAAGAATGTGTTTCTTTTCAGTCTTCAGAGATTTAGCCACAAGAAAGCTAACATTATTCTGATAATTGATAATAGGTTCACTGAATGCATTTAAAAATGTATAATTACTATCACAGCAATCAGCAATGCTTATTTTAACACCATGTGTTAGGGAGACACAAATTGTAATTAGTATCTGATGTGGAAAAAAGAGCAAAATGAGCAACAGGCAGTCAATGTGCCATGGAGTCTACAAGTAAATCCAGAATGAGAGCTCAATTATCAACAATTGAAATTTAAGACATTATCTTTGACATAGAAGTTATTTTTTTAAAGCCTATCTGGGCTTCTATCTTCCAGCAAGAGCAGAAAACTTAACAACTAGCACAACATTTGTATTGCATTGAGTTTTCCTGGGATTGCTGTATTTAAATTATTAGGACACTGAATTGAATAATTTGGCAGTGATTAGATGAATTGCCACAATTTAGGAATTTAAATCATATTTGTATGCTAGCCTAGGCATTATTAAAGGGGGTTTCTTTTTTTCAGCTAAGCCAAAATTAGTAGGTAACTTTGCACATAATTGGCTAAAAATAACAAAGCTATAAATGATCATGAAGACCAATTAATTGCTCTTCTCAATATATAACTGCTTATACAGTACAGTCATAATATGTAGACTTTTAGTTGAGCATTAAAATTCAAGATAGGCAATATACTTAAATCTATTATATATATAGTTATATAATAGATATAAAAATATATATAATTGAATGATGAGAATAAGTAATAAATACATCCTTAAAAATTCTTAAAATCAATATCATATGTATATATGTATAAATCATATAAATCAGGACCAATCAATACTATTGATTGGTCCTGATTTATATAGTGAATTAAAGCAAAGAAGAGGCATTTACACAAGAACAAAGTAAGTAAGAGACACATTTTAAAGAGCTAGCTCTAGAATCATCAGTTTGAAGGTGTTGGACGGAAGCAAAGGGAAGAAACACTACAATTGCATCTTAGAAATACGGACTCCTTCTGTTTAGATTACTCAAGGCATTGGTGCCCATTAACTGCTAATGACTTCAAGATACATGTGAATATCCTGTTTGTAGCATAATAATCTGACTCCAGACAGGCAAAAACACACACTTGGGAATAAATTAATAAAACAACCCCACAAGTACAGCTAAATCAGTATGAAGCAGTTGTCTTTTGTTAAAATACAAAACAAAACAAAAACAAAAGTATTCTTTTTAAACCAAGAATCTTTAAAAATAGTTTTTTGTTGTTGTTAAAAATGTTTATACTTGATTTTATATAGAACTAGCTCTTTGACAATAGAGGGGCTGCTGTCTTTAAAATTAGCCTAGTAAGCTATATTTTAAAAACAGCCTCAAGGATTAGATATTTAATGAAGAGAGAGAAAAATATGATTTAAGTAGAAAGCCATAGATTCAGACATTTTTGCTACCATGAGAAACTGCAGATAATGTGCAAAGGGGAAAGGGAGAGGAAAGAAGGTGCTTTTTTGTTTATTTTTTTGTTTGCTTGTTTTTTGAAATAGGGAGGTTCAGCATCAGAAGCTGCATGCAGAGGTGGGGCTTTTAGGACACAGCTCTAAGTGATCTATGCATTGAGTCACTATCTATGAAGTGTTCACTGTACTTCCAAAAGCATGCACATCAATGTTTAGAAGATATATAAGTTGAGGAAAAGGTGTCTTCAGTTAGTCCTACCACCGAGCAAAACCTACCTGGAATGAAATACTGTTCTTTAGCTAAATAAAAAAAAAAGAGAGAGAGAAAAATAGTAGATGTACCTGAATGTCAGCAAGCAGAGATATGAGTTATCTTAGATTAAGAATGGACTAAATTTACTACAGGTAACTAAGTGACAATGTATATTCATAGAAATAAACAACATACAGTGGATGATAAACTCATTATAAACATGGACAATAACAAATACATTTTTATACGAGACGTTTAGCATGTATTAGCTGCACAATGAGAAATGTGCCCAGAAGAGTTAGGTAGCACACTCCCCAAATGATAATGTTTCCTCCCATCAGAACACATATCTAGGCCAATATGACAGGCAGAGTAAGCTTTCCAGTTAACAGCCATCTGATACTTTTGTTGGATAAATACACTATTCCCCAGATGAGAACAGATAGTCTTAAAAATGTTTCTTCATCGAATATGTCAGAAAGAGATGAGGCATCTTGGGCTTCTACTTTGTACTTCTCAGGTTGAAAAAAATACATGTAATCAATCTTATTTCAGTTTGTGAATAAATAAAAGCAAGTCCAACTATTTGGCATTGGTCAATAGAGAACAGTACAACAAACAGGAGTAAAACCACTTGAGCAGTGAGTCATGTTAACAAAAAAATCCTGGTTACATCTGAATCCTATAAACATAGTATGAAGGAGTCAGGGATCCCTTGCATTTGACTGATAATTGTTTTAGTAGATACACTATTTGCGTTGTGTCTATTTCTTCTGCTTTTCCCTTTCCCAGACAGAAGGGAAAAAAAAAAACTGAAACTGTACAATATTTGGTCATCAGCCGACGGCAGCTGCTGTTGCTAATTTTCATGTAACTGTAGCTTTCAATCCTGAGGGAAATGTCTCATGAAGTGAGAAATTACCTGAACAACGGAATTTCTTGCTTTTGATCTGTCCAATTCTTTTGTTCGCCAGGCGGCGGGGGCTGGTGCAACGGGCACCGCTGGTCTCAATTGGGTTGGTGTGGAGATAATCCGCTAGCCACTTGAGATGGCAGTCACAAATGAAAGGATTCTGGGCCAAATGCCTTTCAGAAACACAGCAGAAGAGTTTTATACACTACTTGCTTGGGACTCAGCTCGCACATTCACAGTGAAAGTAACCACCATTATACCCTGTCCAAATTTTGCATACATACATAGTTTGGATGGCTCTCAGAGCTGAGAAGGTGCCCTTGGCAACAGTCTGAAGCTTATTGTCGTATAAGGAGAGAAGGTTCAAGTTGTGCAGGTCCTGAAAAGCATCTACCCGAAGGCAGTTTATCTTGTTGGCATTCAATAATCTGTTTGATCAAACAGTCACAAAATTAAAGTGTGGCCTCTCATTAAATCACCTGTAATATAGCCCTTTGGTAGGAACTCAAGAGAAATGCATTTCATCCCAATACTAACTCTATACATTTATTAATGATGTAGGGACTATGGCTAGGGGATTGAGGGTTTACATGATAAAGCAAAAGGCACATGGTTAAATGAACTGAAATCCAGACGTACTCATAAACAGATTCAATAAATCAGATCACAAGACTACAAAGGATAACAAAACCATAAAGCCATAGACAAAGATAGATGAGGCTTAGTTTTTGTTGTCAAAAATCAAACAATAACAATTAATATTATTAGAATATCCAGCAACTTTGGAGAAATTGAGTCTCCTTCTAAAACGTTAGCCAGGGTGGTCATTATAATACATATGGGATCATGACCTACTTCCCATGCAATAGATCTGGTCAGAGTAAAAGTCAGGACAGCCAAAATCCTTCAGAATGCCCCAAAGGGTTTATAGCTTAATCTTAGAACTCTACAGCCTCACACTGTGACTGTTCCAGTTCATACTTTGCTATTTTCTATTAAGACTAGATTCTCTTATCCTCTCTTTAGAATTTTCTCCCAAATGTGTGGTTTGCAAGTCACATAGCTTTAGGGATTCTACTAAACACAAGCATGCTCCTTTCCCACTCTTCATATATTTTCAGGGTTGCTCTTCCACTTTCTAATCCCCAGTTCTTTCAAGTGACTACATATAGTCTAATATATTGATATATATATCAAGCCATGCTGATTTGTGTATGTATCATACATGTATCATATATACATACATATATATACATATATATATATATATATATATATATATATGTTTAAATTTTTGTTATTGATGTTACCAAAGCCTGCCATTTGTACCCAGGATATCAGGAGTTTTTGTGTAGTGTGTTTCTTCCTATTTCACACACCCCTAGTACATACTACATGCTCAAATGTATCTGCTGACACATGACTACCTCACAACCTTCCTGGAAAGGAAAGTTACAGTAGTACATTCAAGGCTCTGGTTGCAGTATAAATAACCATCTAAAACACTATCCCACCATTTCACTGTTTCCCTAGATTACATCAATGCATTGTGGAAGTGTGCTTTAGAGATCATATACTGGTAGGCATCACTCGTGTAGGTTAACTATGATAGTTACAGGTGACTGTGTCTTACCATTGGTGCAATACATCTTTTCCAGAATACAACTTTTACCTAAGCAGACTCTACCCTCTCTGTGACTCTTCCTAAGCACAGTATGTAATGTTACATCATTCCATTACCTTTCCTAAGCCAAGCAGCACATACCTTTAAACCCAGCTTAGCCATTTTTGCAGTATTTCTTTAATATTCTTTGTCTCCATATTGTTATTTTATTTGGGGCATTAAAACATCTAATAGCTCAAAATTACCTGCCATGTGGTTTGGGTAATTCTCATGTAATGTCATGAATATGTGTTCTCATTTAACAATGAGAACAAACATATTTACAGCTAACATAGTTTTGAATTTCACTTGCTTGATATTTAGATTCTTTCTGAATATGTAAGACTGTGGTATGATGATCCTGTTTTCTGTGCTCTGTGCTCTCCCATGAGGAGCTGAAGTTTGGGGCTTCTTTACAGTGCATCAAAAAACTCCCTGGCATGCAATAAAGACATATGCTCCACTATGTCCATAGCAGCCTTATTTATAATAGCCAGAAGCTGGAAAGAACCCAGATGTCCCTCAACGGACGAATAGATACAGAAAATGTGGTACATTTACACAATGGAATATTACTCAGCTATTAAAAGCAATGAATTCATGAAATTCTTAGGCAAATGGTTGGAACTGGAAAATATCGTCCTAAGTGAGGTAACCCAATCACAAAAGATCACACATGGTATGCAGACACTGATAAGTGGATATTAGCCCAGAAGCTTGGAATAGCCAAGACACAATTCACATATCAATTGATTCCCAAGAAGAAGGAAGGAGAGCCCCTGGTCCTGGAAAGACTCACTGCAGCAGTGTAGGGAAATACCAGGACAGGGAAGCTGGAGGGGGTTGACTGGGGGACAGGGGGAGGGAAGAGGGCTTATGGGACTTTCAGGGAGGATGGAACCGGGAAAGGGGAAATCATTTGGAATGTAAATAAAGAATATAGAAAATAAAATATGAAAATTGCCTAAAAGCCTCCGAGGAATGGTTTGAATCTGGGGTCGGAGGTTTGAATTGAGAGCAGAAAGGTTTAAGAAATACATACCTCCCCACCTTTTCAACAATACAAGCAATGCTGATAATGCTCTTTAATTCATATGTTAATGGAATAAAGGAGTTGGGAAATAAAAAACATTAAAGATGAGGAAACAGAGGGAGGCCTGAATATGTTGAAGACTGTTGTTTCTGTTGGTACTTATTTTAAAACAAGAGGATATGAAGGATAAAGACACACCAGCAGTCATTTCCTTAAGTTTTAGTTTTCATTAACTTACCTCTTCTTACTCCCATCTATTTTTACAAAGCTAAAACTTGTCACTTCACTATATTCTTAACTTTCAGTAAAAGGATTAGGATAACATTTTTTTTTTGGTTAATTCTGGAAGGCTGAACAATAGGTAATCCTTGAGAGATGGGAGATGGGCTATTAAGAACAGTGGCTTTATAAATAAGAGTCTTTCAAGTGTCTATGATTCCCTTATCCATGAGTATCCCTCACCATGAAAAGGTGCATTTTGAGTGTTGGTGGAAAAGAGAGCAATGATGGTGAGAATAGTTGAGGAGCCTGGGCTTTGAGCACATTCGTGGTAAACAAGGATGTCAGCAATGTGGTAGCCATGTGGCAATATTTGAAGATAGCACCATGCTGCATCTACATGTGAAAAGACATCTATGATGTATATAGAATCTCTTTTTATCAGATAAAAGCAATGTCAATAAATTAATGTCAAAGTGTTAGAACCATTAAATAATCATTACGCCACAAAAAGCAGTATGTACCGTCACTCATTAATGTGTATATCATAATGTAAGTACATTTAAGTACATTATAGAGTGCCAAGTAGAGGGGAATGATACACAAGACTCAAGGTAATTAAGAGATTAAAAGAAAGACATCAATAATAAGTTCCACATATCCACAGTAATCAAATACTTACAGTAACTGCAAGGAAAATAGTCCTTCGAATAAACTTTTCGGGAGTTCTGTGATTTTATTTCCATACAGGACACTAAGAAATTATATAAAAGTGAGAATTAAACAAGTCTAATTAGTTTATGTAATATATATACACATATATATTAGTTCAAATACTATATATACACACAAACATAGCTACATACATACCTACCCACCTATCTACATACACACATACATACATACACACACATATGCTTAGAGAGCTTAGAAGGTATGCATATATCATCCAAGTAAAAATTGAAAAAATCAAAATTGATTATAGATAATATTTAGGTTTACTGTACATAATTTTGTATACATAGAAAACATAGGTTAACAAAACTATATAATTCACAATCTATTCAACCTTTTGTCAAAATAGTACTTGTTAATTTGAGATATTTTCTGCATACAACACCCCCACTCAGATGTAGGCCATCCGAGCACAGTATATGTAGCAAGGGTCAGTCAGTATAGAATCGACTGTTCATAAAATGAGGGATTTCAGGTTCATAACACTGATAAACAGGAAACCAAACAAAGACAGTGACTTAAAAAGGGAATGGTATAATTTGTATGGATGAAGAACATAAGATCTGGGAAAATAATGATTATAAATATGACTTGGAAACTTTTCAAGTGTGTATTTCTCCTCCACCAAGTGTGAAGTGGCATACACCATCAGGATACTGACTTGTGATTGCACATCGAGTGACAATATTAAGGGAAAGGACTTTGACTTAATCAAATCAGCACATCTGCTGCCTAGCACAGGTGTTGCATTTCCTGGTCCAGGGTTGACACGTGAAATGATGATAAATTAGATGAGAATAATGAAGGAATATATTTCAGAGCAGGATGTAACAGTGGTGTAAAGAGCAAATGAACTGAATGAAAATAACGGAAAGGACCTTTAACTGTTAACAATGGGCTTCTAACAATGGCTTCTATAGCATCTAAAATTAGAGTAGAAGAAAAATGTGTAGAAATTAAAAAAGTATTTTCAGGGGCCATTTGATTACATATATAAAAAATCATAGGTATATTTATTTAAGTTTTAAGCATATGGTGCTCTTTGGATGTCTGGCTAAGAAAATAATCCCTGATAACATATTTATGTATAAAATTTTAATCATGCCTAATTTGAAAGACACAAAAATTTTACTCAAGTAACTATCCCAAATACCAGAATAATAATTTGTGAAATATACATTTTATATGGCTAAAAATTAAAGATTGAAGGATATTTAGTAACATTGAAGCACTTATAATACAAGGTTAGGTATTTGAAATGCAAGACATTTTATTAAAAATATTATATAAATTTTCTTTGGAAATATGTATACATAAATTTACAACTGAAGTAGAAAGTGTCCTCTTAGAGGTTGTTTGAATGGAATGTGTGTGTGTGTATATTTCCTACAGTAAACACAACTTTACAAGCAGAACCACATTCTTTGGAAAAAGTATAGATGAGAGTTATGGTACATAAATGAAAAACTTAAAATTTGAGTTTAAATAAGTAATTTGCTTGACAGCAGTATGTGATTCTAATCTCTAAAGGACGAGCACACAATGGGAGAGAGATTATTAGAATGAAGGAAACACTATTCCCCTTTTAAGATGTCAGAGGGAGTTGGGATGTATTGCAAAGCAGGAGGAAAACACCTAAAGGAATAAATAAAGCAGGGAACTACATAGTGTAGGGACACAGCCCATTTGTTCAGATTCCAGTACTATATCTTTAAGTACACGTGAAAGGTCGCTTATATAGACTATAGATACAGAGTTTCCTTTAGAGAAGCAAATTAGAAAAGAAATGATTTAAAAAAAAATCAAAGAACAAAAGAGAAAATGCTATATTGTTAGAGAGGGGGCGAAGTGGAGATTAAGAAAGGATAAAGGGTAAATGTATGCTTGAGGTCAAGAATTAAAGAAAGCAGTAGGGGACACAAGTGGACAGAATAATATGACAACGGCTCACGGTATTTAATTAAATTAAACCATATAACAATAGCCACTATGCTGCTGCATGTGCCAGCAACTTTGCTAGACTGTATGCATGGTACCCACTTTAATTAAATTCAAGCAGTATGTTACAAATGTCCATTGTCTGCCAACATACACCTGATAGGCCAGGATTAATGGGCTTTATATCCAAAGAACAATCCAAAGCGTAATTTTGTAAACAACACTTTATATTTTTAAATTCACAGATATTGAAAATCAACAAAGATGCTCAAATTGTGGGAATCTCATTTTAAAAAGAAATCAAAAGGTGAATCATTTAAGAATCTGTTCAGTTGGGGCTTTTGCTTTAAGATGGCAGAGAAGTATTTAAGGTGCTTTGGTTAGGAGTAATGTCATGTTTGTATCACAGAACTATTCTCTTTCTCCACAAAACATTTGGGTTTTTAAAGGTCATGTTATAAAATTCCTAAATTAATATTGTTAGTAACAGACAGAATAGGAAAAACAGCAATGAGAAAAGGAAGTTTTTTAGTGACACAGGAAACATACCAGAGAGGTGTTCTTGGTAGATGGTTTATTAAGTGTAAATGGTACCAGTTAACAAATACTAAATTACCCTGTGAATGAGATTTCTAGCTTACTCTACAAAAATGTATATCCATTCTAGGGCAGGGTCCAGTGGTTTCTTTGTGTGTGTGTGTGTGTGTATGTGTTCATGGTCAGCATTGAACCCAACATCAGGTACTGTCAATCACTCCTACACCTGAGGTTTTAGAGACAGGGTGACTCAAGCTACTGGGATGTCGTCCATAGAGGAGTGTGACTGTCCTGCCAGCACAAGGATCCCCCTGTCTCTACCTATAGGAAGCTGGGGTTATACATAAAGTCACAGCAACAGTGTGAAGACAGAGACAGCAGAGACATCAGTCAAAATTATTAAAAGCCAAATGATTGCCAAGAAAATAAGACAAAAATGGATAAAATGATGGAAAGATACATCATAAAACATAAAGTTCAAGAAGGCCAGTTAGAATTTGTGCTACTTTTTTTTGTTTGTTTGTTTTGCAATGTTTTGATTTCTTTGAGAATCTTGTACACTGTATTTTGATCACATTTGCTTCCTCCTACAACTCCCCCCAAAACCACTTTTCTTTCCCAACCTTTGTGTCTTCAATTTTTCTTATCTTCTTTTTGGTTTTCTTAATTTTAAACCCCACAAGTAAATTTTGGACATGTGGCCTCCAAGGAGCCTGGGAAAGCCACCAGAGACAACACACTTAAAGAAAATGGATGGAGCAGCATGAATGCTTTTTAAGAGGAAAAAAATTACAAAAAGAAACTGGAAGACATAAAGGAACTCCTAAGAAAGGATGTTGGAGCAAACACAAATATAACTAATAACCCCACTGTGTAGTGACTCTCGTTTTCTTCTTCATGACATTTCCAGTGTGCTCCACAGAAGCACTGTCAATCGGCAATTAATCAGATGGAGGCCTTTTACCGGCACATTAAGGAGGTTCCAGTTTGTGCTTCGAGCACCAAAAAAAAAAAAAAGAAAAAAAAATCTGTTTTAAAAGTATGGGTTTGGACTTAGGTATGGTGGGCAAGCAGAACAGCAGATGCTGGTGGTCAGTTTGAATTCTGCCTTGTTGAAAGCTGACAAAAGAGAGTGTTCCTACAACAGGAAAGAAGGAAGCAACACAGGAACATGCACAATGGCTATTGCAAATGATTTACTATGAACAATGACTACTGTAAATGAATTACTAAGGAATGAATTCATCATCAAAGGACATGTCCAAAGAGCTAAGCCTGTAAATTCAAAACAATAACGCGCACTTGGAGAATTCTAATGGGGAAAGATTTTTAAGAAATCACAGTAAAGAGAAAGCATGGGATGGCTGGGGAAAGTAGGTTCTCCCTGTCGTGAAAAGCCCCAGAGTGAAATGCGTAATGCTAGGCAGCAGAGTCAACAGCAGTCCCAGAACAGATTTCAGGAAACTCAGAATTAGCAGTTGAGGGTTGTGTTGCAGCTTCTGCAGACCCGAGGACTAGGTGATAAAGGCAGCATACAACAGTGAGCGACACTGAAAAATATGCTTTATTTGGTTCTGTATGTGGATGTATGGAGGCATGTGCATGTGACTGATGGTACCTACACTTGGCATGGGTCCTGGAACATGAACTAGATGCTTTTAGACGAGTACTACAAGCTGTTAAGCAGCCAGCCACCTCCACCCCGCCCCCCCCCCCCCCGCCAGTCAGTGCCATTGGAACATTCTCAAAGTGTTAATTTAAAATGATGCCGAGGGTTGATGCACTGAAGGCCAAGACTCTGCCATGTACCTACTACCTCTAGCTCTTTGCACTCTGCTTCTATAATTCCAGCAAGGGGAGACTGTGTGCCCTTGTTTTAGAGACAGGATAACTGAGGCACATGGAAATTAGTAACTTGCTCAGCCATGAGCTTGGAAGAAGTAGGGATAAGACTTGAATACAAATCTCAAAAGATTAAAAGCATAAGCTTGGTATCCTGCTTAGCACTTATTTCCTAACTAGAGATGGGTGTTTCCCAGTCAGGGCAAAACAATAAAGTGATAAAAACAAAATAACTGCAGATGGGTGGAGATCAGGCTGCATGGGTAAAAGAACTCACCATGTGAACCTCACAGGCCAGCTAACCTGAAGTGTCCAGAAAAGGAGATCTGGTCATGAACAAAATGCAAACATATACCCAAAGTTTTCTGTTCTTTACACACACACACACACACACACACACATGCACGCACACACATACACAGAGTGAATGTGTATGCATTTCCTCCCACAAGATTCAAGATTAAAGGAAGAAACAAACTACACAGAGCAGTAGTATTCCATCTAGTATGCTTGCCCTCAAAGTAACTTTTAAGGATTACAGAAATTTTAGTGTTGTCACAGTAAACAAAACCAAAATTCTATGTGATAGGTAGTGAGATGACTCAGCAAGTAAAAGTGCCTGCTCAAAGTGTGCATGTGAGCTCAATCCCTGGGGCCCACAGGTGAAAGGAAAGACTGAAAGACTACAAGATCTCTCCTCTCTACTCATGCACAAAATCACACATTCAAACATCAATAAATAAATAAATACAAAATGTAGAATTCTTTTGTTCCCAAGGGGGAAAACATTCAATTGGTATATGATTTTTAAAAGATACTGTGCCAATAATCTATTTTATATTATATTAACATATAGAAGTATAATATAAGTATTAATGTTAATAATAGTAAATGATATTGTACATATTAAGAGTGTCCCTAAAAATCTCTGTACAAATCAAGCCTTTTTGTCTCTAAGATATGACAATACTTTGGTAATTAAATATCAAATCCAAGTTGTTTTTGTTTTAATGAAAGTTCTGTAGAGGTATGGACAATAGATTGTTTAAACTATTTTCACATCTTCAGTAGATGCACTAATTAAATTAACAAATATATACTCGAGGACATTTGCAGAAAAATCTTAAAAGATAAGGCATAAAAGAAACTTGCATAAACAGATTTTTCTTTACTTATTAAAAGATACTATAAGAGAGAAGGAGGGAGAGGCTGACTTCTGAAACCTGAGAGTTTGGCAATAATTTATTATCAGTGGAAGAAGTAAGTAAGTATTTAAGTCAGTCAGTCAGTCAGTCAGTAAGTAAGTAAGCTGGACTCTACACATTTTAAAAATTAAGACAAAAGGTTATTTTACTTGACACACTTGGAAAACTTTTCATAAGTAGAAATAATGGTAACCTTTAATAACTTAATTTAGCCCGTCTCTAATTTGCTTAGCATTCTTCCAGAAACTCTTCTTGACCTTCATAACTAATGCTTATTATGGGGCTACATCAGAGGGAAAATCCTCCTGTAATGAAAGAGGATGAAAGGCTGGCTCCTAGAGCTCACTTATTCTCAGCAACCCTCGGACTTTATCATTCTAAATGGACCAACATTGTGCTGAGATACATGAAGCTATAGACTGAGACATAAATCTAGAGTTGTCTGGAGGACTTCAAAATAATGTCATGACATTATAGCTGAATTAAAAATAATCTCTCAAAGGAACTGCTCTCCTTCCTTTAATAACGTTTCAAAAAAGCCACACACACACACACACACACACACACACACACACACACACACTCACATACAATTTCTACCCTAAAAATTGACTAGTATTAATTAATAAACAGCAGGTCCATGTGAGTTTATGAAATCCATCATTAGTTATTTAGAAAATTTTGGACTCCCTCTGGAAAACTGTGTCTACTTACAGTGAATTCAGAGAACGCAGTCCTTGGAAGGCATCTGGTGCAAGTTCAGAGATCTGGTTATTGCTCAGGTCTCTACAATTAGAAATAAGGTTGAGTCAAAGGAAATAGGATACCATGGAAATTGGCTAGAGAAGAAGATTTACTTGTACATGTTGTCTATGAAGACACACAACTTTCAAAACGAAACATCAGAGAATAGGAAAATTTAAGGATCAATCCCAGTCTGTTAAACAACTACTGTCCATTTGCTTAAGTTATTTGCAAGGATGGCATCTTTAGACAATAGCATACTAAAGATGTCATGGCCAGCTTTGTTGGAATCAATAAACTAAATACAGGGAACATTAAAAATTACAAGGTTTCACTAGTAAGATTAAAGTGCTGTTATACAACTGGCGATCAGACTGTCATTAAGTTGTCAATCTCTTCAATGGCTATGCTTAATTATTCCTGCACAGTCTTGACCCATGTAATTTGAAAAATGACATATCTTGGCACGGCCCTGTCAACTCACAGTCGTCTAAGCTTTTTGTATGGTGAGAAGGCTCCTGGAGGAATGACCCTGATGGAGTTCTGTTCCAAACGTCTGCGACAAGAAAACAAAACAAAACATTGTTTACAAGGAAAAGTAAAATTCTAGACACATTATGTTCAAACATAAGATTCATGTCAGGATGGTAAGTTAGTGTTTTCCATGAGAGATTGTTTATTCTTTTCCTCTAAAAATCAGGGCTAAAATTAATGTGCCACACTTTAAATGTAAAGCAAGATTGGAACAAAATGGGGGTAGTATTTATAAAATAAAAGTACTGCCCAGTCACTAACCAGTCATAAGTTGGGTCAGAAGATTACATAGAGTAGGAAGCATTTGTAGAAAAGGGGTATGTATTTTAATAAACCATAATTAAAGAAAATATACAGAGGCACTGGATTTAGATGTAAAATATATTTTAACAGTAAAAATCAATTCAAAAATGAAGTTATTGTCCTATATTGAATTTATAAATCTCTAAAGAAAGCACATACCATCAGTTGAAAAAACTGGAATACTCACAAAATTAATTTTGGAGCTACTTATGAGGCAAAATCCTAAATTCAAAATCAATATAGAGATCTCTTCAGTAAACAATGTATATCTCCTAACTTGATGTGGGAATACTACGATAAAAATCTTGCCAGAAAAATGCAGCCAAACAAAGGTGGAATGTTTATACAGTATGATAACAATCAAAGTAAATTCACCTCTCGGGTACCATCTGCCCTAAGCTTCTGCTATATGAGAAACATGAGAAATACACACCTAGCCACTAAATGCACAAAGGAGGTGGTTTCACCAAGTCACTTAGTAAATGCTTCTGTTCTCGAAATGATGCTGTCTCTCATCTTTGTTCTTTCCCTCAGAGAACCTAAGAGCCTGCCTTTGTAGTTTTGGATTCTTGAGAACTGACTTCAGTTACCACTAGGTTAGGGCTTAGACAAAGAGTTGCTGGTGCTCGAAGCTGGAAAGAACCCAGATATTCCTCAACGGAGGAATGGATACAGAAAATGTGGTATATTTGCACTATGGAATACTACTCAGCTATTAAAAATAATGAATTCATGAAATTCTTAGGCAAGTGGGTGGAACTGGAGAAGGTCATCCTGAGTGAGATGACCCATTCACAAAAAATCACACATGATATGCACTCACTGATAAGTGGATATTAGCCCAGAAGCTTGGAATACCCAAGGAGCAATTCACATATCAAAGGATACCAAGAAGAAGGAAGGAGAGGGGCCTGGTCCTGGAAGGGCTCAATGTAGCAGTGTAGGGGAATACCATGAAGGGGAGGGGGAGTGGGTTGGTTGGGGATCAGGGGAAGGGAAGAGGGTGTATGGTACTTTTGGGGAGGGGGAGAACCAGTAAGAGGGAAATCATTTGAAATGTAAATAAAGAATATAACCAATAAAAAATTACAAAAAAAAAAAGAGTTGCTGGTGAAAGACTGAAGCATCCAGAGGAAAATTCAGAGTGTATTTGACCTCTGTTTTAGGGAATAGCCTCAGAAGCCACCTCATTGGCACCATACTTTCAGTTCCTGCTAGTGGTAGCACCTCCATACTTTTTTATTATTTTAACTTCTTTAGTCTTTGTAGACTTGGAGCTAAGTAGAAATTTTTACTCTGTATTACTTTCCAACATGTTTCAGGAAATTCTCCCATATTAAATTCTTACATTAAATTGCCTGGAATGAACAATATTTTCCTGCCTCGATTTAAAAATATATACACATATATATTTACTTATAGAACATATGTATGTGTCATATGTTCATATGCATACATACATGTGCAAACCTGTTTTCTCATATGTAACACATGTACATAGATATACAGGAATATACATAAATGCATATATAATTTTTAATTGCATATGCATATATTCTCCTTATATAGTTGCTGTGTTCTAAAGAATGGATTTATCTCAGAAGACAGGAATCTATACATATTAATAAATATGGATTTAAGACAGGAGAGAAAGCTTAGTGTGAAGTTTTCCACTATGCTAACATAAGGACCTGAGTTCTGATCCCTACAGCTGTGTAAACAGTTGAGTGTGGTAACATAGGTCTGCAACTCCAAGGCTGGAGAGAAGGGATGGGCCACGTTCATATTGGCCAGCCATTTTAGTTGAGCCTTGAATTTGATAAATTTTGTTTCAAAAGATAAGAAGTTGACTAGAGACTATGGAGATGTCCAGTATTGAAGCTTGTATACTGGCTCTGGCAGAAGACCTGTGTTGAGTTGGCAGCATACATGTGAGGGGACTCACAACTGTTTATCCCTCCAGGTCCAGAGGATCAAATGCCTTCTTCTGGACCCTGTGTGTGCATGTACTAACACTTGCAAATACCTCCTTCATATATATACAAATAAAATTAGGGTAAATATTGAATAAATACATGGGGAGTGACTTAGGACAATATGTGATATCAACTGCCTACTAATACACACACACACACATACATGTTTAGTATTTGAATTATTTGTCTAGTTATTAAGAAATAATACTTCTCACAGGCTTTAAATACAGCAAAGTCTAAGTTATTTTTCTGTAATATTGACCAGTACATTTTTCAATGGTTGTTTAAAGATCATTTTTGTTTATGCTTTGATTTATTCCTACAGTTAAATTATAAGAAATTTCAAATAGTTGGTCTATGCCAAGGAAATACATATCAGTTAATCATGGGATCATAGTAACGTAATGATGATGAGTTACTTTAACAGAATGAAAAATTTCTTCCTACAACTTTTCATAATACCATGTAAAATTGTTGAAAATAAAGTGGCCAGGTAGTTGGGACCGTCAGGCTCAGAGACAGACAGGCATAATATCGCTTGGGTCTCAGGCAGCTTGTGTGTACCCTGCTCCCAAGAGCTGGGCAGGTCTGCAGTAATCAACGCGCCAGCTCTGCTGTGGGACTTCTGCCTTGCAGAGGGACCCCTGCACTGGGCGGGAGCCTACCAGCTTCCCTTTGGCGACCTCTTTTCCGGTAGACTGCACTGAGGAGACAGGTACCCAGGTTCTCCCCAATATAACATCGCTTGGGACACGGCCTGTTGGGGCTTCCATCTGCTCCCAAGAACGGAACAGCGCTGTGGTTGTCTGGGTGCCAGCTCTGCTGTGGGCCATCCCCTCTGCAGGGTGACCTGTGCTGCCAAGAGAGTGCAGAGTGCACTCCGCCATCTTTGCTCTGGTGGCCAGGTAGTTGGGACCGCCAGGCTCAGAGACAGACAGACATAATATTGCTTGGGTCTCAGGCAGCTTGTGTGTACCCTGCTCCCAAGAGCTGGGCAGATTTGCAGTAACCAGCTCGCCAGCTCTGCTGTGGGACTTCTGCCTTGCAGAGGGAAGCACCCTCACCCCCCTCTGGGAGAGATCAGACCCCTGCACAGGGCAGGAGCCTACCAGCCTCCCTTTGGCGACCTCTGCTCCGAGAATACACTATGCTGAGCCTTTGGATGTGCAGGAACTCCCCAATATAACATCACTTGAGGCAAGGCACATCAGGGCTCCAAAGTCACTCAGGAGCAGGGCAGGCCCCAGAAATCGGTGCCAGGGGAATCCCGGTAATCCAGGGGGGACAGAAATAGCTTTGCAGGCTCATAGGAGGTCCAACCAACAGCCAGTGACAGCAGGACCAACTAACACCAGAGGTAACCAGATGGCAAAAGGCAAACGTAGGAACGTTACTAACAGAAATCAAAGTAATATGGCACCATTCGAACCCAACTCTCCAACAGCAGCAAGTCCTGGATACCCCACCACACCCGAAAGACAAGATCTGGATTTAAAATCACTTCTCATGATGCTATTAGAGGATCACAAGAAGGACACAAATAAATCTAATAAAGAATTACAGGAGACCATGAATCAACGGTTAGAAGCCCTTACAAAGAAAACACAAAAATCACTTAGAGAAATGCAGGAGAACATGGATCAACAGATGGAGGCCCACAAGGAGACAACACAAAAATTGCTTAAAGAAATGAATCAATGGTTAGATGCACTTTCAAAGGAATCACAAAAATTGCATAAAGAAATGCAGAAGAATATGGGTCAACAGACGGATGCCCATAGGGAGGCAACACAAAAATTGCTTAAAGAAATGAATCAACGGATAGATGCCCTTACAAAGGAAACACGAGAACTGCTTAAAGAAATGCAGGAGACGATGGATCAACAGATGGAATCCCATAAGGAGGAAACACAAAAATCGCTTAGAGAAATACAGGAGAACTTGGGTCAACAGGCAGAAATCCTGAAAGAGGAAACACAAAAATACCTTAAAGAAATACAGGAAAATACAAACAAACAAGTGAAGGATCTCAGCAAATCCATGCAGAATCTAAAAAAGGAAGTAGAAACAACTAAGAAATCACAAAGGGAGACAACTTTGGAGATAGAAAACCTTGGGAAGAAATCAGGAGTCATAGATGCAAACATCAACAACAGAATACAAGAGATGGAAGAAAGAATCTCAGGTGCTGAAGATACCATAAAAAGCATCGACTCAACAGTCAAAGAAAATGCAAAATGCAAAAAACTTGCAACCCAAAACATCCAGGAAATCCAGGACACAATGAGAAGACCAAACCTAAGGATTATAGGTATAGATGAGAGTGAAGATTTGCAACTTAAAGGGCCAGTAAACATCTTCAACAAAATTATGGAGGAAAACTTCCCTAACCTAAAGAGAGAGATGCCGATGAACGTACAAGAAGCCTACAGAACTCCAAACAGACTGGACCAGAACAGAAATACCTCCCGTCACATAATAATCAAAACACCAAATGTACTAAACAAAGGAAGAATATTAAAAGCAGTAAGAGAAAAGGGCCAAGTAACATACAAAGGAAGACCTATCCGAATCACATCAGACTTCTCACCAGAGACTATGAAAGCCAGAAGATCCTGGGCAGATCTCATGCCGACATTAAGAGAGCACAAATGCCAGCCTAGACTACTATACCCAGCAAAACTCTCAATCACCATAGATGGAGAGACCAAGATATTCTATGATAAAACCAAATTTTCACAATATCTTTCCACAAACCCAGCCCTGCAAAGGATAATAGGTGGAAACTGCCAATACAGGGAGAGAAACAACACCCTGGAAAAAATGAGATAGTAAACTTCTTGCTTCAAACCTAAACGGATCAATAAAGTAACTGATTTATTTTTAGATATCTAGAAATTATGCTGTTTTCAAGTTGCATAGTTATGGAAACTATTCTGAACTTACAAATTTATCTAAATGAGTTCTATACTTTAGTAGGACTTAAGTTATTTTAAGGGAAATATAATAATGCTCATTTATGGTTTTAAAGTATAAGCACCTAGAATACTTACAATAATTGTTAATTGCTCCAGCGGCAATTTAGCATGCTTTCACATTTGTTCTCAAAGATTATTTAAAAGTGTGTATTTGTCTGCATAAATATATGCACATGAGTGTGTGTAGATGTTCATACTTATGCACATGGGGGCAGAAGACAGTTCTGGATTCATCTGAGCTGTAGTTATGGGCATTTACAGAACACCCCAGTTGCTACATGGGTTCTATGTTCTGGTATCAGTTATTCTTGATTGTATTTCAAGCAGTTTTAACTGCTGAGCCATCTCTCTATCCCATAGGTACATGTAGTTATGTCAAACTATGCTCAATCTGTCTTAAATTTCATCAAAAATTTATATCTAATCAATCGCAACACAGAATAAATGATAATATAATTTTTACAAACTGAATATCTAACGTTATAAAATGTATAAAACAAAGAGAATACATGATGAAATTATAATATATTTTATAAGGAAATTTATACTGATGTACCAAGATATAAATTTCACATTGAAAACAGATTCACTTGAAACTCACAGAACAGAATACTGAGCAGCGAATACCATACATGATGGATCTGCTGGCTTTCTTAGCTGCCTGTTTTTGACATGGCTAAACAGAATATTTGAAAGAACTTGTACTGCTATTCACACTTAGCAGATAATTGTTTTTTCTTTTATCACACTGTCTCAGCAGTCCATTAAGGATAAACATGATTGCATTCCTCAATCAAAAGAGTAATTCTGGGCTGGAGAGATGGCTCAGCCATTAAAGGTTAGGCTCACAACCTAAAAGAGTAATTCTTAAATGAGAAGACACACTGTCACTGTCAGGCAGGCACAAACTCCACTTGAAAGCATTTCATTTTTGTTTCATTCTTATTTAATGGATAAACCATGTACTATTATGTATTTATATTAAAATCTTAGAGTCATTAAACTTTTTAGAGTCAAGCATTTTTGGGGGGTTTTTTTGTATTTTTTTTTTTTTACTTCCTAGAATACATTTGACAAACTAAATTACATTCATATAATGGTGTGGCCCTAATAAGGGGAAAGCATTTGATCAAACCATAAATATAAGCAAGAAAAATATCAGCATTTCCAGGTTTAAAAAATGGCAAACTATATTTACATCTCTTAGTTCCGTTAGCTTCTGCTCTCTGCTTATTATATTAGCATAGAATCTGCTGAATTTCAAAGCATGCACATTTGAGTCCATTGTTCCATGAAGAATCTAATTAAAACCATTTCAAGATTATGGAAACAGATAGTGTAATGGATAAGACATATTTGCATGATTAGGATAATACACACCATAATTAAGAGTCTTCCAAATGTCAATTCTTGAGAGAATACTAGTCGGGTTTTTTTTTATTTTTTTTTAAGAAAATAAAAACAGATTTAACAAAGTGAATAGGGGAAAAATTCTATGCCCTAATAATGCAAGGATGTGTCTATGCCAGGACCAATTTAATCCACAGGATTTATGCGGCCAAATCCATAATACTTTATAATTAGATTATATACCAATATATATATATATAATTTTTATTTTATATATTTATACATTATACTGAATTATTCTACATAATATATGTAATTTGCGATATTACTATTGCCATGTCCCTAAAATTAGAAAGATATTTCAGTTATTGAGTTTAGTGAGATAAGATATTTAACTGTATTGAATGGAGACAAATCACAAATCCTCACAAGGAGATTTAACCAATAAAGACCTTTCTCCCCTCACTTGACCTACCCCTGCATTTTTACTCTTTCTGTTTTATGCTATAAATCTCAACCCTTTTGTGTTCCTTAACAGCAACTGATCATGGGGACTTGAGGCTCTTTGTGAGACAAAAGAAACAAGAAGACAGTGCTGTGAAGCTGGAGACCATGGGACATGGGACATGGGACATGGGAATTGTGTGAAGGCTAAGCAGATCATGTGATGATCTGCTGCTATGTGACATAAAACATTCTACAGTGATTATGATGGGGTAGATGTTACACACCATGTTACACAAAACACACCATGATCGACTGTTAAAGAAATTGCCAAACTAGTTATGCATACATTTTTGAGATACTGAACAAACTAGTCTACTTTAACATTTATTTCTGATCCATTTCTCTCAATGTATTCTCCAAGTTGAATTATCTTTAAAAACAACAGAAAATAACACACACATGCAAATATTAAGAAGGCTTCTATAGTAGGTCTTTATATGGTTTGATATACATATATACTTGTCTTTTGTTGACTGAAATCATGAATCTTACACTTACACAGACTGGATTAAATTTGAATGCACCATCCTTAGGTTTAGGGGTCTTAAAAAGGCCATCTTCCTTCTATGTTTTAACTTCAAGTTTTGATAAGTTATGAAAGAGAACTCACCACAAGACTTTGGTAAGAACTACAGCATAAATAAAAAAAATATTTTCTGTTTTCTCGTACAGAGTTAGATGAATAAAAATATGACATATATACATAAATATCTGCAGGTGTCCTGATCATAGACATGAATTATTTAAAACAATAAATCTTTTACCTGGAAGGATCTCTAGAGTGAAATTAATATGTGTCGGTAAATAATGTTTTGAAATTAATCAGCAAAACAGTATTCAGATATTTCTGTAACTATAATAAACACAGGTATATAATTCACACAAAGATTCAAAAACAAGCTAGTCATAAGACCTATAATAATACTTAATAGTGTTTAGATTTTGCTTTATTTTAGAAACTACAAAAGGGTTTTATGATACTAAGTAAGATATCAATTTGGATTAACTGTGCCTGTAATATATAGCCCAGATGCTGATTATACATGCCAATAAAACTGACATCTTTGCATTTTCTCCATCTGCTTTTAACATTAATGGCAAAAACAGCTGCCAGAGAATGGAACATGGATTTAATGCGCGAAGGGAGGGAAGGATCAATGACTCTCTATGTTCAGAAAGTTAAATTGCTCAGTCCAAGCAAGGAGGTCTCCACACCGTAAACGCTAGCATCTGAGGGCAGAACCTAGGTTCTCTTTACACTAGGGTGTTTCTTGTCTATTATGTGGTAATTTTAAAGTCAGTACTTTATATTTCTGGAATGCTACATTTAAATTTTAGCCCTGAGTTACACTATTGACTTCCTCTATGTATACCTCCTAAAATTGGCCAAGCATATTTAGACTAAAGTATTATTATTTTTCTTTATTATGTAACTTTGCTAGTTTAATAAATGTCTCCACAGTTGAGTTAATGTTGGCCTCTCAAAGTCTGTATTTTGCATATAGCTAACACAGTTACCTTAGGGCTGTGCCCCTACTATTTGATTTTCAGTTACTTCTGTCTTGAAATGGGTTGTTTCTGAGAATTATCTATTTTGTTAATCTCATTTGATTCAATTTTTTTCTGATAGCATTTTAGTATACCTCCCAGATGAACACTAAACTGTGTTTCCATAATAGGGAAATTACTCATATATTTGGTCTCTTGACGTAAAACAAAACAACGTGTGAACATGAACATATGTATCTGTGTCTATACGAGCATACTCCTCAATGCATGTTAAAAGTTGCTTGCATTTATTCATGTAGACACATATCCAAATGCAAAATTTCATGCAATATGCAGTCGAACAGCATAGAAATATGAGGACATGAGTCTCTGTCACATTGTTTCTAAATAAGGTTGTATTTAGACAGACAAATTGAGATTCACAAAATCAATAAAATTAAGTTTTCATCTATATCTAATTTCATCTCTATTAATCTTCTATCATCTATCTGTCTGTCTATCTATCTATCTATCTATCTATCTATCTATCTATCTATCTATCTATCTATCTATCTATCTATCTATCTATCTTCCTACTATCCATCCATCTATCTACAATCTCATGAATAAAAAAAAACAGTCTTGTTTTGTTTTGAAATAATAACTGGAGCCTTGTGGGTAATTGCCTTCAATCAAGACTTGGATTATATCTCAGACTGACTAATTATTATTTACATCTGTAAATAACTGTTTAAATGATTTTCCGCACCAGTTACTCCACAATGTTACTTAAAGTGTAAATTGTGGCTTCTGCTCTCCTCTACCTATGAAATGAGATCATCTTAAAGTACCATTTGGCTCTAATGAAGTCCAGTTATACTGTGATCACTATTAGCATTGGACTGTCTAAATTCCTAATATTTACCCCTGCAGCTAATTAACTATAAACTCATGATGTAATTGTTTTTAAAGTATCAGCTTTGCTCTATCTGAGAATGAATAATACTTCCTGTCTCAGATATTCTAAATTTTATGTCAGATTCTTCTACATATTTTTGGGATGTTAACATATTAAGGAAATCAAGCACATTAGTGCTAGAATGACCCTTTGGGATAACTTCCCATCAGTATCCGCATCCAGGCTTGCCTTTATCATTCTTTAGGGGTCTGTTTCAAAGGTGCCTATCAGCTCCTTTCTTTATTCCTTGAACATTAGTGTATTTTTATAACAAGAAAATCCATCTTGCTATTCCTGTGCCTAAATAATTCGCCATTGTGATACTATTATGATCCATCTTTTGCTTAAGATTTAGCTTCTGTTTTTTTTTATTTTTTTGGCAAATGCAAACTTTCGGTTCCTTGCAAAACACATAGGTTTCTCATCTTCCTGGTGTTATTACAGGATTTTGTCTTTCTATTAAAAAAAATCCCTATTTTCTCCACAGAAAAGCACATTTTCATACTTGAAACTGATATGATGGCAGAATTAGGTAGTTTGAGGATTGACTTATGACTCACACTAGGCTTTCTATTACTCTGCATAAAGATTCACTCTCTGCACCATAAGCTTCATGAAGACAGTCAGTGTGTCCCTTCAACTTTAATGTCTATGCAGCGTACACCATATACTCACCGAGTACACCATATGTTGGAAGATACTAGTTCATGCAGATCTTTCTTCTATTATAGTTCTTCTCAGAGACTTTTGGGGTTTTAAAAGGGAATTTGTCAAATTCCTGGGTTTTTTTTTTTTTTTTTTTGTTATCACATCCATCTCTGTGCTTATTTCTCTAAGGCCTCTTTTGCTTATCTCATATTTTTAATATAATCTTTTTCATGTATAAAGAAATGCTACAAAAACCTTCCTGCTTGAAGTACTATGCCTCAGATTCTTTTGTAATTACTAATATAGTTGTGTTAACTGTTATGCAAGATGACTTTTAAAAGTGTTGTATTATATATACATATCACAGACATTAGTGCTGCTTCTGTATTGGCTCACTCAAAGAGCATAAAATCATAATGTAAAACTTATATTTTCCTTATAGATTTTCAATTTTATCAGAAAATGTTTATAATTCCACTTTCAATCAACTTAGGAATATTTTTATGCCTACCATTTTATCTGTATAATTTTTCCATGAAATAGTCAATCTTAACGTGTTTTTCTATGTATTTCTTCAATTTTATCAGAGATATTTTCCATGTATATTTACACAATGGAATACTACTCAGCAATTAAAAACAATGAATTCATGAAATTCTTAGGCAAATGGGGAACGGGGGAGGGAAGAGGGCTTATGGAACTTTCGGGGAGGCGGGAACTGGGAAAGGGGAAATCATTTGGAATGTAAATAAAGAATATAGAGAATGGAGAAAAGAGGGAGGGAAGGGGGCTTATGGGACTTTCGGGGAGGGAGGAAATGGGAAAGGGGAAGTGATTTGGAATGTAAATTAAAAAAAATAAAATAATAATAATAATAATAATAATAATAATAATAATAATAATAATAAAAAGAAAAAAAAACTTAGAGCCAAAACATGATACAGGCTAGTTGATCCTGTATGTAGACACCAAATAATAAACATAATCAAAAGCCTACTAAGTTTCTAGTTTCTAAGAAGTGGTTCGTTAGTATTACGAACTAAAGTAAAATAACCTTAATATTTAATTATATAATATTTTCTTCAAGCACAGGAAAATAACACCATAGTGAAAATAAATTCTCTTTCAAATTACCAAGTTATTTAAAATTAAGGGAAAGTGGACTTGGAGCTCGCTTAGCAAATGCGTAGAGTTTGTGCTCTCAGGGGACCAGAGTTTGGTTCCTGATGCCCACTTCAGGTAGTTCACAACCGCTTGTAAGTACATAAGGCTTTTGCTGCACTCTGTGGTAGCCTATGTTCGTGTAGTATACACTCAGAAAGACACAGAAATAGACACAAATAAAAGTAAATATTTTTTTAAATTAATAACAAGTGAAATTGTATGCTATTCATTCACTTCATGACAAATTACATTAAATGTGGCATTATTTGTCTTCATTAGCTATTGTCTCCATACTGTCTAAAACATAAAAATAAATTATTCTGTATATTTCATGAGAAATTTAATATTGCATGTTTTATTTATTTTTAAAATATATTTTAAATGTCAAAATTATAATAAAGTAAACTAATTTTAAGGCAATATAAGCCTCAATACAAGCAATTGAGATATATATATATATATATTTTTTTTTTTTGGTTTTTCGAGACAGGGTTTCTCTGTGTAGCCTTGGCTGTCCTGGAACTCACTTTGTAGACCAGGCTGGCCTCAAACTCAGAAATCCTCCTGCCTCTGCCTCCCAAGTGCTGGGATTAAAGGCGTGCGCCACCACCGCCCGGCTGAGATATTATTAAGTACATACTAAATTGAGATATTATTAAGTAGATACTAAATAAATGTTATCTTTCTTGAATATTTCTCATTAACCTATTTATTTATATTGAGAGAGTCTTAGTCTAGCTAAATCTGGACCTAAACTTACTGTAGTTCAAGCTGGACTCAAACTCACAGAACAGTTCCTTTCTCAGATTGCCAAGTGCTCAGATTATAGGCATAAGCTACAATGTTCACATTGTAATTTCAAAAAAAAATCATTTAATGCAGGATAAACTACACACAAGTTGAACAAATCTTAATTTTGTACTGCTTCATGCAAAGTATTAAAAGGATTTTTAAGTAGCCTGTCTCAACATTGAATGAGTACTATTGAATGCAATTAAATAAATCAAAATATTGGACAATGCAAATATAGAAACAGCATTGAAAAAGACAAACCACCTGATAGGTTTCTGAACAGAAATGGAGAAGTAAGAAATTTCAAATTGTCTCAGCATGTAAACACAGACAATAGACTGGTATTCACATTCCATAGTATGTCTCTTCATTTCTTCATGTGTGCAAAGATCCCTGGAGTAGTACAATGAACTGATGTAATTCTCAAATAAGAGTCTTCTCTTTTTCTGGACTAAATAGAGCAGCATACTGAACACAAAGTGCAGTTCTTTTACATTTCACCTGATTCACATGCATGTCTAGAAACGTATTTTAATCCCAGCTGCAGTCCATTACTGGCAACCCTGAAGTCACACTCAGAAGACCTGTCCCAACCTGGAAGAGTTAATTCATTACAAACTGTTTTCTCACAAATCACCTTCTAAATTGTCTAAAGCATCTGTAGAATGGCTTAAAAACACTAGATGGGATATCAAGATTTGTAACAGAACTAAAGAGAGTGAACTTTTATTCCACAGTAGCCTTTCGCACTGATAGAAAGGGGAAATGATTTGGAATGTAAATTAAAATAAATAATTAAAAAAAAAAAAAGAAAAGTAGACTACCTCAAAATGCTACCTAAGAAGTTAGTTCATAGTTGGGTCACACAAAGAATAAATTTGATATTAATAATTCTTCTTCCAGAAACAGGATCCTGCATCAACTTGCCTGAGGCTCTGACCTTCTTTGAGAATAAATTTGCAACTGGAGAACTGAAAGCACCTGAGTTCCAAGAAGACTCCACACCAGCAACAGGCTTTCTTTTACTGTGGACTTCATCTTACTTCTAAAATTGTCTTTCTGCAGTATAAGCTTCTCTTCTCTGTTCTATATTGTCATTCTTTTTGCTATGAAAAATGGTATCTAGGAAGATTTCCACATTGCGTGACCAAACCCTGATTCCCCACATAGGGTTGGTGGCTCCTATATGGTCCCTCTTCCTATCCTCACTAGGCTAAATATTGAGACGGTAATGGCAGGACAGAGAGAGAGAGAGAGATGACTCTTTTATTGTCAGGCTTGCTAACAGGATAGCTTGCCATCAGTTATAATAAACTAAACTGTTTGGTGCTAGTACACATAAAGTTTAGAATATGAAACAAAGGAGACAAAGCCACAGAGAATGGTTTAGGCCTATCAGAATAACAACACATGCTGGTGAAGATCTGGAACAAGGGGTACGCTCCTCCACTGGGAGTACAAACTTGTATAGCTGCCATGAAAATCAGTATGGTGGGTCCTCCAAAATTTGTGAATTGACCTATGTTGAGAACCAGTTATACCAATCCTAGCACTCCATCCTACAAGATCACTTGCTCATCTATGTTCATTGCACTTTATTAATAATAGCCATAAACTGGACACAACCTAGCTGCCCCTCACCTGAAGAATGGATAAAGAAAATGTGGTACATTTACACAATGGAGTATTACTCAGCTGTTAAAAAAATGATGTCATGAAATTTGCAAACAAATGGATAGATAGAACTAGTGAAAATCATCTGGAGTGAGGTAACCCAGACCCAAAAAGATACATATGGTTTGTATTCACTTATAAGTGGATATTAGTTCTTAAATAAATAAAAACCAAGGTACAATCCATAGGACCAGAGAGGTTAAGTGAACATGGGGAGTGGGGGAGAATGGGTCTCTGAGAAAGAGGAAGTAGAATAGAGTCTTTGGGTAAAGTGCAGAAGGAGAGGAACAAGTGGGATCAGGCAGAGGTTGGGAGGATGGAGGGAGAGAGTGAGAGGAGAGACTGCTAGAATTGAGGGGCATTGAGGGGCTTGTTTAGGAAATGGTATGGAAACTTTCTGGAATTTATGAGCATGGTCCCAGTGAGTGCTCATACAAATGGAGAACCAAGATCTGAACTGACCATCTTTTGTAGACAGACAAGGCTTCCAGGGGTGGGGCTGGTATTATATTCATCTGAGTTGTTGGCTGAGAAACTCCTCTGGAGATCCCTAAACAAACAAGACTGGTGCTAAGACAGAAAGTCACTTTTTGAAAATTTATGGTAGGGTCATATTGCTGAGGACAAAGTTCACTCAGCTTTGAACACAGACAAGTAGATCTGGTGCTGTCGAGGAGCCTTCACCCTATCTTCTACTCTCTTTAGCATGAGAAGATGTTCTGCAGGATATGGAAAGAGGAACTGAGATACCAACCCAGACACAAAAACTTTGACAATCGATTCTGCCTGTAAGATGTGCTGGGTTAATGATGGCATAGAACTGGTGGGTGTGGTCAACCAATGTCTCTTTTAACTTGAGACCCACCTAACAAGAGTGAGCCCATACCAGACACTGTGTGAATGGCCAGATACCAGATTTGGATACTTTAGATACTTAGAGATTCAAACATGACTGTCAAAACAAACAAACAAATAAACAAACATAAATGAAAGGGTTCCTAATGATATTCTGCTATACTCATAGATTGCTGCCTTGTCCAGTTTTTATTAGAGAGCCTTCATGCAGCAGCAGATGGTCGAGGGTGCAAAGACATACCAACAGACATTTTATGGAGATAATTTAAATTGAAGGTCTCTCCTGGGACCCTCCCAAGATCGGGAACCCAACAGAAGACAGGGAAGAAAGACTGCAAGAATCAGAGGGGATGGAGGGCCAAAGGAGAACACTGCCCACTGAATTGACAAAGCAGGGCTCACATGGGCTCACAAAGAGTGAAGCGCCAAGCACAGGGCCTGCATCTGCACCAGGTCCTCTATATATGCTATGGCTGTTAGGTTGATATTTTTGTGGCCCTAACAACGGGAGTAGGTTTATCTCAGACTCTTTGACCTTATCTTGAGACTTTTCCTCCTAGAGGGGTTTTACCTCGCCTTATTGTGTATCTTGTTTTGTCCTGTTTGGCCTTCATCTTTTGGAGACCTCATTTTCTCTGAAAAGAAAATGGGAGGGTATTGGATCTGGGGCAGTGGTGAGCTTATGGGAAATTAGGAGTGGAGGAAAGGGAAACTAGTTCAGGTGTATTGTATGAGACAAGACTCTCTCTCTGTCTCTCTCTCTCTCTGTCTCTCTCTCTCTCTCTGTCTCTCTCTCTCTCTCTCTCTCTCTCTCTCTCTCTCGTGTGTGTGTGTGTGTGTGTGTGTGTGTGTGTGTGTGCGCGCGCGCGCGCGTTAAAATCCCAGTTACTCGGAAGGCTGAGGCAAGAGGAGCAAATGTTTGGGGCCATCCTGAACAAGAGAGTGAACCTTGTCTAAGATAAAATATGGTATGAAGCAAACAAAATTGAACAGGAAAGATAACATTAGCAGGGGTTTTGGACACAAACTAACATGAAAGAGGCTTGCTTCATTTCTATATTTTCCCATACCTAAAACCTCTCCATCCCCCTGCTTTCTACGAGTTCTTTATCTGGAAGTTTCTATTACCTCTGTTGTTATTCTTTCCTCAATATTTGCCATTTTCTCTTCCTGACTGTCCAGTTTTCTTTTCCACAATATCTTAACAAGCCAAAGCTGTGCCTATCTCTTTCAGAGCACTATAAGAAGTGACAGAGAGCTTTACACTTAAGTTTAAAATTAAATCTATGTGAGCTGTTTCATGGTTAAATTTTTCTAGTAAGATTCCTTACTTTTCTCATTTTTTTCAGTTTTTTTAAATCTCACAAAGTTAAATTGACAGTCTAAGAGATTAAATGTCTGTGCCCTTCATTAGAGAAGAAATATGACTTCAAAGAAAGGTGTCCATGCATCATCTTTAAGGTGGTGAATTCACCCATCTCTCAAGAAGAGTAATTACAACATGTTGGGTTTGCTATCAATGAATGCAAGAAAAGGAGCTATAACAGAGAGGACTTCAAAGCAGTACTTGTAAAAATGAAATTTCACAGGTGAATTCTTTCATCTGTCTAGTCTATTTTAGCTTATGTTATTAAACTCTTTATTAAATTAAATTTATTCATTTAAGTTTTTATGGATTTTATGCCTATAAGAAATCTTGTCAAACAAAGAAAGGCAGACTCTACCTTAGAGTTCTATTTATTAGTCATGGTAAAAAACATTCTTTCATAGATAACTCAGTAATAAGTGTTTTATTGATTTCTTAATTGTGTACAGATTCACTTTCTATACCTATTTATCAATTACTTATTAAGTGCCTTACTGTGCCATAGTATAAGATTTGTTACTGGCTAATCTTTGGTGGTCTGAATAAAACTTGTTCTTGTCTTCATATAACTCATACTTAGCGAAAGACATTAAAAAAATAGAAATACACATAGATGGTAAAGATTTTTCCCTTTCTTCCTTTTTACTTAAAGGATGATGTTTTCTACTCTATACAAATATTTTAGTTTCATAGGGTTACATTTGTTAGTGTTAGTCTTAATGCCAGAGTGAATGGAAGCTCCTCGCCACTGAGAAGGGGAGAGACTGTTTTCTTTAAGTCTGTAGTCCCTAATAAGTTGACCATTGTCCAGGAGAAGACTGCATATCCAAGAACATTTGTATAGTACAGATTGGTCTTGATGGATTTAAAAAAATAAAGACACAAGGTTGGTGGGTGCAAAGTGCTGGATGGATCTGAGAAGAGTTGTGGGTAGGAAGGTGAATGTGATTAAAACATGTCTTTTGAAACTCAAGAGTCCCAATGATCTAATAACAATAAAGTAAAATAAACTCATGAATTAAAATTTTATCAATAGGTATAGTCAAAACATATTCCCAGCCCATAAATGCAAACAGATCATTTGCCATGATACAATCATTGTGTGATCAGGTTTCTTTAGAAGAGTCCCCCCAGCCCTGGAGGTTTATCTGTATATGTCCCTAAAATATTGTTCTTCTTTTCCTTAATTTAATAAAAATTAAATAAATGAAAAAAACCAAATTATATGTTGTGTGTACAAGCATTCTGCACTGAAGAGTTTAAATAGATGCTAATCTATTACTATTTTTTACTTCTCCAAATGATTTGTTACTTTGACTTAATAAGAGTATCTTCTTTTATATCTTCACAAATAAATGTTGTGTAAAACATCAAAGTGTGAATTTGTATTTGGAAGAAAAGGTAGTACAAAAAGAATACGTGGTTACCTAGATTAAAGGGAGGTTTGTCACTTTTACAGAGAGCATAGATACTCTCTGTTTATTACAATTATGAGCCTATTATAATAAACACGTATTACATTAATGAAATATATCAGTCTGAAATAAAGGTATTGCACAGATAACTCATAATAAACCTAGATTTGAAAAATTTGACTGATGAGAGATTTTTTATTTTTCAATAATCACTAAAGATTAAAAACAATGTTTTATTTGGCAGTATTTCTACATTTTATCACTTAATGATATTTTTTTTATTTTCAAAATATAAAAATGAGTCACTAAGATACAATGTTGTTTGTACCTCTGGAAGTGTTGTGTTCCCACTGAATAACAATGCAATAATCAAAGAAATAAAATTCACCTAGACCCTGACAAATGCCTTTATTCCTACTTATAAATTTAACTTATTGTACCGTGATATGACAAACCATGTCTTCAATATAGGCAAACCCAATGGGATGTATTATTTAGTATAAATTCCATGCTACTAAACTCCACCATTACGTGAAGTCTATAGAGCATGCAAGGGAATGACACAGTGCTAAAATGAAAAATAAAAAGGATTACATAGAATAAACCACTTAAAGTGTCTCACACAACTGTGTTACTTTTGATCTATTTCCGCCTCTAGCTTTCTCCTCTAGGGCAGCTGTTGGCCCTCTTTGCCATGGGCAGATATGACTGAATTCATCCTATGTGAAATATTCCTTCTTTAATTCTTGTATTTTTTACACACATTTTATTCAACATTATATTTTCTCAAGAATATTGTTAAATTCTAATTTAATAATTATTGCAGATTTCTGGCTTTTAAAATATTTTTTTAAAAAAATCATGTACACATACATGTATGTCTATGCATATATATATATATATATATATATATATATATATATATATGTGTGTGTGTGTGTGTGTGTGTGTGTGTGTGTGTGTGTATTCCTCCTCAGACAGACTCATTTTACTGTTCCTTTCTAATTCTGAATATTCCCATTCTTAACACTGATAATACTCTTTTGTAATCATGACTGACCAAATTGCATCCTTTCATAGGAATGGTTAAATCCTGAACTGTTTCGAGCCATCACCTGGCTCCCAGGCAGTCACACCTGCCTGAGATGATGTTTTGCCTGCCTTCTCCTTGCTTTCACTCTTCCAGTCTTCTGCTCAGGTTCTCTATTCTCTTCCCTTCCTCTCATTGGTTACTTGATGAATTTATGTTTCAATAAAGATTTTATTGGGTCAGGTACTTCAAAATCTTTGACTCAAATAAATTAATTTACTGATGAAAGGTTACTATAATGCAGATTATTTTGCTATTGTCACTTCTTATTTGCAGTGTTAGAATAAAAGTTTCTCTATAGCCTATTCATGAAAATGGCATAATTGTTGCTGCCTTCTCTAGTAAATCCTTATCAATACAAATCCCTACTAATAAAGAATCTCTATTGACTCTTGTCTGTTTCCATGACCCCTTCTTGTTATTAGCCAATATTTTCTGTTCTTCTAACATCCCCAAAGACATGTGTGATAGATTCCTGGGGATCTTTTGCCTTTGAAAGCCCATTGGGATACAGACCTAAGACTGTAAAGATTTTGGAAGATTCAATTAAAAACACCTGTGTCCAGATGCATTCCAATAATGTCCAAGATTTTTATAGTATTGAGACACTCTATGAAGTTTTGCTGACCCATTTTTCAATGATCTTTTCTTTCATGCTTTATGCTATGATGTCATCCAAGCACCATGCCTACATAATTTGCACATCTTTGTCATCAATGTTCACAATGTTTTATTAACTCAGATTTCCCCTTTCCATTTACCACTTCCCGACCAAGTCTAGCTTAAGTGCTGTTTGTCCTTTGGATTCCATGTTTGTGCTATCATTTATGAAGTGATTGCATTATTCTAAGTGTATATAGCTCTACATATTTCATTTCCAAATTGACAACACTCCTCAGTTCTCAAAAGGATGATGTCATAGGGAGGAAGGAATTGGATAAGGAACCCAAGAGTCTGTAAATGAGCAGTAAACCTGAGATGCTATTCAAAATACATCAGCTCTACCTACCCACTCGCTTTATCTTGATTTCCCATTTCTGCCCTCTGAAAAGCTGCCAGCTGCATGTGTTCAACTTATAACAATGGATATTTGATTCTTCATTTCCTAGGTATTAAACACTATACCAAACCACTAGTCTTTAATGAAAATGACAAGTCTCTGGAAAACTTAAGGTGTTTTTATATACTTAATATAAGTTTGTGTCTGAATAGCTCAATATACGGTTTTTCATTTAAAAACCATGTTAGTAAAAAAAAAAGGTACATTCTGATCTATTTATCGCAGCACTAGTCTTAGTAGCTACAATATACAATCAGCCAAGGTGTCTGTCAGCAAATGAATAAATAAAGAAAATGTGGTCTGCATGTAAAAACACAGGATAATTTTATTCATCTCTAAACAAGAGAGACATGATGTCATTTTCTAGAAAATGAATGTAACTGGAAATAACACATAAAATCAATAAGCCAGACAAAGATGAACACATATTGCCAGTTTTATGCTTTCTCTCATTTGTGGGTCTTAAAATTCCTTATAGATACAAAAAATATATGCATACACCACACACACACACACACACACACACACACACACACACACGCACAAACACACATACACGGAACTAAACTAGCGTGAATATGAGAATATGATCACAGTATATGTTATTATGATATATTTGAAAGAAATTGTCTTTATGAAACCCAATGAATATATGTCAATAAAATTATGTTACACTGATACAGTCTTTTAAAGAGCAAGGATTATTGACTTAATGTTAATGTCTCTGCATTAGGTTTCTCGTCCTATTTCTGTAATAACAAACTCTAGAAGAGATTAAATGATTATTGTGGTTTCTTATCATAATTTACTTCAGACTATCTACTATGTTCTAATTAATCTCATAGAACTTCAATAATACCTAGTTTCAATGATAGATAGAGATTTCTTAGACCATTATTTTTTCAATGCCTCAAAATGAAAATATTATCCTGAAGTCCAACTCTACAATCTCTAAAACTTCCCACTCAAACTCACCTCTGTCATTTGCTCTTGATGTTTCTTTCTTACGAAATTTGACCTGACACTTTCAGAACTACATCTTATTATTCTTGTAAGAGTCAGCTTAGACAAAAAAAAAAAAAAAAAAAAAACCAAAAAACAAAATACTTTGAAAAGGGTAAGATAATATTTCACCAACTAAATGTTTGAATAAGGTACTATTATGTGCATGCATTATGTATTGTTTTTGTGCTTGTGTGAAATCTCAATGGATTCTGGAAGCTCTGAAGATCATGTCTCTTAGCCCAATACTCCACAGTCACTATGAATTCATCCTATACCTGAACCTAGTGAATGCAGACTTTGTGAACTAAGATTTTTCTCATAGGAAGGAAATTGAAGCAGTTAATTTATTGCAGCAATTAAACAAATGTGTAGAATAAAGGCAGTTTTTGAAAACAATAGCTTTATTTTTTGCTTTTATGGGAAATTGTTTCTATTTAGGCAAAAAATCTAAAGCTGATAATATTGTTACTATTTAGAATTGGCTTATAAAACAGTAACAATATGGTGTATATAGTTAGAGATCCCTTCTTCATTAATGCTTCCTTAATGCTTCCTATGATGCAGACATTCTGAATTGCATCTTACATGCATTTCTTTTATCCACATCACTTAGATATTAACATTCAATTCTATGAAATGAAGGTATACAACAGTCGAGAGAATTTGGCTTTTGATAGAAGTAGTAACTGGTTCACATATCTTAAAATGTTTTCTAACTAAATAATAGACTTGATACTTGATACAGACTAGTACATTCTATATATCACATGCTCTATCCATTAAAGCACGATCACGACACTTCAATTTAAACCTTGTCTTTGAGAAGGCAGTGCACCTGCTAGCAGTGCCTTATTTACTACTGTTGGCCACCTCTGTATTCCATTGCTGTAATAGAACATCAACATTCAAAAATCCAAAGAATCTAAAGTCAGGACACGATACACACACTGTCTCCAAAATAGCCTAAATGCCTTTTAAACAATTGTCCTAAAATGTATTCCTTTTCATTCTACTTGTGATAACTCATAACAATTTCAACTAAGTACTTAGCTAAAGAGAATAAGGCTCCACATCAATACACTTTAGAAAAATCATTTGCCTAAGGCCACTAAACAGAGTTACCTTTCATCAACTCACATTTCCCGAGAGAATATCATGGATTGGATTAGTAGGGAGGTGGGAGGAGAATTAGAAAATCCAGGACACATACATTTCTGTGATGGTCTCAGGCAGATTTGTGGGGATCTCAGTGAGCCCTTTCCCTCGGCAGTCTACAATGTTGTTGCTACAGGTACAAGCAGCAGGGCAGTGCAGCACACTGCAGGAGGGAGCCATGAATGACTGGTGACCTAAAGGAGAGAGAGAGAGAGAGAGAGAGAGAGAGAGAGAGAGAGAGAGAGAGAGAGAGAGAGAGAGAGAGAGAGAAGAAATCAATGGTAGTTAGATTTTTCTCTTAAATTTCACAATAGAGAATCATGCAGACTGTGCTCAGTTAACAAAGCAGGAGACACACATCAAATTCTTTCACACTTGTTCATTAAATAAGCATCCATAATATTTGTGGAATATATGCATTTGTATCTTGAGATGTAGTGCATTTGTATCTTGAGGTTTAATAAATTGCCATAAAATTGTAAGACTTTTTCATTTTTTTAAGAATTATTTATTTTATACATAGGCATGCATTGCAGTTGTCTTCAGATACACAAGAAGAGTGCATCATATCCCATTACAGATGATTGTGAGCCACTCCGTGATTGCTGGGAATTAAGTTCAGGACCTCTGGAAGAGCCGTCAGTGCTTTCAACCATGAGCCATCTCTCCAGCCCCAAATGTAAGACTTTTAGAACTTGAAAAGTATTAGTAGCACTAAACTTGGATTCAAGACCTGAATTCTAGTTCCAAAATAAGTAGCTACTTCAAAATAATTTATATTATTTCTGATAAGATTAATGGAGCTTGTAGCATAATTTACTTTGTCTCTGAATAAAAATACAGAAGACTTTCATCTTGGTTGACATACCGTTGACCAAATTAAGTTATCTGAGGCCAACAAATGCAGGAGAAAAGTACATAATAAAAGTATGGTGTCTGTATGGACTCAAAATTGCTGTTTTCTTTGAAGTTATTATAGTAATTTGTGGGATATCATTCTGTAATTGTTCATCCAAATGATTCTTTTCAGGGCTTCCTCTGATAGATTTTTTTGCTATAATCTGTCACTTGCAGTTGGGCAATTTCTCTATTCGGTATTTGAAAACAAAAGTATTCTGAAATCAGATTTCATGACCTGACTAATGAAAACCAGAACATCATCAGCCAGGCTGCATGAAGCAGGCACCTGCTTATCCATGGTTTCTGGAGAAAATCATGAAAAGCCTTTGGTATCTCCGGGAAAGGGTTCATCCTGATGGGAGAAAAGAGCCAGGAAGAGACAATGGGCTAGCTTCTAAACCAATCCCTCCACACAAGCTCTCAAACTACAACAATATTCTAAGTCTAAAAAATGTGGGGAGGGAACAAAGCACACACACACACACACACACACACACACACACACACACACACACACAGTTAACTTGCCTTCTTCCTCATCTAGAAGGCAGCAAGGAAAAAGCAAAAAGAGAAAGACAGCGGTTAGTAGAGAACTGTTAGCAATCAGACATACTGAAAACATTTGATAGCATCATATCAAATAGCTAGATTAAAAGTATGGGTGATAGAGATAAACACCCGAAGACAGCTTTAAATGTTCAAGTATGAGCCTAGAGTTTCCCTCAGTCACTTAAACATGTTTACTGTTTTTGATGCCTGGGATTCCTCCCTTGGTAAACATGAGCGAGGAGAAGACCTCCATAGATACCAGAATAAGGGGTTTACAAGTATCTTATATAAAAGGGGATTTCATTTGTATATAGCACATGAAATCAACCCTATAATGCCAATTTTTGATTACTTATAACAGAGAATATAAATGGTATACAAATATTTATATACCACTGCATTTCTTACAGACTAAAGACAAGATGATGGTGAAGTTTTAGTACTGAACTTTTATTTTATAAATGTTTTGATCTGTGGTTGATTGAAAAATATCTGTGTAATCCATAAATGTGAAATGCCATTTATATAGTTATTTCAAACTTTGTGTGAGGCCTAGTGATGCAATACAGTGTAAGAACTTTTGTCAAGACATATTAGGGCCTGGGTTTTATCCCCAACACCATGAATAATTTGTTTCATTATATTTTAAACAACCATTATGAAGTAGATTTAGCCGTATATTCATAAATATATAATTGTATATGTTTATATATTTGTGTATACATATGTATGCATATCCAGAATATATATATTGAGATACTTTAACTTGATCATATACAATTTAAAAACCTTATCATTTTTGCCTTATTTTAGTCTCCGATACAGAGATAAATTGATATTATTCATATAGTTGCTTCAAAAGTCTTGAAATGAGGCAGCTATATGTGAAATAATTAGATTAATACTATTTAGACAAACAGAATACAGCAGATGTTAGCTACTGATAAATTTGGCTTGGAGGCATTTTGGTACTTAAGATTACATATATCTTATTGAATATATATATATATCTTATATCTTCTCTTATATATACATGTCAATTCAATCATTAGAAGCATATATCTCTAAAGAGTTACCTCAAGATTTTATAATTACAATTGATTTACACTAAATTTTAGAGTAAGTGTCTGGGAATTTTCTATTCATTTTTATTAGCTAAAAGTAGATATAATCATTAATAAGAGTGAAAATAATAATTCACAAGTATTGCTATAATCTAGGAATTTCTTATATTAATATGGGATAAAAAAGGAAATGTTCTACATCCAAGTGACCAGTAATTGCCCAAGGTACACATATGCTAGAATCTATTATTCTTCTCAGTGAGATAGAGTGTCTCCATGGCAATGAATTCCTCATACTTCACACAATAGTGTAAAAAAAAATGTAACCTCACTGATCTTACCACTGCAGACAAATTCTCTTTTCTGAACCTCTGCAACATTATGGCCCCTCAGGTGGGACGGGCCCATACACTGCGTGTACAAGCCCACCCGTGGCCGTTGGCGAAGCCAGTCCGAGAGCCAGGCCAGGTGGCAGTCGCAGTACAGGTTGTTCGTGTGTAGTCGACTAAATGAAAGAAAGGAGTTCAAAGCAAGAAAATAGAGAGAATTAATTCAAAATTTGTTATTAAAATATTTTTTTTCTGTTTAGTCAACACAATTCAGACACATCTTAGGGAATGCTATGCAGTTACTTCTCTAATAATTAAATTGGTTCACAAACATGAGTTAAATCCTTTACTGAGAGAAGCAAACAACAGCAGTGGGACTTGAAATTTTATTTCATCTATATTAATACAAAAGGGTAACAACAACAACAACAGCAGCTCCCCTAAAACCGAAGCAAATTAACAACAAAATCAAAACAAAACTAAACAAACAAAAAACCAAAGCAAACCAACCAACCAACCAACCAACCAACCAACCAACCAGCACAAGGCAAATTATTCTGCAGCCCCAACATAATGAGAGGCAGTTCAGAGCTGTGGACCTAAAGAGGCATGGAGGGAGAGTATTTATAACGAAAATTGTGGCTTACAGGCCAAATGTTAGCAAAGTCTTACCATTATTAGTTTCTATAGCAATGGCTTACAAAGCCTTTTTAGCTTAACACTATTTTGTTAAATAAGATAGAACAATAATTCCATATTAGACAGTGTTTTTGACATACCTCTTCTTATTTCTCCCCTCCTTTTGTCCCTCCCTTCCTTCCCCCTCCTTCACTGCCCACCCCGCCTCTCTCCTTCCCTGCCTTTCTATATCTCTGACTGTTTCTCTCCAACTCCCTCTCTCTGTTTCCCTGCCACACCCTTGTTTCTTCTTTTTCTCTCTCTTTCTGAGGAAAAGCATAAGCTCAATTTGGTTCTTAGGATCTGGTTCCAAAGAGCAAAGAGTAAAATGCAAAGGCATCAGCAGTTGGGAGGGAAGGGATTAAATATGTCTCCATTATGTTGCAAAGATCTGTGCGAGATCATGGATTTTTTTCCAAATTGCCAATAGTATGTCTCCATTAATAAAATATCATGCAAATGTATCCTCTAAATTAGGTAAATGACTTTAAACTGGCTTTTATGTTTGCTCAAACTAAGGAATGGGGCATCTAATGCTATAAATCAAAGCATTATTCCTAGAATTGTCTATGACACAGTGAAACCATTTTAGCCCCTTTTAGCTGATGTGTTCAATTCTAACCCAATCATGATAATGGACAGTAAAACATAGAACTCAGACTAGAAAGATAATCAGAGTATAAAAATGGAATTTTTAAGTACCAATAATGCCATAGAAAAAAATGAGTTAACCAAACAGGAGCTTGATGGTTTTATTCTCCTTGAGTCTGTGAATAAGAGCCAGGCTGCTTTGTATCAAACTATAAGTAATACTCTAAGGTTATATACTAGAATTTGGGAAGGGTGAGTGAGCAGCTCCTCGGTTTGCTGAGAATTTGAAACACTGACACTGGTAGCCCCTGGTCCCTCCTCTAAAACCCTTTTCCAGATATATCCATCTCAGCACAGTCTGTTCCCGTGTCCATACCAAATACGGAGTGAGGAAAAGACTCAAGACATTTTAAAGTGTATTTGGAAGACAAGGTAGCATATGGTTACCAGCCAGTAAGGACACTAAAATGCAATAACAGATTGCTTTAGACTTTCAGTAGATTTATTGTTTTCGGTGATTAAAATCATGATTATTTCTTTTCACATGCACTACATAGAGTTAATATAAAAACTGATTTTGTCAAATATGTTTGAAATAAATAAGGTTATTAATCTCATTCTCATAGGGACATAGAATATAGTCATTAAATTAGTATTGTCAAGGTGCTAAAATGTTTATAATTCAATGTCCCATTTTTGTTTTTCTTAAGGTAACGTCTCACTGTGCATCCCTGGTGAGCTTTGAACTCATTATGGAGATGAGACTGGCCTTCAACTCATACTCTACCTGCCTCTGATCCTTAGCATTGGATTAAAGGCCTGTGTTATTACACACAGCTCAATGTATATTTATTTAAGGAATAATAATAATTTAAAAAAAAGAAGTAAAATGCGTGTTTTCAATCAAAAGCTATTTGAATGCTTATTTATTCATGCATTTTATTTATTTGTATAAGAGAGAATCTCCTGAAATCCACGGTGCTTTTACTTCACTATGTAGCGGAGGTCAGCCTTGAATACCCAAACGTCCTAGCTCATCACTCAAATGATGGGATAACGTCTGAGTACACCCATACCAGCCTTGGTTAGGTGCTATTTAAAATGAGAAGTATTTTGGAAACATAATCAGAAGACACTTAATTGATCAAAAAAAATTACATTTCCTGACCCCAAGCCCAGGTCTTAGGTTTTATTCCCATGTTTCCAGTAATGACTTCTTAGGTTTCAGTGACTTTGAGACCCAGTTCATCAGAGATCCATGTCTTAAAATATGAAAATTAGATATCTACACATTGGGATTTAATAATTTTTCCTGGAGAGAGAAAAATAGCTGTAGCTCATACATTATTTCACCAAAATATCATAATGATTGTGTGTAACCCTGGGAAGATACTTTTAAATACAAATGCTGACACAGCTTTAATTATGCAAGTACCAGTGGGTGATGGCCTGACTTTACATTACAGAGAACACTAGAGCACAATTTAGCTGTATTAGGTCTGCTTCTAATACAGTAATAAAATCATAAAGATTTCCCATTTATCATTTCTGACAGCCAATCAAGGAGGCTTCCACTTCTTAATGAAATGTGACCTCTACAAAAGCTCAAAGTAAATGTTTTATTTCACTCCAAACTTTCTGCAATGCATATCATTTGTGAGAAAGCCTTTAAGTTTTCAGAGAAACAGTCAATTCGCTTAAGTAGCATTTTTCAACTTCTCAAGTTGTGCTTTACTTGCCTGTGCAATAATGAACTAGCAGTTCTATAGTGTACTCACTAAAAATTATACTGAAGAAACAGCCGTAATTAATGAAACCCATCTTTCTGTAGATTTTGACTACTTACAATGTCCTAAGTTTAGGCATATGGTTGAAACTTGCCACTGAAAGTCTAGTAATATTGTTATTGTTCAGAGTGCTGTAGAATAAAAAAAAGTTAAAAATTTTAATTAGATATGGGAAGTAAGTGATTATTTTATATTAACATCAAAAGTTTCTCATGATTGCATTTAATAAACAACTAACTTACTGGTAGAGACATTATAGAGAATTCACTGTTTTAAAGAAAAGATGGTGACTAACCTCCACGGTTCAGCACATTACTATGTATCTAATTTTATTTAACCTTGTCTGACACGCCCAACTTAGTTAAGAACATTTTTACTATACAATACTATTGCATGCAAGCCTGCTTACCAGAGGACTATCAGTCAGAAAACTGCACTTTACACATCTTTGTTTAATTAGTGTCAATGGAATTTTATACTGATCGACACATCAAGTAAAATTTCATACTGGCATAGTGGTTATTACAGAGAACAACTTAATTACACATTTCAGTGGACAATGTCTACTTGATAAGCTTGGCTATAAAATCATGCAACTATATTTTGCTTTTTCATTATTTGTGGGAGAAGTGGCTTGCTCTGGGATCATATAAAAGCTTTGATGTCATCTGTTTTAGTTGCAGCATGGTAGGCTGGACTTCGTGCAATTCTTTTGGGCCACAATCTTAGTCATCATGTCTTGAAGAAAAGCCAGGAAAATGGGTAGTAAAAGACTTTTGTCAAAAAGGTACAATTCTGGCTTGTTCCAGATTGCTCCCGCTTTCCCTTAATAGGTAATGCCCATTTCATTATTTATTATTATTTTGGAGATGGAAAAGAGAGTTAACAATGTAAATCACTTTGAGAAGTGAATTCTTTTTACTTCAAACCTCAAGATACATTGTGGCATTTGACATGTAGTTCATGTTGCTTGAGCATAAGAAAATGCTAGATTTTTCTTATAGACAACGGATCTAATGCTTTATAGATGCCCATAAATTTTGTATTCTTTCTATATGACTTTAGTTCACAAGTTAGTTATTCTATTTGTAAATACATCTCAAAATTGGGTAGCAAAGAGAGTCCATTAGTATTTTAGGTCCTCAGAGGATATGACCAACTTTACCGAGAAGTAAATTCCTGATCTCTAGAAAATACCCTGTCTGACCATCAATTGATGGTTTGTATAGAGAGGGTTTGCAAATGTGCATGATCTACTTCAAATACATTTGAATCACAAAATAAAATTTTAAAATTAATTAGTAGTATTTTTATATATGGGAAGAAGTTTGATATAAAAATTTTCATTTCAAGGTTCCCAAGAAAGTCAGTTTGTTTGGCCATTTTCCATAGTACCAGTTGTACAAATAACTGAACATTCGATATGTCAACAGAGAATGTCGTTTCTAGTTTACTAAAGATCTCACTGTTCTCCATTGTCAGTCTGATGTTTTTTCAAGTGCTAGAAGTTTTGTTAAATATATTATAATATAGGATTCACCACAGTGATAAGAGGAAACAATAATGTTCAAGAAAATAAGGAAGACATACTCAAGTGAGCTTGGAATCCGCATAAGGTAATGTCCGGTCTCTTTTTGTTTCTTTTTGTCTCTTTTTCTTGCCCATTCCACTTTGTCTACTTATTTCAATTATGATACTTGTCCGATCTCCAGAGACTGCTCAGTTTAAAGATCTCTGTGCAAACACTTCATGAGGATTAAATGTCATCCACCGGGACCGTCTCTGTATCTCGTTTGCATGGGCAGAAACCTGAGTATTCTGACAATCCCTACTCAAAGAACTTTCTGCTTTCACATATCATTCCTGCCCTCCCCAGCTAAACTGGACTAGCTTCACTTTCACATGACCTCAGACTATTTTATGAAACAAAACAAAACAAAACAAAACAAAAAAAAAAACAAACCTCTTTTGCCCTTACCCACACTAAGAACCTTTTGTTTGTCTGATTCATCTCTGAAGTTGTGTCAGTTTTAATAAGGTCTTGATTTCAACTGACATCTATTCCCATTCTCAAAATTTAGGCTTACTCAATATAACTAAAATCTTTGAGGATACAAGGCAAGCTGAAATTTGATTTGAGGAAATGTTTTATGAATAGGTTCTTCATATAAGTTATTTTTTCAACTTCAAAGTTTGCTCTTTGTTACAGGAATAATTGAATAGAAAAAGATGTCTGGATGCAAAAATATGAAAAGTTATCCTTGAAATGATGAAGTATATTGTAGGGGTTTGATGATGATTTTGCTACTCTTGTTTCTTAGTGCCAAGCTAGAGCAGGACTTGGCAGAAAGTCTGGTACCTAATGGACATGACTCACTATGCTTCCATTTAATTAAATTATGCCTATATTGTAGGCAAGAGAAAATCTGTAAAACCTAGCAATTTCATTTCATTACTGTGTCCAATGTCCAAATCAGGAAAAGAAGTTCCTATGGATACATTTAGTTTTCAATGGTTTCGAGACTTTCTCTTCATAATAAGAAAATATGCAGTTAATTTTATATTCTATAACCAGAATTCCACAGGGATAGAGTTTACTATGAGCGATAAACTGACTCTGCTCTCTTCTGCCATGACTTTTCTCTTGGTATTGCAGACTTTATTAACTATCTAAAAATCCTTATGCAGACGTTTTATCAGTGATCAGCATGATTGCAACATATTCTCTTGTTTGGCCTAAATATTATCAGACAATCAAATATGCTCATGGAATAAAATAAAAATGCAAATTAAAATCCTAGGAATCTGGACTCCCAGATGAAGGTTAAGTTGCTATTCTTCTATTTTTCATACAAGGTCAGAAGATAAGGGTCAGAATTCTGTCACCCTCTTTCAGGAAGATTTCTTGGTATAGGTCTACTTGGTAGTTCCATCTTCTCAAAGTTTTATGCCATTTTCCTTTATTAACCATATTATGGAAAATTGTTTAAATGAATTATATATATTATCTTCAAAATGTACATAGCAAGATTACATTCATGACATCACTTTATAGTAAAACATTTAAGTATTTTTAAAAGACATGTACTTTTTTTGTACTGTAAAATTTTAATTATTTTTATTTGCAAACAGACTCTAATCATTATCTCTTTAAAAGGAAATTAGAAGTCCCATACTAATGTTTCAGATTTTTATTTAACATGTTGCACAGTAATGCTTTCTACAAATGTCAATATTTAGAAATTCTACTAAGATGAAAATACATGCAAATTAACTGTCTTTCTAAAATAATACATAGTTATTCTCTATATATGTAAAATGCTTCTATGTGTGGTGCTGACACTTGCTCTTCCTTTCCTGCACTCTCTCAACTCCCCCGACCCCACCCCACTGCTACACATAGGCAGCACAGTTGCCTGCACACAGCTTAAAAAGTTGTTTTAAACTAAAGTGTATGTAAGCACTCTGTCTTTTCAAAAGAAAAATGAGTTTTTGTCAATAGCAATAAAGACAACTTCCATGTACAGAACATGAAAAACACTTGTGATTAAATTTTAATAACTTTTTAAAATAACTCCAATAAGGAGGCTGATTGAAATTCTACCTTAATTTGTTATAAAAATAATGATCACATAAAAATATTATTAAAATAAGTTATCTTCATTGAAAGATTGTTCATCTTCACAATATTTTTTCAAAGGCTCAAAAATTTCCAGTTAACCATACCACCCACTTTTTTCTGGGGGGGGGTGGACTTGATAATCTCTGTACAACTTTTAACAAATTGATGAGAAAATCAAAACGACTTCACATTCAGTGAGTGCAACGCCAGGTTTCTGACTATGTTATAGATGAAAATAAACACAGGGTAATCTTTTTCACTCAAGGAGAATAGAAGTGAGGGCTCAGAAATGGACCTTATCTGTGGCTCATTCAAATTAAAAACTTGATTTCAAAATAAAGAAACAAAAATGAAGTTGATTTACATTGTCATGGGAAATTGTATGATTAAATAAGAATACATTTCCATACTAACCACAAACTACATTAGTATTTAAGGGGTGATTTTGTGCATACATCTTAATATTTAGAAATTTGGCAACTTCAGAAAGAACTACTAGTTATGAAGATATTCTACTAAAACAAAAGCAAAAGCAAAACCAAAAAATTCCCCAGATCTTTTGAGTGTTCTTAAATACAAAATGTCTACATAGACATATATACATGGTTTTACCCACACGCATCTTCACTCTTCTGTGTATTCCCAAGTTTTTTAATAAGTAGTTTCTTGTTAGGAGGACATTTTGACAGTAGCCAAGTCATCACACTGTCACTCACTAGAGATGATGCTCCCAGGAAGAGTGAGAGAAATAAGCAGTACTCACAGTACTTCCAGATCTCGTAGAGCTCTGAATGCTCCATCTTCAATGCAGCTGATCTGGTTGTAATCCAGTTGCCTGTTAAACAGATTAAAAGACTCCATGTAGCAGAAAGGAACAGGAGCAGGGTGCAGGAGACCTGAAGATTTCTGAAGGGGCACTGAAGCTCTGACCACACTTCCTGAAATGCTCTCCCTCACACACACTCATCTGCTTAAGACTGTCACAAGCCATTCCGCCCTCTGTGCAGCTACTGAGATCTCTTTTTGTTCTTGCACTGTCTGAGCGAATAGCAGCTCTTGGAAAGCTCCAGTAAATAATAACTGCACCTTATATTAAATGCCATAGGAATGCAATTTCATTACATCAAGAAAAGCTATCCATTAAGAGCTTTCAGCGTCATCTTGCTGAAACAATTTCATTAAGGTAAAGGGCTGTAAATCACTTAATGTCACATGCACCCCCTCAGTGACCTAACTGAATCCATTTATCAGAGAAGCCCAGCTGCATGTTAATTTCACTATCCTTGGCAAGAAGAGTAAGCCTACTTTCAGGTTTTTTTAAAGGCAGTCTTCTTAACAAACTCCAAACTGAAAGCAAGGAACGATGCTACGCATGCCCCCACTATGCCCAACCAAGACCACATATTACAAGCTTGAAATCCTCATGTATGGGTCATCACTACTTTCTACATATGCATTTATTATTACATGCAAATTCTCTGCAGAGTTAACCTATAAGTTTTTGAGCTAAGAAACTTTCAGAATGTGATTCTTGAATAAAATAATTTGTTCAATATTAGGAATGAATTCATTCAAACTTAAACAAAAATTTGATGCTAATTTTAACTCCAAATGATAACAAAAAAATCAACTGTAAGTATTTCATTGCAACAGCATATAGTGTATGAATATAGTTTGATCTGTTATTTTAGTCCATTAAATAATATATAATTCCTATAAATAATTCTTCATCAGTGCTTTAAATACTGAACACAAATATTCAGTGGAAGAAGGAATACAACTGATGTTCCAAAGTTGGTTAAGTTTGTGGTTTGTGTTCTGATGTTTGTGTTTGAAATTAAATCTTATTGTTCATGTTAAGTTTTACTTTTTATCCAGGGAAGAATGAGGTGGTGGGCTAAGAGGAATGAATGGAGTCCGGAGAAACTTTGATAGTCATGTATTATGTGAGAAAAGAGTCTATATTCAATAATTAAAAAAATTGCTTTCTTAAAATAAATAAGTATTATCTACACTCAACTCCTATTTCTAACAAGCAATTTGGACACTGGTACCACGATGCTTGTAGACATTATTGTTTCAGTAGAGAAAACATATTTTAATGCTTCACTTAAATTGAAGTGTCATGTTAGCCCTCCATGATGGACATGGGACTGTGGACATACAAGTGTGAGATTATAATTGTCAAATAAATGTATCTTGTCCTTGTTTTAAGTCCAGAATTCACTAAGAGGCCTAATTCAGTTTTTGAGAGGGCTCTTACAAAACTGTTTGAACATTATGTAAAATAGCTGGTTCTCTCACGTGGCTACTAAGTAGGTGTGCAAAGATTTCATCTGGTGACTTCTAGAGAGGCTTCTTTTGATCACTTACTTAGAAATTACATATGTAGGAGATATTTCCTGAATGCCACATCTCATTTTAAACAAGTCTCCAAGGGACACCAATATAGACAATACTACCTTGATGCTGCATAAATAATACAATACAGGACAATATAAAAGCATGCCAATCTTGGGAATGGTACAGTTTCGCTGAATTTATAAATCTAGGCTTTCCCTCAATACGAGCCAGGACTCTTACTACTGTAATAGTTGAAAGCTTTTCCCACTTATTAGGAAGTAATGCAAAAGTATAATTTCATTTTCCAGGAAGATGTTTAAATCCTCATGATATAATATGGCTGCTGTGGTTCCAAGAAAACACTTAGATCCTTGAGCGCTTTTGATTTTTAAAGATTAAATTCATTTAACAATTAAGTTAATAGCCTTTTTATTTCAGAGTGCTAAATATACATCTACACTACTATTCTCTAACCTCTTGAACAATTTATCAAAGCCATTTAAATTAGTACAGTGGCAGGAAGTGCTACCCTTGACATGCTACAAAAGAGAAATTATTTCCAGACAAATTGGCAAAATCTTTTAATGCTATCAAATTTGCCTAATGCAGTCTTCAGGTTAATCTGTAAAAGGGTGAGTTGTATGTTTGCCCATATCTTTTTATCCTTAGCTGTCAATGTATAAATCAGCGCTGACATAGCTTCATTTAAATCATGCATGCAATGCACCAAGGGGAATCTGGAGCATGCCAGAAAGCACTCAGGTGAATCTTGTTCTACAAGGACTGAAAGACCCATCACTTTCCTTATGCCAGAATTTGCACTACAACTGGAAACTTTGAACTCTCCTTTTGGTATCATGTGTGGTTACAAGTTGCTCTTGACAGTATATAAATATCTCTTATGGTAAAGGTATTAGGAATGTTTGAGATTCATGGAATATGTTTTTCTTAAACGTTTTAATGAATGTTGCCAAATCGCAAATCACATATTTGCTAAGGATGAGTACACTTTCTGGAATTATGAGAAAGATGAGCAAAAGCAAATGGGTGAATAATTTGTCCATCAATTGGGAATTTTGCTATATTCAACTGAGACACTACAGAAAACCTTGTGCCTGCATGACTGCTCGTGAGGAAGTCTCTATGCAGAACTACATTTGTCTACAGGGTTCAAAATAAGCTGTGTCAAAACTGTGCAAAAGTGTTATTTATTTAGGGTTTCTGGGCTCCTTTCCTGCCCCTTGGTTCCCTCATTCTGCTGACAGCCCTTTCATGTGCCCTTCAAGCCTTCTGTGCTTTTTCTTTCTGTAAACAAAGCATCAGTTTTGCAACATGGAACTGTCATGGGTTAAGAAATCCAGGTTTAATTAATTATTTAGTCAACAAATTTCGTCTTTAAAGAGTTCAAATGAGAAGACCATTAGGGAGAGTAGGCAAGACTGTCTGATGCTTTCATTGTATGTGGGCTACTTTCTCATCATGCAGAGATTTTCATATTTATTTGAAGAACGAACACTACTTGTTTAAGTTTTCTTAGAATTTCAGTCAACATGAATTATCAGGGCTTTTGTGTTTTCTCTTTATATTTTTCATTTTATAACCTTCACTTTGCTTCTGTTCAACTGTGAAATCTCCTCTCCAGTTGCTCCATCACTGTCCTAATCTGTGGGTATGCATGATTTCATGTAAGTAAAGAGGTTGCAAAGAATCATCTTCATCCTCATCTCGCTAAGCATCAAGTCTTATGATTCTCTCTTCAGTGGTGGACAAAGATCCACTGATTTCCGGGAAATCCCAGGCTTCCCATTTGATGGTTCCTAGTTTTGGCAGTTGTAGTTACAGACAACATCATTTGACAGGAGACTCATACACTGAACAATACATGTTATGACTCACACATAGATTTCATGAAGCTGATTTAGTTATATTTCACCGTAAGTAGCTCCTGAGCGTAATTAATGGAAAAATATAACATCTTTGAAACATTAAGTCTAAAGAATGTATAATAAGTAAAAATTGTTAAACACAATACAGCTAGAGATGCTGTATTATTTTTAAAGTTTTCTTAAAAGATTTCCTATATTCTTTCTTTAAAATTTAGCTACCATACTGAATTTTAATATGATTTATACAACTTACTTCACAGTGTTAAATTTAGATGGCTGTATCTCTATCCATAGCCAATGTACCTTTCTGTAGCCTCCAAGTAATAATGTTCAATTACTAATTGACTTTATTTCCTAAGAATTAGAATATGTAAAACAGTTACATATGAAATATTACAGAGCACTTAAAATTATAATACAGATAATGTGTGTTCCAGGAAAGAACCTCCAATTTCTCAATGAAGTAAGTCTGAAAATGCTCAAATTTTGTTGCATTTTTTCATTTCAGTAGCTAGAAGTGGTGAGTCATTTATATTGTTATTATAACATAAAAGACTCTAAAATTATAGACAATTTACAACACATCAAAGTGGTTTTATAATCTAAAGAAACATGACTTTAAAAAAAAAACGAATCACCAAAGAAGAAAAGAGATTAAAGTCTCTTCATGTGGGAATAGTATTTTTCCATAAGGGTAAAATTCAAAATTTAAGTGCATATGTTTCTAAATATACAAAACAATGCCAACCATTATTTAAGCCATATTTTATAATTTAAATAATAATATGAAATATGAAATCAGCACAATTTTGACTATATCAATCAACATCCTGAATATTAATTTCAATAACCACATGACTTCCTCAGAAAAAGAGCTCACTATCAGGAACCCGGTTCTGGGGCACTAGATGATAAGGTATAAATATATTCTAAAACCCTTGGGATTTTGCATACTCTGATATTTAATTGTTTTACAGGCAATGCTTTGTATATCTCAATAACTGTAACCTCAAATTTTATTAGGCTATGAGATATTATAAACTTATATGTATTTGTTATTTGAATGGGGAAAAAGAAACAATTAGCCAGATTAAAAGAAATATTTCTTAACACACAATAATGAGGAAAGACTAGAATGATATTTAACTCCTGACATTCTTAGGAAAATTAACCAAGCTGTTTGAAACTAAGACTGTTTTTAATAAACACATTTACTGACCACACAGTATATGGTAGAACCTGACTGTAAACAATCTCATTACACATCATAGTAATGTGAGAAGGTAAAAATTGCTGGCACCTCAATATCATAGATAGAATAATAAGACTCAAAAAGTCAGAGAACTTCTATGCAGTAAGTAGCAAATATTGTGTTTAGCTTTGATTGGAATTGAGATCAATATATTTCTCAGATCCTCAAGAGGTTAAGACAGCAAATTCACAGAGCTTTTCTGCTTCAAGTGGAGTTTTAGAGAAATAAATGGCCAAGATTCAAGGAAGTAATGTATTTTAGAAACGGCAATGATTCCTCTATTTGGAGAGTAATGAGTGCAGAAATTTATATATATATTTAAGATGTGGCTCAGAGGTAGCATATTGGCCTAGTATGCATTAAGTCCTGGATTCAATTTCCAGCATTATATCATATCAAAGTGTTCATATTTTTTCTCCCCTCAAATGGCAATAGTGTTTTATAGGTGAAAGAACAGCCCCATGGGAACAAATTGCGAGAACAAGCACTATATGATTAAGGGAATGTATTCAGGATCCGAGATACTTGGGGAGGAACAGAGAGCTTCTATAGAGAAACAATGTCTAGAAGCAGAAATTTCTTGACACACTCAGAACATCCAAACTAGTCAAAATGTCTACAAAGACCAGATAACATTCAATAAGCTCTCTTAGTTAAACTCTATGTCCTTATAGACCATACGGAACTAAGGCCATGTTCTGCTTTATTCATATAGTTTGGCTTTAGTATATTTAACAAACGCATCATGAGAGTAAATTAGAGGAGTTTAAACCTGGTCATCAGAATGTGAAATGTATGCACCACAAAAATATTTCTAGTATCTTTGTTAATACTATCTAATGAGACTAATACTTGTTGATCAAAATCATTTTGGAGGCTGTTGTAATAGTTGAGAGGTAACAAAGTGTTCTGACCCATGTTGGAGATGCAAGAAATCTGAATGTCTGTTCTGCCTCACTGAACATGGCAACTACACTAGACATATTAGCGTTTGCTTTGTAAATTGGTGCACAGAATTCAAAATCAATCATTTCCTGTATTTTGTTTGCTTTATTCTGTTCTGTTTTGGGGACATTTTTGAAGATACACTGCATACATTATGTAGTCATGGAAGAAAAACCATTACTGAAATAAAGTTGATTCAAGTACAGTGGAGACAAAACAAATGGAAAACTGAAGAGAGTTTGATGATTGGCTACCTCATTGCAGTTGTTGGGTTGGTCACAATTCTGATGCCTTGGGAATGAAAGAAAAAGACCCAGACTGCAGGACCATGGGCAGTGCCCAAGATTCTAAGAGTGGTGCTTTTTCATCCTGACCAGGTTCCACCCACTTCTTTTTCACCAAAATAACTTGTATTTGTATTTGTTACCTAGGGCTATAGGCATCATGCTTATGAGAGCTGACATTCACAAAACTCATTACTTGCTATTATTTTGCTTGAAGAACTCTGTAGTTAGCACAGAAGAATCTATGACCTATTCAGTTCCCTTGAGTTTTAATATAGCCAAACATTATGCAGAGTTTGTGGGAATCCTGGGGAACAATTGTGGGAGAAAGAGGGACTTCACAAGAAAATCCATAGAATCAACTCATCTTGGCTCACATGGGCTGAAAGACTCAGTGACAATCAGGGAGCCTGCATGAGTCTGACTTGGTTATCTGCATATATGTTACAGTTGTGTAGCTTGGTCTTCTCATGGAACTCTTAACAGTGGGCATGGGGGATGATTCTGACTCTTGCCTGCTTTTGGGACCCTTTTCCTCCTACTGGGTTCCCTTAATATGAGGGGAGGTGCCTAGTCTTATTGTAACTTGATATCCATATTTGTTTGATATCCCTGGAAGGTATGCCATTTCTAAAGTGAAATAGAGAAGGAGTGGATCTGGGAAAAGGGGAGTGTTTGGGGATAGAGGGGCAACTGCTGTGAAAATGTAATATATGAGAGAATAAAAAAAGAAAACACCATCCTCCCCACTGAAGAAAAAGTTTCTCCTTCAAAGTATTTCTAGTCTCGGGCCTAAATGAAAACCACTAGCACAGAGTTCAATATGAACAGCTTCAATTTTCAATGGATAGTTAAAGGATATTTTAAGCTAAGATTGAAATGAAGTAAATGTGGAAACTGACTAAAGAGGGTATTTATAATTAGGACTTAACGGCAGAGGTGATGAAATCTCTTACACTTATAGAGAATTCATACATTCTTCTGCTTTAAGGTTACATATTAGCTTTGTTCTATCTGGCAAACTGTTGTTCATGAGTCAGCATGAATTATGTAAATAAGGGCGAAGAAACATACCAGGAAAGAGGTTTAAACTAGATAAAGGTACAAACCGTACAATATGTTAGGCTTTCGATATACCTAGATAAATTTGGCTGCAATTGCATTTTATTGGCTGGAGAGGATTCATTGAAAAGAGCAAAACTAAACTCAAACAAGATGGGACTGGAAAAAGAAAGGTGACAGCAATTCAGTGTACAATAAAGTTTCTAAGCAACGTATGTGAGTTTGCAATAACAGATTAATTCCCTTTCCTGCTCATCAACAGGGTGCATCCAAATTAGATGATTTTTATCCAAAGTGTCATGGTCGTGCATATCTATTGTCCAAATATAGCCATGAATTGCTTAAAGAAAATCATCCTGAATCATTCTGTGAATGATTTGTTTATAGATCAGCACATATGAAATTATATTAATATTTTCTTCAGTGCCCATGAAAAACATAGTTCATGTTCCCCTACAGAATACTGGGTTTTGTTGTTTGTTTTATTTTCTTTCTCTTTTATTTTAGCCACTGAGGATGATTTTTTTCATATAAAAAGAGAATAAAATTCATAGCTTTGGGGTAATTGGAATTGGAAAGGTGCAAGCCAACACAAAGAAGATGTCCATGGGGAAAGTGTAGGATGAAAACCGCAGAGTACATCTTGAAGATGTATACCAGTAGGAAGAAAGAAGCAGCAGGAAGGTGCTTTCCTTTACATGGTGGCTAATGTAATTCTTACAAGAGTTGAATTTTTTTTCAAGAGTTGAATTTTTTTTCAATATTCATTCCCCAGTAAGAGAGAAAAGTATGTAACATGAGTTTTGTGATACGAAAAATTACAACCAACCTGTTTCCTTCCTAAGTTTATGTCTTTATCCCTTTTTTCATTAAAGTCCAAGGGCAATGAGGATTTTTTTCTAATAAAATAAAGGACCATTAAGACATATCTGAATCCATAATGTACATGCTACAAAAATTAAATCATAACTTTCAAAAAATAAGGTGAGTCTAGTCAGAAATATTTTCTAAGAGCACAAGATTAAGTGGAAATATCCAATCAGGTGCTTGAAAAAATGCCATGCATGTTGTTATGTTTCCTTTTGTCAATTGATTATGGGGGAGCAAAGCTTTGTGACTTCAGCATTCAAAACTATTAATTTATATATATATATATATATCATATATTATATATATACATACATATATAATAATTTGGTTACTGTTAGTAACCTAATTATTTTGTTGATACTATAATGTGGTTTTGTTTTCTTAATATCTGACAGTCTCAAATGTCAAAACAAAAGAAACTGGTATAAGTTGTGATTGGGGTGGAAAAAGAGGTAACAAAACAAAATATTAAAACCACTTTAATCCAGCCATCAAATAAAGATATACAAGCAAAATAAAAAGTTAATTCTTCCATGAGATGCTTAAGACCAAGATGAATGCTCATCTGCCTGGGATAGTTTAAACAAGGCTGCCTGGGGAAAGGGAAATAAAAATGTACTAATCTGCAACATTTTCACAGCATCCCTTTTATGTTGTCAGAATGCCAACTTGAGCATATTTAGCTAGACCTCAAAACCAAATCAAGTGTCATCACTAGAAACCTTGTAGGAATGGGAACTGTTTTGCATCAAGCCTGAAAGTGGAAAATTTGAAAATTTTATTCGACCAGGGCAGGGTGGGACTGCAGAGAGCCAGTGTTCCATTAGCCAGGGTCTTGGCACTGCTAAGGCACATCCACATGCTGCTTGAACTGATTTTTCTCTTTTAACCTCTGAATAATTGTGCAGTTGTCATTGGGACACCATGCAGTACAACCTACTTAGAAGTGAACACGAAGGCACAATAAAGATGACAAAACACTCTTTCGGTCCCACTCAGCACTAATATAATCAATGATACTCTACTGATTCGCTGACAGTTGTGGCTAGTAGTTTAAGAATAGTGTAAATTAAATTTTATACTTAGAAGATATGCTGCATCTGTTTGAATGAGAAAAAAACTTTATACCCTGACCCAGGAAATGAGAATACTTTTTGACAGTGTGGTTTGAGATGTCTTTAACCATAAGGTTTCTTTTAGCTATTTAAGCTGATTAAAAACTTAAATTTTACAAAATCCAATTTTTCTTTTGCATTAGTTCTAGGAAGATGATGAGGATAGGAGTTTTTTTAGCATCACCATTCAGGTCTATACTGTCTCTTATGCTTTCCTTCATCCACGGAAACAAATTTCCAAAGCAGACTGGGTGGAAATTGTCAGTCAGCATCTCCGACATGTGGATCCCTTGTGTCTCATCACTTCTTTACTTCAAAAAAACCAATCACATTCTATTTCTTATATTACACAAACACAAAAACATCCCATTTACTATACTCACAAAATAAACTAAAACTCCACTACATTTTTGCTTTTATACAACGTTCTTTCTCAATTTACACCTATCTACAGTTTGCCAACACACGATATAAGATTATATCTTAGATTTCTCCTATACTCTTTTATGGATTTTCTTCCAGAGCTCTCTGCCAGCTTACAGTAATACTTTTAAGTTGTCCCACCATATACCCTAAAGTATTTAATAATCTCTTATTTATAAATCATTGTTTTATTTTATATTCATTTAATATTATCATGTGTATTTTCTTTTTCAACTTGAAGGTCCATATCTAATCAAATCATAATAGAAAAATCATATGCATGTTTAAATAATATATTCCTTATATTTTAATACTGATATTTATCTTATATTCTACTAGTCTGTCTCCCTTGTAAGTCACGTGTTTGTGAATAACTTTAAGCAACCATTCACTGAATAGTTTTATAATGAAACACAATACTATAATTTCCTAGCATTTTTACTCTTTTAAAAGGTCTTCACGTATCATTTGCCTAATAACCACAACAAACCCTAATAACTATTATTCACTTTAATAAACTAAATACTAAGGAACAAGAAGGTTTGGATGATTGCTTATGTCTAAAAATACAAAATATAGCAATACTGTATGAAGTTGCAATCCTACCCTCCTTGTACAGCATATATAAGTCTTTGAATTTGAAAAAAAAAAACAACCTCATGACTGTATGTGGGGGAGGATTAAAACGTTCATTTCTCGTGGAAGCTGGCCTACTCTCTCACTTTTACTTAATCTCTGAACTTATATTTCAGGTTAAATGAAAAAAACATATTTAAAAAAAATCCCTTGTGATGGGTCAATACTCCTAAATGTAGACTTAATTATAGGAAAAGAGCACCAGGTGACTTAAAGTATCTGAATATTTGACCAAGACTTTAAATACAGTTTCATTAAGCATTTAGTTGCAGTAGTGATAAGTAAGTAAGGTTACAAGTGATATTCTGCCAGGGTGGTCAGTTGTAGCCATTGCAATTTGAGTGGATACAACCCAGAAATTCTTAAGTAACACCAGATCCACACTGAGACAGATATATCACCCTATGTCAGCAATTCCAACTTAAGCATTCTCAAAGTTCTAGCTAGTAAAGATAGAAAAAAAGTAGAAATACTTTTTGTCTAAGTGCCCATAAAAAAATCACCAAAGTCATAATGTTAATGGTTTTGTATATTTATAGTCACAAAACTGTGCTTTTCTGTCGTTACTTATGTACTCAGAAAGCATAGATTCAGGGTCAAGAAAAACACATTTTTTGAGGAGATGTAAAGGCCTAAATCTGTGGCTTTATCAACACTTGTCTGCTTTGACAAGGGACAACATCTGTCTCACTTTCACTATCAGAGAAAAATGGAACTGAATTCTCCCATGGAGAATTCTGAATATTAGTTAATTCTTGAAAAACTGCCTGCACTGTTTATGAATAGCTAAAAAAAACATTGGATTATAAAAGTTATTCGTGACACACAGGAGCCCTTCATCCCTATATTCCAAGGTACTGTAATAGCTAAGGAAAACTTTTTAACCCCCAACATTTGAAATGAACTGAAAAGTCATTTTAAAAGACTAACATGGTATTTTGGAATTGATAAAGATATATATTGACAACATGAGGTTTGCCGCTGAGAGCTTATATCTCCAACGCAGCTTGAGAGCAAAAGGCATTAAAACATCTAGCAAAAAACAAGATTAAAGATTTATCAAGGAAAGTAAAGAAATATGGTTTTTCTTCTTTTTCTTATTATAAGGGGTGCTTATTCATATAGTCCTTCACAGATACGAGGCAAAAGATGTGAGAAAAAGACACATGAATGGAAAGGTATATTTATCATTTTTTTTATACTTTTAACATCTAAAAACTCCAGAAAAATGTGGAAGTCTGAGTAGACTTTACCTTTAGTTGAGAAATATTATGTATGCTTTCCAAAAGAAAATAAACAGTTTATTTGCTGTGCTTTCAGCATACCCTGACAGAAACTACAAAGAGAATAAGAAAAGGCTTGGGAAGAAAGTGTGAAAAATCCTCCATTTTTTTTCTGAAAAATTTAAAAACATTAACCACAATATTGAAGAATAAATTGTATATTGACTTGAGTTGCCAAAATGCCTTACAAAGGCAAAATCTGATGTCACTGTTGAAATAGCTTCAAAACAAGAAAGCTACATAAATATTTCATTTTTTCTGATAATTTAAAAAATATAAACATGACCGAAAACATGATAAGTTATAAAGCACTATATATTAAGGCATACATATATACTCACAGATTTTTAATGTCAACTGCCCCACGGAAAGCCTTCCTTGGAATTGCTTGAATTTGATTTTCACTGAGATCACTAAAAACAAAATGAAGGAGAGACAGTGTTAAGAAATTATATTTTATGTCTCATTTAAATAAAATACGGAGAGAAAAACAACAATTACCCCAGAAAAAAGCACCCTTCACAACACAAAAAAGGCAAAATAGTTAACTGCAAAGCAAATAACTACACAAATAATTTTGTAATTCTAATATAATTTGAAGTTTGTATTAAATATTTTAATTCTTTGTGCTATTATAAGATATGGTATTTTAATTTAATAGTTGACTTAATTTTGTAAAGTAAAGTATTTCGGTACGACAAACAGTAGATTTTGTAATTTCAAGGAGACCCTTTAGAATTTAGCATTTCCACAAGATCATTGTCTTAACTGAGTTTCCTAGAGAAGCATGACAATTCTCAGACCACACAACTAAACTTCCATAGCAACTTAACTAATATTAAACAGAATATGGCAGCACTCATTCAACAACAAAATGAAGTTTCTGCATGAAATATTAATAGTAGGTTGATTTAAAGCTTTCCCAAAATATTTCTATCATGACCATAAACATGAAGTCTCTACTTACATCTTAACTTAATTAAGACACACATTTTAATTAAGGAAGAAAGCACTCTTTGGGTTGAAATAAGAAGTTTGGGAAGAAAAAAATGTGCATCATAAAATAATTCATTTTTTCCTTCCAAGAGTTCAGAGTCAATTTTAAGAGCTTAGAAAGTATTATTAGTCTTATCACATAGAGAACCAACACGCATGCATAAAGTTATGTCATTGAAAACAGAAAATTTCCTTCTGGGTTTTATTCACATGAGCATACAGTAAGAAGTTGAAATACCAAGCAAACTATTACAATACCAATGAAGTTACTCAAATTCTAAGATAACCCATTCTTACAAAGAAAGCTGAAGCTACTGACCACAGATGCCCAGCAGATGACAAACTGAGCCGTTTTCCACTGTGCGGGAGCACATTGAGCTCCACACACTCCCTCAAAGCTGTTTGTGAGCAGAGCTCATAATTCATGTGCTTGTAGTCACACAGGAGAGGAGAGGATACGACTGGCTGATGCAGAGATTTAGTGCATGGTCTTGACCTCATTAACGTCGAGTTTTAAACAAATGAGATTTGAGTTTAGATCTCAATACGCTTAATGTTCAAATGAAAAAAAGTGTTTGCTAAGCAATTTGTAAAGATATAAATGTTAATGATACAGGCCTTCAGCAAAAGATGAGGAGGAAAAGAAGGAGGAGGAAGAGGAAGAGAAGGAGGAAGAGAAGGAGGAAGAGGAGGAGGAGGGAAGAAGAAAAAAAACCAAAAGCCTCATATTTTACTTCCAAGAGTAATTGTACCCATTTGCGCTCATGCAGGAAGTGCATTATGAAGCAGTGTAGTTCCTTATTGCTTTCAATAATTTCAGAGTATCCTTAAGAGCAATAAAACCTCATTTCCTTAAAATGTGCTGATTTCCCCCACTTGTCATTGATTAGGGTTGATTTCTTTCCTTCCTTTTTAAAATTATGTCAAGTTAAGAATATTTATCAATATATTAACATATGCCTTGGTGTCCAGAGGAGGTTACAAGACAAAAAATAGCTGAGGATGAAAAACTAAATATAAGACAAAAGATAGCTGAGGATGAAAAACTAAATATCAAGCAACAAGGAAGAAAAAAAAGATGGTATTCAAATGAAAATGAGGCTGTCATGCTTGCTGAAAATGACTGCCAGTGTTACAGTTTCTAGTTATTCCCCCTTTCCACCTCTCAGACAAAGAATACTTCAGAAACCATGTAGGTAACGATGGCAAACATTTACTCCTGTTTTTGAGTTTTCTCTAGCTTCTGTAGCCTTCTAATCTCTAGACTTGGGTCCCTTCCTTCCCACATAGTCTTTCTTTTGCTGGGTTTCAATGCCCTGCAGTCAGACTCTTGACTAACTTCAGTGGGGCTAGGTAAGTAAGGCTTTGTGTGGCTCAAATAAACATAACTGTGATACCCTACAGTTTAGGAGGGCTATCACTCCTGGACCTTGAATTATTTTTATTGATTTCCTATGACAAATTCCTAGAGCATAGACCTGTTTTCTTTGGCTAATAGTCACCAACCTTTTTCCCCCTAAGCCTTTAAAGGACTAAAAGGCTCAAAGCTCAATATTTCCCTAAGACTGATGGGTATATCTAGCTGTACCCCTGGATAGATTGCTTCTCAGCATAGAATGGAGTCTAAGCATGCATAAGTGTGTGGTCCACTGGGCTAAGCAGCTCCTGTTGAGGAGTGGGCTATGTTGACCTGGAAAGAAAGAACCTGACATAAGCAACAGTTGACACTTAAAAGGAATATACATTCCATGCTCCAATTACCATACCTATGTTATAAAGCAGATATTACTATTTCAGTTTTGGAGGAGAGGACCTAAGTTTTGAAAATTTTATCAGTACTTAATGATAAGACTAATTATTAAACATGTAGGAAATGCAGATAAACACTGGGCCAAAATTTGTGAACATCTAATATAATATAAATATATTATATAATATATATATAAATATATTATATAATAATATAATATAAAATAGTAATCTAAGGATTACTAATTTAGCTTCAATATGCTTTTCTCTGTTTATGGACTTAAGGGAGACTTTTCTTAACTCATCCCAGGGTTGGACAAATGTCATTTGTGCAATGGTAGATTAGAATGTATACATACATACATACATACATATATATATATATATATATATATATATATATATGATTGATAGTTTCCATTTCCTACATATAGTATAGCATATTTACTCCCTTACTATCCACTATATATAGAGCTTTGGCCAGTGTATTAAATGTTAATGAATTGAATGAAGTTAGTTTCCTGTTTTTAAAAAAATTAAAATCAAGTAAAGAAGAATAAATATGAAAGTACTATAAAAGTGTTGGTTTCATGTGTACTGCCATTATTCTGCCTAGAAGGCAGCTATTTGACCACACTGACTTTGCTCTATTCCTTAAAGATCAATGAAGGCAGAGGGAGACATCCCTAATTGTGGACTATTGTTCCTTGAGCTATATGGAGTAAGCACAGTGAGTCAGAACTAGTAAATGACTGGGATGGAGCTACCATGGAGGAAGTTTGTAATTATATCACTGCGCAACAGAGTGTAAAAATCTGTCTGAACAGAGAAATGGCTTGATTGGCTTGATTTTTAGGAAGATTAATATGGAAATTGACTTTCAGAGCAGGCAGAGGTAATGGGAGGAGAAGAAGTGCCAGGCAGTATCTCCAGAAGTTGGCTTGTGTCCAGCGCATGAGGTATTTTTAAAGGAGAACATTAGGCAATACAATTTGAAGTTGGCTCCAGTTGGAACGTATTTGATGTAAGTTAAAGATGGCTCTCATCTCAGCAGAGTTTCAAATCACTTGAATTTTCAGAGCATTTTTTTTTGTGTGTGTGTGACAAAATTGTGAACCCAGAAAGAAAATTGTCCTACTGCTTGCCAGGTTGGGAAGTTGAGGTAAGATGAATGATCACTTTAGTGGTTCCTGAAATCAATCATGTGACATTTCTGAAAAAAAATTGAAATTATTATTTTTAGTTTTAAGTGTATTGATGTGTTGCTTTTACAGAATCATGTGCACCATGTGCATTCCTGTTGCCCATAGAGGCCAGAAGAGGGAAGTGGGCACCCTGAAACAGGAATCACAGGTGGTTGTGAGCTGTGTAGGAGCTGGGAACAAAATCTAGGTCCTTTGTAAGAGCAGCCAATGTTATTAATTGCTGAGCTATCTCTTTAGCTCTGAAAATATTAAAATTCTTGAAAGACAAATCTATTCATTTTCCTGAAAATGGCAGGAAGGAGCTGCAAAGACTGTTCCTTTCAGAAACCCATCTCCATAATTAAGATAATCAGTGGACAGGAACATGAGTCCAGCAGAAGAACTTCATGTGCTTTACATGCACACTTGGAAAACATCTCTAAGAACTACACCGGAGATGGGATCCATTTGGGTAATCACAAACTCTATCATTTAAATCCTATTTTTTTCTCACTACATTCATCCCATTCCCAAACACATCTACAGTACCTGCAGTCAGTCTCTTTCCTCCTGCCTCTGCTCCTGCCTCTGCTCCTGCTTCTCTTCTTCCACTGCTTCCTCCTCCACACTACTGACCACTCCTGACCACTGTTAGGATATCAGGGGGTTGGCAGCAATTCCCATTTCTTAAATGACACAGTCCAAATTCTCCTTCTATATTCCTTGCATACAAGTATGACCACTTCTAAAGCACCCCCAACCTTATATAAACATTATATCCAAAATTTTATGAAGCTACTTTCTCCTAAAGTCTTCCTCATCCTAATTCAAGAGGGAAGTATCCTTACAGAGACTTAAACCAGAGATTCTGGGCATCTTCTACATACAATGACAATCTATTATCAAACTTCACCCAGTTCAAAATATTTCCAAATTTTTCTGTCTGTCCTTCTGTTTCTTTGACCTCTTCTAGTATACTAGGTTAATATTTAACAACTCAATCTATGCTGCTGTATAGCCTCCCTATGATTGCTGCTTCTTGGATACAAATGCCAGAGTATCTGATACAATAAAAAGAAAAGTCCAAAGCACCACAAAGATGTAAAACTAGACCCAAAGAAATTACTGGACACTTGTTTTTGAGATATATTTATAATCCTTCATATTCCATTCCAGATATACTAAACTCCTTGGGGTTTCTTGAAATGTTCAGTTGATGATTTATTTCAGAGCATTCCTGCTATGCCTCTATCTGTATCTTAATCTTTGACAAACACATCTTGTGTTTATAATTCACTTTCTGGGTTTAATTTGTGACTCTCCAGCAACTTGTAGTACTAAGCAGACTAGACTCTAACGAACAATTTTCCCTCTAATTTCTAACATATTTTGGTGCTAGTGATTCTTAGCCATAACCAAGTGTCATAGAAAGATTTTGTACTACCTCAGTGACACTTGTGAGAGTCTACCCATACAACTAAGCGTGAAAAAGTCTGTATCTTGCATTGGTTTGATCAAGTAATGGGTTATTGCTCACAGCTAGCCAACACTTTTTTGGTTTACTTTGTTCTTTCTAGAATCATATCAGGATGCAATTTCTATTTCTCATCTTGGAGAGAATTAACTGAGGTTTAATGAAGGTTACATGATCAAACTGTGGTCATGTTGCTACTATGCATGCAGTAGAGACAGGACATTTACTTGACTCAGCTGCTCTCCAAATCTTCTATTGTTGGCCATTATCATAAGAGGTGTCTTCAGTAACCAGATAGCTATCTGGCATTATTTTTTCAGTCCCTTCAACAATGGTTTCAAGGAGTGAACCAGGGATCATACATAAGAATTTACTATGGTTCTTCTCTTAAGAACAAAAATGAACTAGGAGCAATAACAATATAAACTCAAGACCCTGAGCTCCACACCAGTCAGGAAGTATAAGTAGCACAGAGATCCAAGAATCCATGATTTCAGAAATGCACCACCTAAATATTATGACCAATGGCCTTGGAACCCATGTTAGCATCCTATTGAAACACCTATACCAAGTGGTGTCTTTAATGGTCTTTTAATTTTGGATTATATATGTGATGTTTGTGTATATGCATATAGTTATAAGGCATAAATACCAACAGAAAAACAAAAGTAAGAAAAACCATCAAGTCAAGGTGAATAGTATACCATAGTCTCAGCATAAGAACATAAGATAAGAAAGGCTACTTTGAAATATACATAATTTAAATTTTGTCATATTTAAGTGTACAGTTATTTGGGGTTTAACAATATACTGATGTGCATCATCACTACTACCAACATATAAAACCTTTTAAGAACCCACTCCATTTTTCAAGATTCATTTTTACTAATTTTAATTATGTTTATGTGTTTGGGTACATGCATGTGAGTACTAGTTTATTCAGACACTAGGGGTCCTAGATTCTCATGATAGCATACATATGTAAAGAAAAGAATGGACTATTAGATGACTTGGGTATCACACAACTGGAAGTGTTTCTTTGAGAATGGTTTGAGAGTTAACTGGATAAGGAGACATTATTTCTTAAAAAATATATATACAGTTTCATGATAAGTATTAAAAAACACTGCAATAGTGAAAACTTGGAAAGACAAAATGTTTGTGTTTTAATTTGAGGTATTTTATTGACTGATAAAGGAGATTGTAGTGAATCTCTCGTTTTTAATATTTATCTTTAGTCTTTTTTAAAATATCCCAGTCATTATTCTTCTCTTTGTCTAGCCTCCTACAGTTAGTTCCTCATCCCATTCTTCTTCCCCACTTCTCCAAGAGGATGTCCCCAACACCCATCCCACCCCATCTTACCCCTCCAAACCTCCCCACTTCCTGGGGCCTCAAGTCTCTTGAGGGTTAAATGCATCTTCTCTCACTGAGACCAGACCTGGTAGTCCTCTGCTGTATATGTGTAGGGGTTCCCATACCAGCTAGTATATGCTGCCTTGTTGGTGGCTTAGTGTCTGAGAGAACTCAGGGCCCAGGTTAGTCGTGACCGCTGGACTTCCTATGGGGTCGCCATCCTCCTCGACTTCTTCCAGGCTTTTCCTAATTCAACCAGAGGGGTCCTTGACCTCAGACCATTTGGTTGGGGGTAAGTATCTGCTTCTGTCTCTGTCAGCTGCTTGTTGGGCCTCTCAGAGGACAACCATGTTAGGCTCCTGACTGTAAGCACACCATAGCATCAGTAATAGAGTCAGGACTTGGAGCCTCCCCTTGAGGTGGATCCCCATCTTAAAAGCAGTAAAGACACAGTGCTTTTATTTTACAATGTGTTTACATAAGAGGTTTGTTTTCTTTTCGGCCTAACAAGACAATAACAAAGACTTTAGGCTGTGCAGAGTTTCCCACCCAAATAGGGAAAAAAGGAAACTTTCTTAATTTTTCAGCACCCCTCACATTTTTCAAGCCAATGTGTGGTCTGGACTCTGACTTCAGAAAAGGGTAGTATCACTGTTGTATGCCTATTTTTCTGATATAAAAACCATTAGTCCATAAAGATATTGCAGCATTACAACTTCTAAACATTAGATTTCATCCTTAAGATGATTGTTAATAGTTATTCTCACTTTCACTATTCTGTACTTTTTCAGATTTTAACATAATTATGTCATTCTACCTCTCTTTTTCTTCACTCCAAGTTCTCCCGAATACCATCCCTTGTTCTCTTTCAAGATCATGACCTCTTTTTCATTATTTTTGTTTGCATGTGTGCACATACATGCACATATTCCTAAATACAACTTGATCACTCTATATAATGTTATTTTAATATATGTTTTAAAGTCTAAACATTTGGAATTAAATAACCAACTGGAATGTTATTTCATGGGGAAGACTTTTTCTCCCACTGTTAGATGGTTACAAAAATTCTTTTATGGAAGACCTTGAAATTAAGCCTTCATAAATAAAACATAAAAACATGACAAAAAATGGAACTCAGTGAAAAAATGCTTAGTAGACCTCAACAACATTATTTGGATACCATTTACATATGAAAAATTTTTCGGGGAGGGAGGAAACGGGAAAAGGGAAATGATTTTGAATGTAAATAAAAAAAACTTAGAAAATAAAATAAAATTTAAAAAATATGTATATTATATATTAATAAAATACATACATTTTTAAATTTTTATAGTGTGAAATAATCATAATAAAATTACAGAATATTTATTTCATATTTATTTCTTTATTTGTATGTATGTGTGCATGTGTGCATGCTCAAGGACGAGTGTGTGTGTGTGTGTGTGTGTGTGTGTGTGTATGTGTGTGTGTGTGTGTGTGTGTGTGTGAGAGAGAGAGAGAGAGCATGTATGCATACATGCATGTTCCCATACAAAAATGCCTGCAGAACAGGATTACCAGAAACTGGAGTCTCAGTTGATTATGGGCTCAAAAATGGGTCTGACGACCAGTTCTAGTCTTATGACACAGTGGCAAATGCTTGTAACAATAAAGTCTTTTTTTCTAAACCCAACGTGTTTATCTTTTGTGTTGAAAGAAAAATTTATAGAAACTGCTGAATATTTATACACCTAATTATATTGTTTTCTTTCTTTCTTTTTTAACTGTATGTAGTTATTATGTGCATATGTAGATGTGTGGGTTGACATGTGCCACCACATGTCTGTATAAGGCAAAGAACAATCTGTGGGAGTTGGTTCATGCTTTCCAATGTCTGGGTCTTGAGGGTCCAACTCAGATCATTAGGCTTGCCCAGAAAACACCATCAAGTTTTCTTGTCAGTTTTAATTTTGTTCTGTTAGACACAGTGCTATTCCAAAGTCCACATAGTCATGAAATTACCACATAGCAAAGGCTATAAAGCCTCAAATTCATGAAAATCTTCCTCCAAACTCTATGGGCTGAGATTGAAGGCATGATACTTTTAGAAGCCTCTCGTAAATGTAGTATACTCCAGAATGGAGGAACATACAGATAGGTTGAAAAGAATTTTTAAGTGTATTTATGCTAATCACTCTTCATAGATCATCTTAGTAATTTTTTAATTTCTAAAAGTTGATGGCAACTTTTGGGAATATTTCTTCTTGGCTTTCAGTATGTCTGCACAATTTTCAAGGGACCACGTGATCTAGTGGTGCTGAATAACTGCCTCAGCTCTTCTAGAAAGAGCCAACACTGCGGCGCTGCATTTCATTGCTCACGACGTATGGTTCCCAGTGGAGTAGCCCATTAACCTCAGAGTCCAATGATATCATTTTAGTTATATAAATTGAAATGGCAATGTATAATACCTATATCATGTAAAATGGATTCACTTTATGTAAAAGTACTCTAACTATATTTCACTACGAAGTAATAAATTTGCTTTAGATGGCAAAGCTGCCTGTAAATTTAATTACTGGTAATTTTATTTTCCTCCACAGTTTAACCTCTCTTAGAGTATGACTAGGAATATCATAAATCTGTAATTGCACGAACTACTCTAAAAAGTACTGAGTAATGATGGATGAATATTTACCCATATTTAAATTTTGGGAAGTCAAAAAGTATAATTCTTGGTGCAAAATAAATGTGTCAACCTATAAATATTATAATTCTGTAAATTCCTAATTTCTAAATGTATTGTTTACTTAAGGAAAATCCTTTTGTTCACATATCTAATCAACTCATATACTTCATTCAAAGGAACTGTTTTCACATTTATGGATTACCAAATAACTGACTATGGGTAAAAGAAGTACAGGCTTCAGACAATATGCAAATGTTTGCATTAGTCCAACAGAGACCACTCTCATGTATACAAAAATTGGGTGTACATAGCTGATCCCAAAGGTCACAGAAAAATGGGTTCTCACAAGATTAGTTTAGAGTTTCAGAATGAGTGGCCACCATCAAAGTTTTCTTTTTGAGTTTAGAATTCTCAACAGAGCAACTGTAAAGGGAATAGAAGGTAAGCCCACCTTTGAAGGGCAAAATACATTGCATTTCAATGTTAACTCTAGTTGCATATAGATACACAGGCTCCATTCCTTCCAGCAGGTGCAGGAAAGAATGCATCATGTACCATAAGTCATGCCACCTAAACCAGAGTGTTGATACCCCATATAGATTCTTCATATGAGTTCTTCTGTATCTCTATAAAATGTCATGACAAAAGCACTAAGCTTGCACATGTCATATTTGAATAAATTGTGTGCAATACAGGATATTAGGCACCTAACGGACTATTTAGTTCAGGCTAGGATTGCATATAAAACTCTGAAGTGTTTGTATTAGCATAAAGTGGGATATAATGATGACCTACACTTTCTATTTACGTCTGAAGAGTTTGATCAGATGTGTTGATACATTTATGATTTTTAGTCAATTGTTTTTAAAATTACTAAGGTTTTAGTTTTAAAAATTACAATAAGACTAACATTTAAAACATATTTCATAAAGCTATTGGAAAATTACATCAGAAATTCAGCAGGAGCCTTGGATACATTGATAATATTCAGTAGATGTGACGTGTTATCATTATAAGTGGAAATACATATCAAGGAACAAGATATCATTTGGAAAAATGTTACGTATAATTTAGTACATGGACCACATCCCTCACAGTACAATTTAGAACCAAGAAGAAAATGTTTTTCTTCAGGCTTAAATACAATATTTGTGAATGATACCACTGCATTTGTCAATCAACATTTAAAAACATTTTTTGCCAGCTGGGTTATATTGATACACCTTATATTCAGGAAATTTAAATCCATCATATCCAGTTTCTGCATTGCAAAGAAGCATTAAGAGTTCAGAAGTACCAACTTGCAATCCCACCAGCCGTGGAGGAGTGTTCTTCTTTCTCCACATCCTCGCCAACAACTGCTGTCTCCTGAGTTTTTGATCTTAGCCATTCTGACTGGTGTGAGACGGAATCTCAGGGTTGTTTTGATTTGCATTTCCCTAATGACTAAGGATGTTGAACATTTCTTTAGGTGCTTCTCAGTCATTCGATATTTTTCAGGTGAAAATTCTTTGTTTAGCTCTGTACCCCATTTTTTAATAGGGTTTTTGGGCTCTCTGGAGTCTAACTTCTTGAGTTCTTTGTATATATAGGATATTAGCCCTCTGTCGGATGTAGGGTTGGTAAAGATCTTTTCCCAGTTTGTTGGTTGCCGCTTTGTCCTTTTGACAGTGTCCTTTGCCTTACAGAAACTAGCTGGTACAACCACTCTGGAAAGCAGTCTGGCGGCTCCTCAGAAAACTGGGCATGACACTCTCGGAGGACCCTGTTATACCACTCCTGGGCATATACCCAGAGGCCTCCCCAGCTTGCAGTAAGGACACATGTTCCACTATGTTCTTAGCAGTCTTATAAATAATATTATAATAGCCAGAAGCTGGAAAGAACCCAGATGTCCCTTCAACGGAGGAATGGATATAGAAGATGTGGTATATTTACACAATGGAATACTACTCTGCATTTAAAAACAATGAATTCACGAAAATCTTAGGCAAATGGTCAGAACTGGAAAATATCCTCCTTAGTGAGGTAACCCAATCACAAAACAACACACATGGCATGCAGTCACTGATAAATGGATATTAACCTAGAAGCTCGGAATACCCAAGACACAATTCACATATCAATTAATTTCTAAGAAGAAGGAAGGAGAGGACCCTGGTCCTGGAAAGACTGGATGCAGCAGTGTAGGGGAATACCAGGACAGAGAAGCGGTAGGGGGTTGACTGGGGAACAGGGGGAGAGAAGAGGGCTTATGGGACTTTCGAGGTGGGGGGGAACCGGGAAAGGGGAAATGATTGGGAATGTAAATAAAAAATATAGAAAATAAAAAGAGTTCATAAGCCATATCTTATATGTTATGACATTTTATAATCTTTGAAAGGCAATTTCAAGTTGATGTTTTAATTAGATGTATGAAGCACCTGTCTATGTATAGTCAGCAAACATTTCCAGGAATCCAAAGTTATATTTTCATGACATTGTGGTTTCTGAGTTACACACAAGAGATAAACACAAAGTTATATCAGAATAACATCTTCTGGCTCTGGATTTCGTTAGCTACTATGGTAGCTCTTTACCTGGAGGTCATAGAGGAGGTCAGTGGCATCCCTACTGCCTGCCTTCTTCTCATGACGGTCAGTATGCAGGGGATGGAGGGAGTTCCTCACTGTAGATAGCTTGCTTTTACAGGCACCTCACACTTATGAGGAAGGAAGGAAACTATATTGAATTTCACATGGAAAAATCAAAGAAGTGGAAGGGACTGTCTAGGAATTTGGAGAGAAAGAGAAAAGATGGCAAAGAAAGAGGTACGATAAAGGGAAGAAGGCTCAAAATAAGGAATGGTAGATGTAAGGTAGATATTGGCAACAATCCGTGCTTCAGAATGAAGGCTCAGAGCCGGTGTTGTGGAACATGACACTTTATTGCTTTTATTTAATCAGTAGGACTAAATAATCCTGTTTCATTTCTGAGACATTGTACTAGTTGCAGGAAACATATTAAATACCTAATAATATGTACCACCTTCAGAAGTAGGCAAGATATTACTAATGCAGAGATGACTAAATGGAGGCATATAAGGAAGTTTTGTGGAGGGAACAGCAAATACCTACAAGTTTCCAAAGCCTTTCCAAAGGCATCTAAACTTCAAGTGACACAGGGTGCATTACACACAATGGTGTGTAATGATGCAAACGTATTTCAGGAGACGAAACATCAAATGTCTCAAACATGCACACTTAAAACAGGTTTGTTATGGTTCCCTGTGAGTAGCATTTTTAATTGTGATACAAATTTTGAAGACCTCCTCAGTCTTATCCAAGCAACGCAAAACCTTTTCAGTGAGGTGAATTTTACTTTGCATTTACAATGCCACTGAGATGTTCTGCTCTCGTGCCAGCTGTCAATAAGCATTCTAACCCATCATACTTCACTGATGCTCTTTTAATAATGGACACCATAGCATTTCCCAGCTTAAGTTGATAGAAAACTGCACTGCAATAGCAGCGACCCTTCCATTTTGTTAAAGCTCTCTCTGGATGCCAGAAGAAACTCAAGCATGATTCTGCTGTGTAAGTCAATCTACCAGCCACTGAATCAATTCTGTACAGCAACTGCTCCAAAAAGGCACTTAAATCAATTTGCTTCAAAGATAGCATGTATTAACATGATCTATGCACAACTATACTTAGCCACGCTGCACAGATAACTAATCTCAGTAGATGAAAGACTCGCATTTGAGCACAGCTCCAGTGTCAGGGCACCTTTGTGAGATGGAACTGTTGATAAAGCACTCAAATACACATACACTGTTTATGATCATAAAACTAGGGCACTTAATTTCAAGACACGAGAGTTTTCATTTCCTATGATGTCAGCAAACTTTATACAGCAGAGGACAATTGCATATGTCCTTTAATGACTATAGGGATTCTTTTAGTAGAATGAACAGTACCAAGAAGCCATCTATAAAAGAGAGAGGGTCTGAGTTGCCCAGACTATTTTGTAAATGTCAGTGGGTTAATTCAAAGAAATGATGACTTTAAGACTGGGAGAAACATGTTTTATTTCTGCTCCACGGAAAAAAGCCATACTCATCCCATCAGTAAGTGGGACTGGATGACAGCAGTTGACAATAAACAAACTTCAAGAGATTTGCAGAGATGCTAGAAGGCAACAGAGCAGAAATGGGAGATCAACTGTTACTTATGCCCCAGAAATTCTGGGTGGCTTAAATATGAGAGAAAAAAAATTGAAACACTTTAGGGCAGTGTTAAATACTATGTATACGTATACACATCCACAGACACATGCATTTTAAGGTTTCTATTCTTAAATATTGGATGAACTTGCATATTGCTACCTTTCTATAAAGACAAATTGTTTTTATAAAAATATGGAATTTCCTTATTTAATTCCATAAATCTCAGTAACCATATGCCCCTAAAACATGGGTGCTATGTGAGAACTGACTAGCTCATAATGAAAATAGTGGACCATTGTTTCCATTATGTTTGAGGGAAGTAGTGTGACTCCAAAGTAATGGTACATTACCATTATGTTTTTACCAATTACTACTAATGAGCAAGTGTCTTTAGGATTGTAATTTGGAGAAATAAGCTAAAATCAGAAAAAAGATAAACCCTATTAGTATATATGTTCTATTTCAAATTAGGTATGTGTTAGGAAAAAGTTTTCCTTTATTGGGAATATACCAATGTAATGGAAGAAGCAATTTTTTAATTTAACTTATTTTAATTTTTTTACTCACTTTAAATCCTGCTCACTGCCCCCTCCCTGTTGTCCCTCCCACAATCCTTTTCCCATCCCCTCCTCCCTTTCTCCTCTGAGCAGGAACAGTACACAGCCTCTACATGTGGAGTAGCTCTCTGGGGTGGAGAACAAATGAGGGACATTGTCACATGGCTTTTGTGTTAACACTGACTAATTGCTTTTCTGACATTAACACAATGTATTATGTAACTTCAAATATAAAACTTATACATATGAAACATTTAGTATGTTCTGTGTTTTTGCACTTGTAAGAAATTGATATATAAATGTTTTTTTTCTAAGTTTCAGTTTGAAAATTAGCTTTTAAATTTTTCCAGTAGTTTTCAATTTTACATAGTTCTTTGAGCCATAGGCATTTACTCTTTTAAAGAAAATAATAATTTAGAAATAACATTTTCTCTATATGCTTTAAGCTATAGATTAAAATATATTTTCTCTAATTTTTCAATAATGAAATTAACTATTCAATAATTTCCTATTAACAAGTTGACAAGTTTCCCATAGTAATTAAATAGTAATTATAAATCAAGAATAAGTTCCTATGTAGATCTACCTGGTTCTCTTTTGGACACTGATCATATATATTAATATATATTGTAATATATATTAATATGTAATATTATATAAATTATATTATTTTATATATTAATTGTTATTAGCAAAAAAGATTACCTTCTCCAAGGAAACAAATATCCATAATTCAGCACAATTCAATACACATATAAATAAATAAATAAATAAATAAACCTCTGGAAACGGAGTAATCTTTTTCTATTCTTATAGAAAAATTTTTCTAAAATACATATTTTGAGAAACTTTAAGCAATTATCAGGTGACTTAAAGAAAATATAGTATATTTAGTGCTAACAAACTTAAGTCTTCTCAAAAGACAATAAGGAGCTAAGAAGAGAGATGACAGGGAATAACCTCTTTATACACTCTGAATACGGCTGTGTTGAGAGATAATGGAAAACTCTAGCCTAGCAAACAGTCATTTCCTTAGAATGATTCTTCGTACTTCACATTCAGATATTCTGTTCCACTGAGGAAAATCTATGGATTCTGCAAACACGGACTCTCAATCTTTCCTCCCCCCTCACTCCTTTGTGAGTGAAGCTGATGAAAAGTTCTAAAGATTTGTCATTTGAGGGGGTTGAATGGGGAAAAGAGGGAGGGAAGGGGGCTTATGGGACTTTCGGGGAGGGAGGAAATGGGAAAGGGGAAATGATTTGGAATGTAAATAAAAAAACTTAGAAAATAAATAAAAAAAAGGAAAAAAGTATTTATGCGTTCATTTAAATACCTGTATTTGTGTGTGTAATCTCTCTCTCTCTCTCTCTCTCTCTCTCTCTCTCTCTCTCTCTCTCTCTCTCTCTCTCTGTGTGTGTGTGTGTGTGTGTATGTGTGTGTGTGTGTGTGTGTGTGTGTGTGTGTGTGTGTGTGTTTCTGCCTCTGTCTCTATCCAGGCACATCTATGTCTTTGTCTTTGCGTTTCCTGGTCTCTCTATTGCTCTATCTCTGTGTTTCTGTTGTGTCTGTCTCTTTCTATCTGTCTGTCTCTGTACACCCCCCACCCCAGTTTGTCTTGGTCTGTTTCTGTGCCTATCTCTGTGTCTGACTCTGACTCTCTTTCTTTGCCATTATCTATCTCTCTGCCATGTCTGTCTCTATGTCTATCTCTGTGTCTGTCTCTATCTCTTTTTCTCTGTCTGTCTTGGTCTGTCACTGTGTCTCTCTTTCTTTGCCTTTCTCCATCTCTCTCTCTGTGTCATATCTATCTTTGGGTCTATCTCTGTGTATCTCTGTTTCACTGTGTCTGTTTCTGTCTGTCTCTCTCTCTCTTTCCCTCTATCTATCTCTCCCTCTCTCTGTATGTGTGTGTGTGCACAGATGTAAACAAAGAAGAAATCACAGTGTTCAGTACCCATTCTCCTATACAGGTGCATGCCAATTGGCTTTTGCCAACAGATTATATCCTTACTTCTCCCAGGAAACACAGGGCACTATACTCACCTAGGATACTTTATACCTATCAACTTTATGTTTTGTCTCTTCAGATCAATAAATTGTGTTGTGACTCAAATGGCAATAAGTTAGAAAACTTCAGGATAGTTTCCTGTTAGTGGGGTATCCTCCACTACTGCAATTCACCAACCACCAAACAACTGAACCCTACATATCCTGGGTAAGAGTAACCCCCCTTTAGCTCATCTGCTACCCATCATCTGCTTGACATTGTCCTTCCAAAAATGTATCATCTCAATTAATATTAGACTCTTCTGCAAGGCTCCAGTTAGTTAGGCATGTGTTCCTGAGGGTGACTGCTCTGTGCAGTTTCTACCCTTTTGATTATCTTTGTATGTGACAAATTCCTGGGTTCTGTGGCTAACTTTTTGTGCTTTCTTTGTTCAGATAAAACATTAACAAAAAATCTTCTCTAAAACTACAGTTTATAATTCCTACATTTTTTTATTTGCTACAACAAAAGAAAATTAGGCGTAGACTGGATTCTCTCTCTCTCTCTCTCTCTCTGATTATCTATTTCAGTAGAGATGCTAATTTGATCTATGTTCATATGGTTAATAATATGAATTGCTGGTCTTGAGTTTTGGTTTGTAATATTCTGCCACCAGAAATTTAATTAGCTATTTGAGCAGATAAACAAGCAGAGTGATCATTTTGATGGAGTTATTTATTTCAAATGATGCATATTTTTTCTTTGTTTACTCTTAAATTTCAATTTTTATATTGTAGAGCATTATAATTTTTTAAAAAGCTTCCAGATTTATTTTCCCAAGGAGGAAAACAGATAACTTAATTTTTGGGTCTAAATAATAACTTTTGGCTTTGCTAGGCTTCCAGTCATTTTCTATGTCCTAGAGCCAATTTCAAACACCTTTCCTAAACTCCTCCTACTTTTGCTGCTTCATACTTTTTCTGTCATTACTTACCACTTAACAGACAAAAATGGATGTTCTCAGGACTCATTACCATTTTTAGGTAGAAATGAATCCAGGGCACAGAGGAGTCATCGAAGTACTATCTAATCACACAGATTTGATCCTTTCCTAAATTCTGGGTAGGACCAGTCAGGTTTACTATAGAACAATGAAGAAATAGGCTCATGGATTCACCCTGTATTTAGCAATGCCTTGTTTCCATTTCCACTGCTGTTCTATGGAGTAAGACTGTCTTAAGTGAGCAAACCACTCTGAACATTCCCATCTGACAACTGTCTCGGAAGAAGGGTCAAAGGAATTAACCCGAGGTTAAGCAGGCAAGGCTGAACTTAAGAACTTTAAGCACAGGGACAGATTTGCACAGAGATCTGAGCAGCTGGTTCCCATCTCTGATGAAAAATGAATGAGTAGTGGAATGATATTGCTGTAGGAATGAGGACTTCTGGATAAGTGGAAAAAAAATCCCCATGACATTTCTGAAACATCCACTGGACCCAGGCTTGACAGTCTTTGTGTCATGCAGCCTACTCAACATCCTTGGGGACCTTTTTAGACACTGAGGATAGAAAATGTCTTCACCTATCTGAAGTTGCAAAACTAATAAATGACATACCATGTCCCTGACTTAAATTTTATAGGACTGAAAAGCCCTGTACATGACATAAGTGACTTTATGAGACAAATGACAACATAGACCCTCTGGGAACTCTGAAAAGCTGTTGGCTTTTTTTTTCTAGAAAAAAAATATACATACACACTTCCAAGATCAGACATCCACTGAATGAAGTACAAGTCTCTAATAAATCCCCTAAATGAAAGCATTCTTGGTGCAATGAGTAATAGCACAAAAGGAGCCTGACTACTGTATGAGAGTGAGAAAGACCTTGGAGGAGAGACTGTAGATTCTAGAAGAGTGATGGTATAATTCATTTCCAAGCTTTTCATTTTCCCTATATTCTTTAAAAGCTAATCTCTTATGTATTATCTATATAGTTCTTACTTGTGGAAAGTGCACATAATTTTACAATCTTAATTATATATTTTCAAATGAGTTCAAATTCTTAATAACAATGATGATTTCTTAAAAATATGCTACTCAGGTAATAAATATATCCAAGTAAGGTAACATATTAATAAAGATCTACATTCAGGGAAGAGTAGACTTGAAGCACATTGAATTACTGAAGCAGAAACCAATTTATCATTTTAATAGCCAATAATTTTAATAACAGAGCTGGGTCTTGAGCACTTTGCATTAATGACCAGAAGGGGAGGCAGGGAGGGGACAGGCATAGACTGACATGATTGTTAACAGGGCTACAATGACCTGTGCACCCAGAGTTCCCCAAAATCATCCCACAACTGCAGCTGCAGTCCAGGAAGGACATAGAGAGAAAACACTTCTGTGTCCAGAAAGTCTGATGGAATGGAGATGAGTAGAAAGTATGGATTAGCATATCAAGCCAAAGAGCTGCCCAAAGGTATAACCTAGACAAAGATGCGGGGAAGCATAATATAGATCATTCCTCAGTAGTTTTCCAAAAAGTTAAGTGTGACAGGTCTACCTGGAAAGCAGCAGAAAGCTGAGGCAAGGTGAGAGGTTTAATGTTCTTTGCTCTAAAAATTAAAAGGTTTTGACCCAGAAATGTTCGTGTCCAAAGGAAGAATGGTGTCACAAAATGGAGCAGAGACTGAAGGATGGACGATCCAGGAACTGCCCCACCTGGGTATCCATCCTGTTTGCAGACATCAAACCCAACACTGTTGCTGTTGCCAATAAGCACTTGCTGACAGAAACCTGGTATGGCTGCTCCTTGGGAAGTTCAGACAGCAACTGACTAATGCAGATGTGGATGCTTGGAGCCAACCATCAGACTGAGCTCGGGGATCCTGGTGGAGGAGCTGGAGGGAGGACTGCAGGAGCTGAAGGGGAATTGCAACTCCATAGGAAGAACAATATGAGCTGGCAGGACCACCCAGTGCTCTCAGGGTTTAGACCACCAACCAAGCAGTGTCCATGGAGGGATCCATGGCTCCAGATACATACGTAGCAGAGGATGGCCTTGCCTGACATCAATGGGAGGGGAAACTCTTAGTCCTCTGGAGGTTTATTGTCCTAGCTTAGGGGATGCTAGAGGGGTGGGGAAGGAGATGTGGGTGGGCTGGGGAGCATACTCATAGAGGCACAGGGGAGGGAGGAGAGGGAGGTTGTGGGATGGAGGGCTTGTGGAGGGGTAACCAGGAATTGGGATATCATTTATGTAAGCGAATGGAATGATAAAATAAAAAAAATGAAATAAAAATAAAGCAAACTATTGTTAAAAGTAGGCAATAAAAATGATGCCATCATGAGCAAACCTTTATAATGTTGGTTATTCAATGGCTCTATTCATGGGTCAATGTTGCTGGTTGTTTTGGTTTTTTTTTTCAATGTTATAGTAATGTCGATATGACCTTCCTTTACCCACCTTAACCTCTGCCAGGGCTCTGCAATGGATCTGCTTCATTCCAGAGCCCATGGCAAGCAATCTACTTACTACAAAAGGAGAGTCATCAAACCATATATTTTACATAGGGGCATTCAACTTGAGAACAATTCAATTGATTTTTTTTTCCTGAGACAAAATTAAGGAATCAAGAGAACAAAATAAAGCTGCATAGCATTCTCCAATAAAGCACGAAGTTTTTCATTGATCTGTGTCTCCTACCAGCCCTCTGAGGAGAGCCTATTCTCAACCCCATGGGCCATGAGGGCTTACATCATTCTTCTCTTGAAGTTTCTCCCTAACACTTGATCTGCTGAATGTAGAAAAAAAAAACCATATTTCTTTCTTTTAGTTTGTTCCATGATGAAAGTACTCAGGAAGAAGCTTCATTCCTTCCTCAACTATATCAATAGTTCCCTATCAGTGATTGTTCCTACCCATCCCTTCTTGAGTCATGACACGTTTCTCCTTAAAGAGCACAATAATCACAGACAACACAAACAATGCTTATTCGAACAGGTCACATTTTAATTCCTGTCTTTTCCCAGAAGCTCCACTTCTGTTTCCTTGTTCTTTTACCACACAAAAGACTGATTCTGCATCCCATACTTCCTCTTGTTCAGTTGATAATGCAACCCTTTTGGATACCTACTTTCAACATTTCATTTACCTGTAACTACTCTGCAGCACCTAAGGCCATCCGGTACAAAATATTCAACACATACTAATCACAGTTATAAAGTCATAAACTATCTAGCTCCAAGTCACACCTTTACATCATTAAATCCTTTCTTTCTACCCCCTTTTCTTTATTATATGATTTTCAGATTATCACTTTGTCCAATAGATGACGTTACTGGATATGTCCCTTTATGGTTTAATGGGACTGTGATGAACGAATGAATGACTGGTTTGCAGAAGTGCCTTGGGCTAAATGTTAGCTACTCAGGCAAAAACACACTTAAAATTTATGTCTCCTGAAGCACTGATCTTTTGAACCTCCAGTCCTTAGTTATCTGTCCTGTTGAAATACTTTGAGACAGATCTGAAAAGGGAGTGATCTCTTGCATGGAACGGCATTGCATGCAATTTCTTTGTGTCTGTACACAACATAAATTGAAACCACAATATCCCCTTTTCAAGAGAGTAGGATGGATTTTTTGTGCTCAAGAAAAGATTTTCTAAATAGCAAATCTGTGTGTGCATGCAAAAATAATGCGGTCAGTATCCACTGACAATATCCTTGCATTCCTTACTATATAACTGTATAGTATCTGAGCTTTCCCAAGCATGATTTGACCTGTAAGTAACAGAATTCTATTCAATTTATATGATTTATTTCAGTTACTTTCAAGCTTTTAGAGTGAAGTTAATATATTTCAATATATTATTAGCATGTTTTTATGCTATTTCTTTCCCTCAGTACTTTCTCTTGTGTGCAAATGTTTTGATTTGTAATATCAAAACACTTCCTGTAGAAATTCTATGTAGATACGGAACATCAAATGTCACTTGATTTAAAGGAAAATCCCATGAGGCTATCTGGTAATACAGAAGCTTCCCGATCACTTTTCTTTATGCTTGGAGAAAACACACAGGAAAGGAACAGTGCTGCTCCCTGCTCTTATCCTCTCTAGCTCACCATCTCTGTCCCTAGGTCACAAATACAGCCTTGTCATTCCTAATAGTGTATACCATCCAAATCTGTAAAGAGTGGTGTTTCTTTTCCTTTCCAACTCCACTTCAGCACACCACTTCAACAAGTACTCAGTCCTCAGTACCCTGTCTACCTGACCCTTCTTCCCACAGTTCCTGCAGTGAAGGAAACTCATATGGCCATAGGAATGCTATTTAGCCCATGTTGTTTTCCATCTATCTTACCTTTCTACCTGCAGTGATTGAGATTTGTATTTTCCTTCCCTTTATTGATAGCCCAAATAAACAGCTTGTTTTCATAGAGTAATATTACACTGTTCTTTAGTAAAATGTTTTAAAACATATGTTAAGATATTTAAAGAAAAAATTAAAGTCAGCGACATGCCATTTCAGGCTATTTTGCTTTTATATATACAATGCTTCCCAGTTACTATTTAGTAGGCATGAAATGGTTAACGTATAGATTGCTGAGATGCTGCTTAGCCCAAGAAAGCCTTGGTAACCTACAAAGAAATTAGGGCTGGTAAATTACAGGCATCTGTTACAATATATAGTGTGTGTCTTTGTAGTTATTCCCAAGTAACATAAGGGCAGAGAGTGGAGGAGGTCATAGAGAGGATGATGAAGAGGGAGAAGGAATGGAAAAAGAGTCTGGAGAAATGCAAATGAACATTTGAGGAGGAAACAGTTAACTACAACTATTGTTCTCTAGCACTGGAAGTACACAAGCCAGTATAGCAAATGTTGACTGAAATAATAACGTATTTTAAATGGGTTTTGCCAGCAGATAGAAACTTACTTGCCCATGGAATCAAGACCTGATATAAGAAAATGGTCATTAGTGCACAACTTATAAAATGATGAATAAAAATTAAAAATTAGCACCCACACCACAACCACACAAAAGCAAAAGTCATCAGCAGATAACACAAAGTCTATGACTTGGAAGAAGCTACCCTGGACCAGGATATGACCTTTGGATTCAACAACCAGTTAATCACATGCTTCTGGGTGAGGTGGACTGTAAATTCAATGTAAAATTCACATTGCCTATTAGCAGTTTGCTGGTGATGACGAATTTTATTTTTCCAAATGATGCTTACGGATAGAAAATCTTTTGTTACTTGTTACTTTAACTTCACTGTAGTCATAATGAACTGTCTATGTAACATAAACACATTTCATCAGGGAGGAATAAAGGTATACTTTTAATTCACTGACAGTCTTCTGCTTGGACGTAGAGAGGTCAAAATACTTAGTAATGATCTGGTTTTGTTGTGCCATGAAATCTGCAAAAATATGTGTGCTCTCACACTCTCCCAAAACAGAATAGAACTAACTCTATTACAGTCAGATATTTAAGAAGAAATGAAGGCAATCACAATATTCATGCATTGTATTTTACAATCAAATTTAATCCACTTGAAATGATAATTGATATGGAAGAAATTTTCTAGAACCTTACCGCTACCTACGAGTCTGCAGTGATTTGAGAAAATGGCAAATTCAAATTTCTAGGTAATTTTATTCTAAGCATGCCATTAAACAAAGGAAGTAACTTCAGCAAATTTGGCACTGTCATCTTCCATCTTTGTGTTGTCTTCCACTGCCCCATATATCAGTGTTCTGTAGGTTGTGTACATCAGCTGAGGCTCACAATATACTATGCTATTTACAGACCTGCAGCAGTCAACATCTGTGGAAAGGTTTCTCAAATTGATTTAAAGTCTGCAACATAAGCATATCCAGTCCTGAGAGTACACAAGGTCATATATCTTCCTGGGGAGACTGACACATGGTCCCTTCTCTGACTGGTGATAATGCATCCCTGCCAAACCCAGATGTAGTTTCTAATCCAGGGAGATGCAGCCCAGTGATGGATAGGTCTAACCCAATTGTATACACATTTGTATCTGGGAAAGCTACACTCTAGTTACACTCTAGTTCTGACAAAACCTTTTATTTATTTATTTATTTTTACTTTGCCTACCATGTTTCTTCACGTGTATAAGATGTCATGATGTCCTGCCAGGTTGACACGCATGTGATCAGATTTAATGGCATATAAAGATGTCAGATTGCTTTCTGGAGCAAAATTTCAGCACTGGAAATGTTAACAATTAATTGCACTTCCCTGTCAATCCCACTAAAACTGAAATTAAGTGGTCAAACTATTTTATTAGAAAGAAATGTCAAAATACATGTAATAGAGAGAAAGCTTTTAAAAATAAAAATGGCAAGTTATTTGCTTTCTGTGTGCTTTTACCTCATGGGCTTGGCTTTCATGATGTTCTTCTCTCTTAATAGGTAGTGATTTCAAGGGCAGGGCTGTATTCTATTTATCTATAGGTCCTCATAACTTTCCAGCATGAAATAAGGTATCTGATATACATTGCTAAATCTAAGTATATTCAAATATGAACATAATGTGAGCTTTGGAATCAAATATGAATCAAAGCTATGCCATCAAATTAGAGGAAATACTCATGAATTGAATTGTCTTGTCATAGTCCCCAAATTATATGTTGAAATGTTGACTTCCAGTAACTGAATGTGACCTTCTTGAAGATAATGTCTTTTACAAGTTAAAACCATTAAGTTAAATAGTAAGTTAAAATATAGCCATTAAAATGTATCTTAATTCATTATGAATGGAGTCCTTATAAAACAGGATGTGGACACAGAGAACACTGTCATAAAGATGGAAGCAGATATCAGAAGAAATCTCACAAGGCAGAGAATATTGAAGATTGGCAGGGATACAAGCAGCTAGGAGGAGCTGGGCAGAGACTTGTTCCATCCTTTCAGAGGGAACCATGAACCCAGAGAGTTAGCTTCAGGCTTCCAGCCTCGAGACAACAAGCAAATCAATGTCTGTAGCTCAAGCCACCATATTTTTCATAATTTTGCTATTACAGTCATGAAAAAACTAATATAATAACTTAGATCAAGTCGTTTCACTGTTCTGAGGCTGTCTTTAAGACAGAAATAATATGTCAACCTTGAGTCTGCAACACATGAGTGCTCAAAAAATGGTAGAGTTGAAAATGGCAAGAGAAAAAATGATGCATGCGGTGTGTATTTATGTTGCACCTTGTACCTAAGAGCCCTGCTCTATATTCTATAAAGATAGGTGTTCATACTGGAGCTCACAGAACGGACCCTAATGGGAGCAATGGAGCAGAGCAATCAATAAACACTGAAGCAGGTCAGACAATACAGCATGCTATGCGGGACGACAATAGGATGAAGAAGCAGGACAGGAAGGAATAGCTGGAGGAAGCACTTTACATAGGCTTTCTAGCATCGATAGCGTCTAGCAGAAAAGACAGAGAAGTCTCAGATTTGAGGTTCCATGGTAACACTGAGATTTTCTGTCCTTCATAGTAAGAGGTTTATTAGAAGAGTTGCTAGGTCCATAGATTAATAATAGATGTATTACTGCATGGTGGATGCTCTGAGGACTGCGCAGGACCCAAGGAGCTGAAGGGGTTTGCAGCGCCATAGGAGGAACAACAATTTGAACTACCCAGTACTCACAGAGCTCCCAGGGACTAAACCACCAACCAAAGAGTACACATGGATGCGTGGCTTCAAATGCATATGCAGCAGAGGATGGCCTTATTGGACATCAAAGGGAGGGGAAGCCATTGGTCTTGAGAAGGCTAGATGCTCCAGTATAGGGGAATGCCAGGTCAGGGAATACGAAGCGGGTGGATTGGTAAGCAGGGGGAGGGGGAATGGAATAGGGGATTTTCAGGGCGGGCAGGACCAGGAAAGGGGGCAACATTTGAAATGTAAATAAAGAAAATATCTAATAAAAATATAAAATAATATGATAAAAAAAAGAATCTAGAAAAACAAGTTGTTTCACTTCTGGAAGTGAAACTGCTGAAGTTTCCAGAACAGTCAGAGGGAAACCAAAACACAGGAGCTGCCCCAAACAGCACGGCACTGATTAAACAAACTACAAGGAAAAGACACCAACCACAGAGTTATTCCAACGAAATTATTTCAGAAAGGGAGAAGAGCAAATCTAAAGACCTCCTCAAATGAACTCTTCCTAGTATATTAAGGTGACAGGAAAGAGGCAAGTGTTGATGGGAAAGCTATGAAGAGGAGCAAGAAAAGGCATCACAGAGACAAGAGACTCCAAGAGCTAATGTGTGTGCAAGTGCTATTAGAGCCATGGGGGGGCGGGTTCCTGTAGACTCCAGCAAGGTGAGGGGAAGAGGGCTATGACTGGCTCTCTTGTTCTTTAAAGAGGACCATACTGATTACCCTCAGTCAGCCACAGAAAGGGAAGAAGCATGAAGTCCAGGCACTAGATGACTCTAGGAGCTAGTGAGTAAGGTAGGTAGGTAGCCTGGAGCAGATGTACAGATGATGAGATCAGGCCAGATTCTGAATGTCGAGCTAACAGTGTGTCTTTCAGGGCTAAATGCAGGATGTGAAGTAATGAGGAGTCAGGATGACTCCTACTGGGGCAATTGGGAGATTCAATTAAGAGGGAGAATCCAGGGAAGAAGGCAGTTTGGGAGACAGGAGAGGAACCCCTAAGTTTTGCATGCTCACATTCACATTCTGCTGGGATGGGACAGGAACCAATGCAGACGCAGGGTGAGCAGTGGGATGTGAGCAAGGAGTTTAGAATTTGAGGATTCACTTCGATCTTAAAGTTGAAAAAATGTGTGAGCCCAGGATGGGAATGAAGCAAAAATGCTGACACCTAGTCAGGGCTTGCAACACTCCCAGCAACTGTTTAAGTGCTTCATATACATGACCTCATTACTCCTCTTAACTAACTCTCTGGGGAATCAATTGCTCACATTTTTCATTCCCCCTGAAGAAATATCTTTGCACAAAGGAGGCTATTTCCCATCAGTGCAAATGTTAGGGGTCATAGCTAACATTTCTTTTTTTTTTTTTTCAGAATTCACTCCGCAGTGCCCTTGAGATTCCCAGTTTCACAGCACAGAGAATTCTAGGAAAAGCAAAAATGAAAACAAAAACAAACCCAAGTAACAAGATGGTCCTTGCCTGAAAAGACAGTAGATTTTTCTACAAAAAAGGAGGTCTGGAGATGGGGATACGACTGGGAAAACAGGCATGTCGTACCACTACAGCATGATTTGCCACATGTTTTTACACAGAGCAAATTTAAATTTAAAAAAAGGGGTGTATGACTTGGAGAAGACAAGCATCTTTTGAGGAGGATCCCTGTATATACTGAACTCCTTACCCACTATCTTGAAAATGATTATTCCTGACGCTATACTTTTTCTTATTGGGATCAATGCCATATGTGTTTAAATGAAGATTCCTAGGCTAATTTATTCAAGTTTATGCATGGTATATCCATGGCATTTCTTTCCCTATGTTTTGTACTAAATCAAAAGTGTTTTCCTTTTTAAAATAAATTCACTGTTGCTTGCTCTGTACTGCTCTAATTAATAGGGGCTAGTTTCTTCTCTAAAATATTACAATATTAATTGTTGAACCACATTATTTGACTTGTAATACTCAGCTTTAGATTCTCATGTGTCACTAAGCATACTATCTAAATAGAACTTTGTAAAGTTCTTGAATTACAGGGCCAGGTGACGGTCATCCTTTCTAATTGGAGCATCTAGGATGGGGCCTCAGCACTGGAGTCAATACTACCTGCTTTATGCATGTATTCCTGGGAATATGCAAGCTCCCACCTTCCAGGGAGCAAATATAACCTGTACCCTAGCAAAAGCATTGCACATATAACATTTTTTCACAGCTTATGAGTAAAATAATGACAATTTGATCACAGATGTCTGGCACAAAGCACATAAAAAAATGGTGTCAACATTTTCTGGAGCAGATACTCTCTTTGAAGAACTTCTGATTCTCAAAACTTTCTAAGACCAGATAAACATCTGCTAACAGAGGAGAGGATGTATTGACTATCATGAACTACTCAATAATGGGTAACTCCGAGAACAATTAATTATGTAGAAATGTGCTTATTGAGCAGCAGTAATTGACTTTGGGTGAACCAACCTTCTAGATGACATATGTTAGCAATTTGTCACCATGTCACCCATTTCCCATGTCTATCTTTGGAACTTTACTGTTCAACCTTCTCTATAGTTAAAGCATTTAGTTCCTTTTTCCCCCTTAGTCCCTCCTGGTTTCTATACATGTGTGACCTACTTTATCTATTTCCTGAGTACAGCTAACTTATCACCAGTTGTTGGCCAGTTTCTAGGGCCCTGCCCACTGACCTCACCTACTTATCCTGAAAAACCACTTCCTAAACAGCCATTTCTTTCTCCTTGACTCTATTCAACTTCCTCCCATTCTCTGTATGCACATCCATTTTTATTATTATTTTTAGCTGTGTGAGTCATCTGGGACTTCTTCAAGTGAGAGACATGAGGCCCTGTTAATAAAACACTCTAGGTGTCTTTTCATTCAATTAAATTTTGGATAGATATTTGTGGTTCTGGCCTTTTGCTAAGTGAACTTTAAGAAGACATTCATTAGAAACTTTCTCTTAATTTACTAATTTTGGCCAGAATCAATTATTTGAGGAAACTTGTTCTTTAAGTATGCATATCATAGTAATTAACCATGACTATCAATCATTAACAACCCATCACCATATGCAGAACACCCTTTTGTTAAGTAGAAAGGTTTGGTTACTTCTACTGGCAAAAGGTAGCTAGTGTCAAAAGCATACTGACTTCTTGCTGCCCTGCTTTTCAGAACCCTTGCCCAGTAACAGAAAAATATGCTATGTTCCAAACCCATGCCCAGTTTTAGCAATATGCTGTATTCTGGCTCTACCAGCATCCCCACACTCCTCTTTTTGAGAAGTTTGTTTCACAGTATGGTATAAAGCATGGTATTTTATTAGGATATGAAAAATATATCCAAAGTATGGTATAGCTTATATGGTCCAGTACTCAAAGTGGGGGAATGAAATGTTAAAAAGCCAAATTCTGGGTCTATAACAACACATCCATGAACTTTTTAACATGTTATTTTGCTGTGTTTAACAGAATGTTATTAAGGAGTTTAATAACTTCATGTATCTGATAAATTGTATAATGTCTCAATTGTTTATAGATAAAGGAGCTGCTCTCCTCTGGAGTCAGAGATACCTCATTATTCAAAGCCCCTGCTGGGACCTCCAGTAGGAAGGAGTGCATGCAGAATAAAGGGCTTCCTGAAGCCCTTGATGGTGTTGATCTGGAGAGTGGTTATTTTGGAATCATATAGTATCCACATACACAGAAATCCCCTGAAGATGTTTCTCTCCCTGCATTCTTTGGGAATTATGTATGCTAAATCTCAGATATTAATATTACAGCTGACAGGTATAAAATATATCCCTTCCTGTTCACGAAAGTGGGAAGGAGGAGAGAAAACAAAATAGCACTATGGAAAGGAAGGTTACTCTTTGAGACTTTTTAAAATTCAAATGACTATTAAGCATAGGCCACCCAGGAAAGCTGTTTAAATCAGAGTACAAATACTTTAAGACTTCAATTAAGCAAAGGATGAACCTCATGTTTGGATCTGTAAGATTTTCTCCCTGCAACTAAAATAATAAATCTATTCAACAAAATTAGACTTAAGAAAAGTTCTCTTAATTGTATATTTTTTCCAGCTTGCAAAATGCCAGATAAGAGCTTTAGAGATATTCCAAAACACTCCCTTTATATCACATTGTGAGAGCTACTTTGAAGGCAGCCCTTATGCACTTAGAGTTGAATATTCCGGTCTAGGGCCAACACCCATTAACTCTAAAATTAAGTAAGTCATTTTCTTCACACCTCTGGTGTCCAAGTTAAAAGAAAAAAGGCAAACAGCAATGAATGGAGACTCCAGAGTCCTTTCATTATATTCAAGTTGACTGGGTCCTCGTGGAGAGGCCTTGCTTCATTCCCACACATTTTCTGACCTATTTTGTCTGCCTTTTCTCAGAAGGATTTTACTTGCTCCGCTGTGGACTAAGCAGTAAACTAATTATCTTGTTCAAATCCCTTTGTAACGCCTCTAATCCTATTAGTTAAAAGAATGTCTGAATGCTGATTGCAAACTTTTTCTTTTCTTTTTGAAGCAAAAGAAAGTCCAGTGGTTTGGTCCTGGGGATACTGAAGCCAGTTTACTGGATTGAAAGCTAAGAAAGCCATCTAGCAGACCAGACTCCCAGGCTTCCTAGGAAATTGAAGACTGAAGACACGCTCAGATTCATTTTTCCATTCACTACGTTTCCTTACACATACACACAAATACACACACACACACACACACACACACACACATACACACACACACACATTCAGCTACCCTTCATATCAGTCAGAACATTCTCAAAAAGCAAAAGCCAGGTTCTGAAGACTGCTATTCACAGTAGAGACTGGTGAACCCTGGCCTCCACTGGGAACCCCACTTCACTTTCTTCTTTTATTCAGGAACATTTTAATGAGGAGGGTGACACCATCCCAAGAAGTCACAGAAATCTTATGAAGAAGAGGAAATGAACAAATGTTAGGACAGACCTCTCCTAACCCTTGGAGTCTTAACTTCTTTTCTTCAAAGTATTCTCACAAGTCTTGTGAAAGGACTCACTCTTTCTCTATGGAAGAAGCCAAGACCATTGCCCCCTGCTGTCGATTACTGAGAACTTTAATCACTTTTCTTCTTTTGTTCCCACTGGGTAAGAAGCCAGACTGCTGGCGAAAGGTCTGCAGTCAGATCTGATATTTAAAGAGCAGGGAATTCATCTGACTCCCATAAAAGACCTGCTCTGACTTACATGTCTACTTTTTCCACACAGGATGCTCCAAGCTTAGCTGCTTGGTATAGATGAAACACACATTTGATTTGAACATGGGGTTATGATGTAACCTCCAAGTATCTGTTCTTCCTACCACCCCTTCTACCTACAAAGAATATCTTTATTCCTGGCACATGAAGACAACCTCCTTGCATCAATACAAGTGTCTCCTATTGCCCTTTTATTTCCTTTAAAAGAATAAAATACATTTTGGAGGAAATAATATTTTCTTTCTTTCTAAGATCTGATGAAATGGGCACAGACACCAATTAAGTATAATCATCTTATAAGGTTATAGGATTTCTGGTGTAAGTATTTTGAAGAGCTGGGTAGTTATTCTCTGACTACGTCTTATCTTTAGTAACCAATAATCTTCCAAAGACATAGAGGGTTGCCTCTGTTTCCTTGGATATACAAGGGTCAGTAGACGTGTGTGTGTGTGTGTGTGTGTGTGTGTGTGTGTGTGTGTATTTGTGTGTTTATAGTTTGAGTATATACATCAATGGATTTGGGGACAAAACAAATTCTTTACTTTCCACATACAGCTCTTGGCAAATTATGGGCTCAAGCAATATCTCACATATCTCTTAGTAATGATAAAGACATAATGAGTCCATAAACACTTGGCAGTGTTGGTGAAGTATAAGTACTGAGAAAGTCTGTGGTATTGCATAGCATTTCATTGGCTAAGAGAAAGGACATAGGGTGAATTGCTTCTATTTAAGGTTGATAGTTATAAACTCACAGAAATTTCAGATGCAACATGAGCTGTCAACAGTTCTGTTTTACTCTCACAGAAGAAAGGTTCCCTAAGTGTGCCATTTAAAACATATTATCTATGCAGGGGCAAACATTTTATCCCTGACTCCACAACAGAAAGAAAGTCAACCTGTGAAGTCACAGATAAATGAGAAGGATAGCATGTCCCCAGATATAAGATAGTGTCAACAGTGTGTTAGATCATCTCTCTGTTCAAATCGAGGGCATACAAGCAAGAGATTTCCCTAAAATAGAAATTTCACAATAGAGATGTGACCCTCCAATGAGCTATTTGTACACACACAAATCTCAACAGCCAAGCAAATGCAAACAGGAAACATACACACAAAGCTGAAATGACTATGATGAAATGTACTAGCATTAATGTTATAATAAGAGCAATTATTACTTTGCCCTTCATTGTCTGAAGAGACTTTATGTTTCAGTATGATACATATGTCATCACAGGCACAAGGTAAAACTAGGGTCATATTGAGACTCCATGGTGACATGCTAAGAAAGAATTTTTGAAAGAAGGGAAATAATCCCACTGAGGAAGACTTCAAAGTAATATTTAATTGCTTTCTTTCCAATCCTAAAAGCAAACATCCCCATATGCACAAACCTTCCCACCAGCAGCATGTGCTAAATTATTATTATATTAATAATAACCTAAGCTTATGATGGAGCTTCAGAAAGAAAGTGAAAGTTAAGTTGAAACATTCCTTTGTGTCAGCAAGGACCTGACAACCCATAACAAAATCACAGCAAATGACCGTGTTTCCTTAAGCCACAAAGCCCACTCTCATGGATGAAAAGTGACTCTCATTCCCTCACCAGCAGCCCTGGACCCTAGCCCTGTCAATTCAACAGCTGATAACTGTGACCACAGGGCTAAAGTGGAACCTGAGTGGGGTACGGGATGGATACCACTTTAGGATGGCAGCAATTTCCCACTTGAAGTTAATACTTCACAAAAGCCTTTCTGTAAGTAGAGACGAATCAAGGTATTAAGAGGTCCTATGTGATGATGGGATGTAGTGAAGCCAGCAACCACATATGTGAAATGGAAGCACAAAAAGCCCAAGCCGCTTAATTCTGTATTTCCTTTTTGGGACGCTTAGGGGCGCTCAAAGGCCAGAAATGATCATCTGAATCTAAAATTCAAGAGATTTTTCCACTGTGAGAACAATGTATACCTATAGTAAGCATCCTCACAAATGAATAGGAAGCATCCTCCTGCATCATTAACTAACAAATACCGGCTTTCCCATGTTATCACAGTTAACTCTTCTTAGCTAACAAAGCAGAAATAACCAAATACATTTTAAGGAGAGAAGCAATGCAATGAGTAACCTGAAGCCTGGAGAGCATTCTTCCTTTAGATGGGCTAGATACAGGTGTCACAAGAGACATTAGGATTGGATGACATTGGCACGGCAGTTAAAAATGAATGCCAGCCAAGTGTTTCTCACTGCAGAGAGTAAAAGAAGCACAGCCTTTAGGGACAAACGGGTTCAGATCTGTTTTCTGTCTTCTTAGTTGGTAGTTTATTGTTGTTATTGAGTTTATCTATGCTTGTATGAGTTGGTTTTGTAATTATTTTTGTATTATTATTAATATTTATCATTATTACCACCATTTGGTTTGAGGAGACAGAGAGCACTGGCTTGCAGGGCTGTTGTGCGGTGTGTAAGTGGGGTCGCCACAGCATGGATCCTAGAGCAGAAGCTGATAGTGACTTTTCTTCATCTCTCTAATCCCACCATTCATCCCTTCAAGTTAGCAATGTCAGTTAGAAGCTTTAGAGATGGATGGAAATAGGTCTAAAAGGGTTAAAGGACATTGGTTGAGTAATGTGTTTATGCCCAGATTTGGATATAGTTGAAATGGCAAATCTTTAGGGATGATGGCAACAGTCCTTCATAGAATGCTTCACTTAAAACAGGACAGGAAGATGGGTCAGAGGACACTTGCCATGAAGCCTGAGGACCTTACTTCAAACCCGGGGACACACATGGTAGAAGAAAAGATTTAATTCCCATAAAATGTCTTCTGAACTCCCCATACAAATTGTGGTGGGGACAGACACACACACACACACACACACACACACACACACACACACACACACACACACACACACACCTATGCACCAACCAAAAAGAGTGTAAGAAAGTGTTTTAGAGCCCTGAAGATGCACATGTGTTGCATGAGAATGCGTCGTATCCTACAGATTTTAGGCATGGTAGGCTAAGCAGAAGTATATGCTGCAATGGACCCAAAATGCTCATTGACATATTAGTGAGATGGGGGGAAAATACACAAAAGGGGATGACAGCAAAGACTAAATATAGGACATGGGGATGGGACAACCAGGCTCTGAGAAACAAACCAGCAGGCAAAGGGACATGGACTTAGTTTTTATATTGGAATTTCTGACAGGCATATCCATTGCCTTTGTGGGGATGGCATGGAGTGTGGAGTTCGGGAGACTCCAGGAGGTCATTAGGTACTAAGGTTTATGTTGCAGTCTATGTCATTTTATTTATAAGCTCGAGGCTCTCAGTAAATCTTTTCCTGAGAGCCTGCTTCTTATTTCAGCTGAGGATAGTAACACCTTTCCTGCTTACCTCACAGATTTTATCATGAGATAAAATAAACAGACTTCTATTCCTAGTTTGGCTCTAACACAATGTTGCAGAGTGTCTGTCTACATCACAGACTGGAACACCATCATGAAGTTTCTCTATACAATTACAAAAGGTCATGATTCTGGGGGCCCTTGACAAGTTACCTACATATTGACTTTCATAAGGAAAACAGTGAAACTTCCCCCCCTGCCAGATAACTGTTCTGAGATTTTAAAAAATAATTTTAAAACAGGACAGTATTATACACTCTTTATTATTTCTTTTTCCCCATTATTATTAAACAAGTCATATGGGTTTTTGTTGATGTTGTTTTCAGTTTTATTTCTTTTCCTTTTGGCCCAGCCTCTATTTCACGTTGTGATGTAAGGTCTTCCTTCTCTTTAACTCTTCAATGAATGTCTAAACCCAAAGCAGCTCTATTAATTTGTCCCTTACAAATTTAGTTTATTGCCCATATACAAATGAGACTTCTTGTCAACTCCCAGATGCTTCCTTCCTGTTAACACTGTATTACACTGTAAGATTTTCCAGATCATTGTTCATCAGATAATGATCTGCCAAATCAAATGAAATATAATTATTTTCAAACTAGTGTTCTCCTACCTGCTTCCTTGTACTAAACTCTGTTTCCTAAAGAATTTGATTTCCCAGACTCAATATCCTTTTCTCTACTAGCCCCAACTCTGCTTTTGTAGATTCTTCAAGTCTCCAATTCTAGCCTGTCTTCCTCACACTGAGGATTTATCTGCCAACAGTCCCAATGGGAACTTCTTCTTGTTGTGTCTGCATTAGAGTCTGGAGGCTCTAACACTTGTTTCTGGTCAGGTCACAGTGGGCTACACAGGTTAGGAATTATGCTCATTCCTGAATATCAACACTGAAGGCAGCAGCATTATGGTCCTGGAAAAATGCATCATTTGGAAGAGAACACTTACCCAAAGCACTCACTGACACATTATAGGATAAACAAAAATATCAAAGATGACAGCAAAGATGGAATTGGGGGACGTGGATAGAACAGAAAGACCCTGAGAAACATACAGTCAGGCAAAAGAATGTATGAGAAACAGAGGAATGAATGTTGGGTACAAATGGAGGATGCAAGCAGTTCTATCCACAAAGCTAAAAATAAAGCCAGCCAGCCTCCAGTTGTCCTTATTTGCTACATTAGGGATACAGCTTAATAGTGCTATTATCCTTGATATTCCACCAAAGCTGGAAGGTAAGTCCCCATTGCAAAACACCAAGCACTTCTGACATATCGCCCCAAAATTTCTGAGCAAGAGGTGAACCGAATTCCTCTTCCCTGAGTACTAGCTTTCATGGGGACTTCTGGCACCATATAAGCTTCTGAAGGACCAGCAGTCCTACCCAGCTAGGACACCTCTGAACTGCAATAATGAACAGTGTAGCAGAGACTCTACTAATCCAGTGGTAACATGTAAGAAATATCTAACTAGGATACCTAGGTCTTCAACGTCCTTCTGGGTTCTCATTCTTTGACTACTAGTTGTAAGTATGTCAGAAAACTAAGTATATAAATATGAAGTGATATGTGAAATAAGGAACTTCTATAAAATAGTTAATTTTACTAATTCAAGTTCATGATATTTTAAGTGTGAAAACCCACTAATATTGAAACACTCATTAATGATTTTAAGTATCAGTTCAAAACATACTTTATAGGTCAATAATCAATAATTAAACTTTTCAGGCAGAATTTGTGAATGGTGATTACTAAATATTGAGCAAAGTTCACAATTATAAGATATTATTATCTAGCACGTGCTGACATGGTCTGTGTATTTGAATAGATGAAAGGATCCTTGGCATTTTCAATCCTTTTCACTTATACTTTATTTTATTATTTTAACATTCTTATTAAAAATATTTAAATTTATAACTTTCTAATTAGAACTTACACTTCCAAGTTTATTTTTAAAGCTTTCCTAGAATTGTATTCTGGAATTCCAGGTGTTGTGACAAGTGAACATTGAAATTCAACAGGAACATCTGTCAGGGAACAGTGAGATCATCATGGTCACAAAGTTAAGGAGATCTGAGATTTATCAGCAGGTAGTGTTTTATGATAGGCTGGTTGAGCAAAGTTCACAATTATAAGATATTATTATCTAGCACGTGCTGACATGGTCTGTGTATTTGAATAGATGAAAGGATCCTTGGCATTTTCAATCCTTTTCACTTATACTTTATTTTATTATTTTAACATTCTTATTAAAAATATTTAAATTTATAACTTTCTTCAACTATTTAAATATTTATTGAATATTTAAATATTCAATAAATATTTAAATTTATAACTTGATTCAACTTCACATCTCAGAAAAGGGGCAGCAGTCAGTGGAAAATATTCCAAAAAGCTATTAGATTCATGAATCTGGCTTCTAGGCCAGCTCAGACGAAGGACAATAGATGAATGGTTTCACTTACTCATTTAACTCAGTAATTCTAGGAAGCAATGCAAAATATTACCTGTACTTGAAAAGCTATCCTTAAAGAATAAGCTGATGAAGAAAGATTTATACTGCCAATAGTCTTTGAATATTAGCCCAAATGCTCAGAATACCCAAAATACAATTCACAGATCACATGAAGCTCAAGAAGAAGGAAGACCAAAGTGTGGATGCTTTGGTTCTTCTTAAAAGGGGGCACAAAATATTCAAGGGAGGAAATAAGGAGATATAGGGTGGAACAGAAACTGAAGGAAAAGCCATCTAGAGACTGCCCCACCTTGGAATCCATCCCATATACATTTACCAAACCCAGACACTATTGTGGATGACAAGAAGTGCTTGCTGACAGGAGACTGATATAGTTGTCTCCTGAGAGGCTCTGCCAAAGCCTGACAAGTACAGAGGCAGATGCTCCCAGTCAAACATTGGACTGAGCGTAGGGTCCCCAATGGAGGAGCTAGAGAAAGGACTGAAGGAACTGTAGGGGTTTGCAACCCCATAGGAAGAACAACAATATCAAACAACCATACCCTCCCAGAGCTCCCAGGGACTAAACCACCAATCAAATAGTACACATGGAGGGATCCATGGCTCCAGCTGCATATGTAGCAGAGGATGGCCTTGTTGGGCATCAATGGGAGGAAAGGCCCTTGGTCCTGTGAAGGCTTGATGCCCTTGAAGGAATGCCAGGGCAAGGAGGCAGAAGTGGGAGGGTGTTCATAGAAGCAGGAGGAGGGGGTATGGGATAGAGGGTTTCAGGGGGTTGGGAGAGGACCAGGAAAGGGGATAACATTTGAAATTTAAATAAAGAAAATATCCAATTTTAAAATAAGACTTTTGAGATTATTAGCAGTATATTGTCAGCCACAGGACTTGCCATTGCAGTCTATTGAGAAAGCATATGCAATGCAGGGTACTCAAAGCTCAAACATGAAGGAACCTGTATCCATTACTCCTTAGTGATAGAAACAAATATCACACTTAAAATGTTCCTCATTTGATAATTTAATTTATAGCATTAACGTTTATATTTTAAGCTATAACTTTACCATTCCATTTGTATATTAATTATTTTTTCTTTCATAAAAAATGGAAATGTAAGAGTTGCCATGTGAGTTTGTCAGCGGTGGGATTCTCCTGAAGATTGCTTCAGGCAAGTGATAATTCTGCCACTTATTCCTCTATAATCCTAAAAGCACCCTCATCTTTTACCTTAAAATAGAATTTCAATTCTAAATGAAAAATGAACCTATACATGTTTAACATTGTATTTCTGAAATTCTCACTTACTCAGAATTAAACAATAACAAAAACAGACTTTCTTACAGGTTCATTAACTTAATTATCTGGACAAAAATGTTCCTGAACAATAGATGGGCAGTTCTATAGTCACTAAAGTGTTTCTTATCTCCCTTTCTGTGACTCAGTCTGTCTATTCTGGTTATTAAATACTTTTCTGGCAGTCCAATTACGTTTTTCCTAAAATGTAAAAAATAAGACCCCATTTAAACAGTGTAACACGTCCCCTCATTTCTATGGATTTCTTTAATGTGTACTCTAAAAGCTAGCTGTAGAACATTGTCAGTCAGGTATATAAAATGAAAGACAAGAGGAGCACGCTGTCAGCCAGGTGGAGGAATGATCTTTTAGAAAGCTTAAAGTTAGGAAAAAAGGTTCAAAAGAATAGAGTGCAGTTTAAACTCAGGTAGTCAAAGCCCTGCCAAGCCAAACATTTTCAAATAGGCTAGAATTAACAGTTCTAAAATGGAAAGGAAATCCATAAACACACTAATATTCTGTATATCTACACACTCCACCATTTTAATATTAGTCTATCCCGACCTGCTGGAGGCATAGACTACTACACTTCCTCTCTGCTATTTTATCTTCATAACACTGAGAACACACTATTTATCTTTTGGCTTGTTTACATTAGAAGATATGCTCCTTGTAGGACAAGAGTCAAATCTGTTCTGTCTACTTCAATGACCCTGAGGATAGAACAGTATTGAGTATGCAAGAAGAAGGTGGGGAGCCGAGAACTAAGTAGGACAAATGTTAACCCTTTTACATATTATTTGTAATCTGACAAAATAAACACTTTCATCTTTGTAGGGGACAGTAGAGATTCTTGGCCTCTCATATGAACACAGACCACACAAAAGAATGGATGGTTGGGACTCATTATTTCTTCTTCGAGATATAAATGCCATCAATGTTGGCATTGCTCGACATTTTTTTTTTTCACGGCATACGGCTTTCATTGCTTGCTATAAACAGTCATTTTCCCTACCAAATTTTTCCCATATGGTCTCTGAATCTACAATTATGAATTCTCCTTTAATTGGGATTTGTAGAGACAAAAAACCCAAAACTGAGGAAAGCTTTGCATATCAGAATCCAAATAACTGCATGATAGCATAAACCATAGTTATAGCTAAAATAGTGTCATGAAATTGAAAAAAAATGCAGGTTGCTATAATGTTTGGTTTGTTGAAATAATCATATTAACAATCACTAAAACTAATGACTGAAATCAAGCAAAAGTGTACAACTAATACCACCATTATTTTTCCCTTCAATACTTAACCATGCATTGTTTAGTCTATGCTATGTTAAATATGCAAGCCATCCTAATTCACAAATTTAACTCCTGACCTCATTTTGATCACTGTGCTAAAATGCAAGCAATGGAAATGCTTTGAAGATTTTTTTACAATAGTGTATAATCTATAATTTATGCAGAAACACTTCCAAGTAATGATTTGTGTAAGTTAGATATAAATAAATTTCAGCCATATCATGGAGATGGCAAACCCAAATGTACCATGGAGCAAAATCCAGGTTCAAAGAAAAACAAGAGTGTGTGGGAAACGCCTCTGACATATAACTAGATCCCTGTGAAAATGAGTCTGAGAAGTGACTATCCAGTGTGAGGGGGTGGGACCTAGCCCAGGTATCCATGAACATAACTGTGAACTGACTTGACACTCTATAAAGTTTTCTGAAAAACATCAACAAGAAACTAAACACAGATGGGCCTAAGTGATCTTGTATGAACTCCAAGAAGTACTGTCAAGAGGAAAAGAAGGAAGGACTAATCTTGGGAGGTATTTCTCAGGAATCATAAAATGCTTGGTATTAAAACACTGGAGTTGGTTATGGTGGGCTTCAGTACTGAATCACAGCATTTACCACTGCTCACATATTATCACGACCTGTGTTGTAAACAAATTGATCTACTACATTTTTTCTGGTGTATTGGTGAGACAACAAGGGAATGTGGAGACTCCCAGCACTTGATTGTACATACTTTTGTAAGAAATGATTGCAACTTATTTCAAATGGCTTTATAAGAAAGTCTGACACATGCTTTTAAGGAAGTTCAGCACAAAATCTACAGCCGTCTTCACCACTCCTTCCTTTGTATGTGTTGCTCCTTTTAATGCCAACAGGAAATCAACAGCAGAGGAGAGACATTTGGTGTACGGAGGGGCAGCAAGCGCATCGTGAATCAGCTCTCTTCAGTGTAGGCGGAAAATAAAATGTTTATATTTTTAAATGTTACTACAAAATGTTCCATTGGCAAAAGGAGGAGTTCTAAGCATTGTGTAAGGATCCTATTAGTGTCATTTCTTAATATCTTTGGATCAGCCAGTGTAGTTGGCTCCTTTCAAAAGGCAAGTCCTGATAAGCATTTTTGTAGTGACGTCACTCTTCAGACTCAGTCAGTTTTAGAAAACTAGCAGTTATTTCTGCTTTAATACCTGGGTTAAAATGCTGATATTTTTGATTCACTTTTCCTTTTACTGTCTGCTTTTGTCCCAGGTGCAAGTTGTAGGAAAGCAAGAATGGGACTTAAGAAAGCTCAGGCTGCCACAGCCGAAGAATGGAGAGCGTGTGGCTAAACCCCAGGGATACTGCTCCCAAGTGTCTGTAATCTGGAAATCCACAGAGAGGAAAGATTATAGTCTATTTACAGTGAGGGATCTCTACCCTGTGCCAGTATCTACATGTAGTGAAAAGATAGTGGGCAAGAGGAAGCTCTCTGCTGTCTGTACTTATGACTTCCAAATTCCAGATCTCTGTATGGAACCCATCAGTTTGTATGATAGGTATCATCAACCCAGTAGATCAAATGGTTGCTCTTGTTATTTTATACCTAGGATTAGGTAAAGTCAGATAAACATTTTCCAATTCCTGTCATTCCACTCATACCCTCTTAAATTTCTTTCCTTTAAAAATTACTATTGTTAAATATATCGAGTATATTTTATGACAATATTCTTCATCAGTTTTTCACAACAATTGTTTTGATAACCAAAAGCAGTAAAACTATCTTAAGTTGAGGTGCTTTGCCTTATTATCCCAAATCACATTCCTACCTCTCTCTTACAGGTAGGATTGGGAAGACATATCCTCTAATGGGTTGACACTTTCTGCTTTGATGATTCACTTACAATAATTGACCCAATCAACACAAATAAATAAATAACAATGAATGATTAAAAGTTTAAAAATAAATAATTACCTAGAAGTCAGGAAAATCTCTGATCCTTACTGAATACTCATCCTTTCAGCATTTACCACTGTCCTCTAATGTCAAAAAGTCACAAGGAGTTATTAGATCTCAGTTTAAAATATTCCCATGGACTCCTTGAGCCATAATAACTAAACTACTCGTCCTCAAGAAAAATATCTGACTGATTTAAGTCTGTACTTGCCTATAAATCTCTAAGATAAAACTGTTAGGGAGGTTTTTATGTTGCTATTAGAGTTGACATGGATATTTTTATAGTTATCTAACGCCCAGAAAACAAGATACAAGCTCTTGTAACGTTTACTCAGAGGTGTGGGATAAAGTCATGTTTACGCTACTCAATTTATGAATCATAGTGTAGCATGAATCTTTATCAGTCAGAAAAGAACTTGAATCTGTAGTATAAAAATGCTCCATTTTCCAATTTGCTTATAGTGATTCAACTGAAGTTTTAGTACTTTAATCATGAGGTGATTTTTTTATAAACATATCTTGAAAGATTTTCTTAAATTTTCAAGAGGAAAATGTCTCTATATATTCATATATGCATTTACAAACTATTTTATTTCAATTAAAATAATCAAAATATGTAATATAAAATTTGTGAGTCATAAAATACATCACCACACACATTTACACTGAAGGGTTCCTGTGACAGTCTTTGACTTTCCAAGGTTTTTTCAAGTTTACAAGTATTCCTGTTTCTCATCCTTTACACATATTTGAAATTTAAACTATTCATGTCTCCTGTTTATCTAGGAATAGCAACACTGTGATTTACAATACTGCCATCTACTGGGAAACTAGGAAACTATGACTTATGACCCTGAAATTCTTTACTTGAGAGGCCTAACAAGCAGCTGAAAGAGTCAGATGCAGATATTTACATCCAACCAATGGACAGAAGCCAGGGACCCCTGGGGTTGAATGAGGGAAAGACTGGAAGAAGCTGAGGAGGAGGAGGAGGAGAAAGAGGACGAGGAGGAGGAGGAGGAGGAGGGTGACTTCATAGGAAGAACAGCAGTCTCATCTAAACAGGACCCCTGAGATCTTTCAGACACTGAGTCACCAACCAAGCAGCATACACCAGCTGATATGAGGGCCCTGACACATATACAGCAGAGGATTGCCTGATTTAGCTTCAGTGAGAGAAGACACACCTAACCTTCCAGAAACCTGAGGCTCCAGGGAGTGGGGAGGTCTGTTGGGGTGGGGGTGGGGGTGGGGACACCCTCTTGGATATAGGGGAGGAGGTATGGGATTAGGAACAGTCAGAGGGTGGCAGACCTGAAGGGGGATAATGACTGACTGTAAATAGATTAAAGAATAATAATTTTAAAAATTCTGTTAGTTGGGCTGGTGGTGGTGGCAAGGTGCTGAGGTGAAAGTGTAAGTGGGTCTCGTTAGTTTGCTAAAAAGCAAACAGCTCTAGCACACATCACTCTCATTGCTGTCTTTCTCTTAATTCAACACCTTCAGGATGTGTCTGTATCTGTGTGCTCTTTTTTCTTCTATTTCTTGAGCTACACATAAGACAAAATGGATACTCAGTAAGCAAAGAACAATTTCAAGATGTAATTACTTAGAAGAGTTGTGCTTAATCCTAATGTAGTTTTTCTACCGCAAATCTATCCACACTTTAAGAAGTGTGTGATACCGTTGTCTAACATGGATTTCCAGGGCTTAGCGATAACTTCAAGAATCACTGTTTTCAGATCATTACATGACAACTTTTTAACAAAAGAATATTCAATATTTATTAGCCTGGACCATTCCGTGGCTGCCCTCATTGAAAACCTGGCATTTGGATGAGAACAGTGGCGACACCTCAGAGAAGGAGCACAGAGATGATAGGAGGAGCCCAGCAGTGCAACCACAATGAAGTGTGGCTTTATTTAACAATGTAGGTGGTGTAGAATTAAATTTTTTTTGAATGACTTTGTTTGGTCTTGAACATTTTACTTTTTAAAAGCTAAAACTCGAGCCTTCTCAGTACCAAGGGCTTCTCTGATGCCCCAGTATAGGGGAATGCCAGGACAGGAAAGCAGGAGTGGGTGGGTTGGTGAGCAGGGGGAGAGGGGATGAGATAGGGGGTTTTCAGAGGGGAAACCATGAAAGGGGATAACATTTGAAATGTAAATAAAGAAAATATCTAATTAAAAAAAAAGCTAAAACTCCATCATTAGTGTTTATATATAGCCTCTTCAACAGTGGTTCTCAACCTGTAGATTGCGAATCCCACAGGGGTTAGATGTCAGATATCCTGCATATCAGATGTTTACGTTATGATTTATAGTAGTAGAAAAATAGCAGGTTTTCATGTTAGGGCTGGAAACTCAATCCAAATTCTCATCATTGCATTCTTACGTGCTAAGCCATTTCCAAGAAATTAAATATTTATTACAAAGGTGTTCACAAATACTTCCCCTTCCAACACATACCAGCTGACAATATACAAATTATATATTACATGTTTACATAATGCAGGCTTGACCATATGTATATGTATATGTGGTACCATAGATACTGTTAATATAATTCATTCAGAAAAAAAAGAAATGTTAGCATTAAATAATAAATAAGAGCTTCTTCAATTATCAAAATACAATAACATAGAAAATCAAAATTTTTTAGTGTTTGAAACATATTGAACATCAATACTAGACCAAAATATGTTTAAAATAAGCTCAATAAACAGAGGAGAGAAAAAATAAGCAAAATTAACAGTAACTTTTTTTACTGTAGAACTTTATACCTGTTATTAGTTCCCCAGGTACAACTAGAATCTACACATATTAATTTCTATTAAAAACTAAAGGCAAAGCCAGGTGTTGGTGACTCACACCTTTAATCTCAGCACTTGGGAGGCAGAGGCAGGCAGATCTCTTTGAGTTCAAGGCCAGCCTGTTCTACAGAGTAAGTTCCTGGAAAATGAGGGCTACACAGAGAAACCCTGTCTTAAAGAACTGAAGGGAGGGAGGGAGGGAGGGAGGGCGGGAGGGAAGAAATAATTTAGAAGGGTTTGGCCATGACAACAATCAGTGTCAAGACATAAAAACATGACAGGTTAGTTTAACTTCATAGTAGGGAGCAAGTTGAAAAATGTGTTTTGAGGGGAGGAGGACTTAGGAGAGCTTTTGAAAGTGAAAGGACGAGGACATAGGAGAGCTTTTGAAAGTGAAAGATGCTTAGGCTATAGATCCAGAAGTTCTCTTTATAGAATCAAAACCAGAATATATAAAGTCGTAAATTTGACCTGGAGAACAGAATTAAAGTTCAATTCTGGAAACAGGTTTGACATAAACTTATTAGCTTGGGTTCCATTTACTATGCTGAAAACCTTGGTTTAATATAACTCACAAAAAATAAATTAAAAGAGCATATTATATATTATTCTGTCTTATTAATACGGCTTTGGGTAGAAAACTATATGCCATATCCTGTGGAGAGGGTATCCCAGCTAATTACTAAGATAGAAAGGATTTTTTTATAAATCCTGTTTTTAAAATAAGTCAAAGCAAAAACTCACATCCCCAGTCATAAACCTAACCATACAGAACTTCTCAATTTATTTGCATCAATCACACACTACAGCTGACAACAGGTAGAGATAATGAGCTGCTGATCACCACTGTTTTATTGCCTCTTACTTTCCTTCCTTAGCTCAGCCTCTAGCTGAAAAGACTTAACTATCATAAGCACTGCCAATCAATGTGTTTTGTTGCATTTGTCTTTTGATCACAGAAAGGGCCTTTCAAAATGCTTCAGATAAAATCTTCAGTCTTTGGCTTTCCTCCACTATGGATTCTTAGGGGCCTGAACTTTGCAAAGAAACTTTTTGTTTTCCCCAAATATTTCCAAGTCCAGAACTCAGTTAAAGGCCCCTGAGTACGGAACACTCATCTTTTTCTCAAGTTGCCGCTGCTTAGTTTTACTGGAACACAAAAGATGGGCAGCCGCAGATCTCACACCCTAGCACTTAGCGATCTAAAGGTGCTTTCATGTTTCTGCCAGTAGCATGGACTGAGGTTCCGCTGGATTGTTTGCAACTAAGCTGTTGTGATTACAAAGCCAAGTCCCCACCAATGCCTGCCAACCAGAGATGCTGAATAGGGCTAGCAAAGGCAGTGGCCAAGACATTGAGAGAGATGGCAAATTTGATTTAGCCAAAGAAATAAGAGGAGAAAATTCTAGAATGTTTTCTCTATAGTTTTGTTTTCCACTATAATTTTGTTTTCCAGAAATTGAAAAATGAAACATTTTCCTCTACTAAAATGATTGTTGACAGTATTTCTAGAATAAGCAACACAAGTACCCCTTCAGTGTTGTTTACAGATAATATTGAACTTCTGAATGTGAATACTTTTGAGTCCATCTCTTACTGAAGGTGAGAAAAATGAACTCTCCTGGATCTCTACAACAGGAAAACAAACCATTATTCTGACTCCCTCCACCTAAGAATTTTCAGCCATTTACCGATTTAAAGTAAAACACAATTTTGAGTCTCATTACAGAATCGTGGACTTGCAAGAACAAAATTTACATAGGAGAAGTCATGCATGGTTTTGAACTTGGCCTCTTTCCAACAAAAGACTTCATGTTGTGTTTTGGAGTATTTATTTTTGGGCCTGATACAGTGTTTTCATTTGGGATAATTTAACCTTAGCCCTAAAAGCCCAACTGGAAACTACCTAAGTATTAATAATAAATGGATGTTTAAAAAGTTAATCTCCTGGAAGTAGACAGTAAAATAATGGTTACTAGAGGGACGAATATTGTGGGGAAAAAATGGAATAAGGACTTGAGCCTTTCTAGGCAATACTTTCTTTTTTCACCCATGCTTTTATGAACCATGTACTTGAGCACACATCTTGCATCAAGTGCTGTGCAAGATATCAAGAAAGATTTCATAGCCCCTGTGAAATCTCTTGTGTACAGCACTCTTTTCTCTGAGGGCTTCAGTTGAATGAACACTTAGCATCTTTAACCTTGTGGTATTCAGAGAAATAAACTATTATCCAGAGTCACAGAGCGACTGGAAATTTTAACAGAGACCTGAACCCCAACTTTCTTGCTCAAATGAAACTTTTAATCATATATTATTCGATACTTCTGCCTCTATTCTCAAGTCAGTGTGTACATGTGGCATTTTAATTTAGATTGAACATAAATCAGGATGTGTCACATATTTAAGCATTCACTGAGATAGAAGGTGAACGTACAGAATAAGTTACAAAACTTTACTCAAGATATTTATATATCTTGATCCCTATGACTGCCTGAGAGTGTACACACTACTGTTAAAAGTTAATGTAATTAGAGAATTCTGAGGGTGTTAAAACTTGAGGATAAATTGCTCATACCTATATTTGGACATCATTATAAAGAAGAAATGCATCTTTCCTGAGGCAAAATTAAGACTTCAAATTCATACATGCCCCTTACTTGGGACATGAGTTTGAATTCCTCTAAACTTTTATTTTGTTTTAAACACAGTTCACAGTCTCTGACTGTCTTCACTATCTGCATGGAATGTCTAATACGAATGAAGACTGCAAGTTGCTCTACCACCATAAATTAAAATATTATGAAAGTCTTGTGCGTGGAAGAGACCCTCACTTTGACAGGTCTTTATGACTTGGCTCACTGATTCATGTGAACCAGAAGCGCAGCACATTCCTGCCTAATAAAGCTATTCCTTCTTTGCTAATTAAAACTGTATCAAATGAATGAAGAAAGAAATGAATGAAGTCACTTACTCTATCATGTGCTCTGAATGCTCCCAGTAGGTAATCTCTTCCCAATTCAATTTCCCCAATGGGATGAGAAGAGGAAATGAAACAACAAATTGTCCTCCTGATGAACTAAGCAGAAACTGTTCTTCTCCTGGGAGTCTTGCTAGGTCAATCAGTTCATCATGTTAACAGAATAGCTATCCAGAAACCAGGGTCCCAGCAACCAGGGTCCCAGCAACCAGGGTCCCATTCAATAATAGTCTCTTGTTATACTGTCTCAGTGAAAATTGCTAAACTTTGGTGCCTGGCTCATTAACAAATGAAAATCTTTCTCCTTGGAGTTAATTATTCAGGACTGCAGCTGTATTCCTTCTTAGAAACCAAACACACCTACTGTTTTTGTTGTATAGGTTCTGAAATTCCTTACTCTACAAGAATCTCTGGGTCCATACTTCATGTATATGCATGTGAACTATTTAGTACCCTTGGTAAAATCTGGGAGGTAGTTACTAACTATATGAAGTTAATGGTGACCAACTGTAAGGAGGAGAACCAAATGTTTATCTGAAATTCTCAATAATATTTTTTCCATGCCCATTTTCCAGCCTTCTTCTTGCTCCATGTTCTATTCACCATAAAAGTATAGAGGAATTCCTTTAATGTGCAGCATTTGAATCTATACTTTAACCTGGTCCCGCACACCCCTCTTTCCCACTGTCTACAGTTTTCATGAAGGTATCTGCCATACTCTTTTCATCTCTACCCTATAGACTATTTGTTGATATCAGAAAGTAAACCTAGCTGCCTATCTCAAATAGATAAAAATATTTACAAATAATGACCTGCTAATATTAGGTTTTGTTTCTAAGTCATAGATGAAGCGTTGTTTGGAACAACTTTCAGATTTAAGGATCTGGATAAGTGGCTCATCAGCTATCAGCCCTTCCTGTGCTTCCAAAGAATGAGAATTCATTTCCCAGCACCCACTTCAGGCACCTCCCAACGGCTTATAACTATATCTCCAGTGAATGCAAGGCATTTACTGGACTCCACAGGTCCCCACCACATGTGCCATACATGTACATGTATAAACATAAATAAAATAAATCCTTTCATTATTATTTTACTTTGAGATGCTTTTCTTTTCCTGACCATTAGTTATCATTATGCAAGTGTAAATCATCTAACTAAAAGGATATATAGGATTTAAAATAAGATATTTAATTTTTTGAAGAAACTAATCACTCTTCAATTCCCTTTGCTCTTTGAGAAAGTTGTATTTGTTCATGCTTTTCAATGATCAATATCATACCAAGGTTATTTAGTCCTATTCTATTTTCTCATTCTCTGCCACTCTTTCTTCTTAGTTCATCCATAGCATGTTTTTTATTGCTAATATGGCAGCCCTCTAATCATTCAAAATTTAAATATCAAATCCCTAGTCCTTATGATACATGATTTAATAATAGTATTACTCCCAGTGCACTGCCTGTTTCCTTATAGCTTACTTGCCTGAATGTGCAAGGCATCACATTACTGTTTTCCTCTTTCAGCTTTACACAATAATTCCTCTACCTATCACTGATCATAAAGTGTTGGCATTCTCTCAGCATGATAATATGCTCCCATATTTATCTCACTGTTGTTCTATATTCTTTTCTTCTTCATAACCCCATCCAGTTCTATGACCTCATCTTTCATCTCTAGGTTGATGTCTCTACCTTTTCACTGACTTACAGGACTTTTTCCTACCCTCCAGTAAAACATACATATTTCAGTGCTTTCTTGGCTTTGGATCTATATTACTCTAGAATTAATTTAAAGGGAAGTATAGTGTAATGCTAAACTTATAAACATTCTCCTATCTGACTCCTTTTTATATAGTTTATAATTCATTTTCCAAAAGCAGATAATCTGGCAACTCTGCTCTACACTTTTTTTATCTACCAATAACCAGATATCACAAATTCTGTCTCCTGAATCACATTCTTTTAATCTTTAATTTTGCCTCAAGATCTTGATGCTAAAAAGTTCTCTCTGACTTGCCTTGATTGCCAGCAACTGTTTTCTGTGCATTACCATCTCAGACATAAATAAAATCATCTTCGTAGTCAGAGTTAATATAAAAAGAAATACACAATCTGTAATTATCTAGATGAGATCTAATTTATACAATACAGAAATAAGGAGCACCGGGTGGTGGTGGTGCACGCCTTTAATCCCAGCACTTGGGAGGCAGAGGCAGGAGGATTTCTGAGTTCAAGGCCAGCCTGGTCTACAGGGTGAGTTCCAGGACAGCCAGGGCTACACAGAGAAACCCTGTCTCGAAAAACAAAAAAAAACAAAAAAAAAAACAAAAAAAGAAGTAAGGAGCACATCTACAAATGACACTCTGTATTTTCATTATAAGGGGCATAATATCATTAAAAAAATACCAATCTAGTAATTTCACTTTTCGTTGTAATAAAATACTTGTACAACTAAAATACTCAGGTTAGAACAAGTCATCTTTCTAAACAATAAATCTGTTTTTTATTGGTATCTGCATTTTGCTCAATCCACTTGCCAAATCTGCTTTTCTTTCTTTCTTTCTTTCTTTCTTTCTTTCTTTCTTTCTTTCTTTCTTTCTTTCTTTCTTTCTTTCTTTCTTTCTTTCTTTCTTTCTATCTATCTATCTATTGGCTTTTGAAAATGAGATATAGACTATAAATCATATGAGCATCCTTCAGCTACTCTGTACACTGTTCAATCAAACTTGTACTCTGGTAGCTAAACCTTCAACCCCTGATTTGGCTTATGATAGAATTTACAGAAACACACTCATGTAGTCTGGTATCTTTCTAACTTTTTTTCTTTTAGCACTTACTTGATGAACAGAACTCTATCTCCAGACTGTAACTTGCCTTTGGTCAATGACTGAATGTGTTTTAATCATTAAGACCCTACTATACTGCCTGATATCTATTAAGTACTCACAGCACACTGGTGATCAAGTCTCTGAGATGAATAAAAGAAACATTAGACTTGCTTAACTGTCGAATACTTGGTGGAGTTTAGATGGTGATTTAATCTACACTCTCCGTCTCCTGGCCTGATCTGAACCTGAATATTCAGGTAATTCTATCTCCTGAGCCTTCTTGTACTTTCAGGGTACAAAAGTCAGGTATACACTACTGTGTCTGACTCTAATCTGATCTTTAGGATTAACTTTATTATGTTAATTAGTGAAACAGTCCAGCTTTCTAAGTCTAATCTGAGATTCCTGTCATGACAATTGCTCTTTGAATGGACAATATGCCATTCCTAATGATACTCAAATTATACATAAGAAACTACAACAAAAAGACTCTCAATAGAGACCATATATTTTCCTGGAACCATTGAGCGCCTAAATGGTAAGGTCTGAATTTTTACCTCAACTCTCTAGCTTTAAACTTGGATGTATACTTGTGGGCACATTGATCACAATATTAACCCAGTTCACATTCTTTTATAAATTGGCTGGAACATTTTTCTTATGCCAAACAGCACAACATTAAATTTACATTAGGCTTACTTTTGTTTGCCCACTTATAACCTAGGTTTATTATAAAAAATAATAAAGTTAAATTTTTTTATCAGGAAAATATATGTTATGGGAACTCCATGTGGTCTAAGTTGTTTTTACTCTGCTGAATAATTCTATAGTAGTCAGTTCGACTTTAGGCTGTTTGGCATGCTTTACAAGATAGATCATATACTGTAAAATACATTTATATCTGTCCAAATTTAGTTGCTTATTAAATATCCTATATTTGAGGTCAATGATAAGTTAATTAGAAAATTTCATGCATATGGTATATAACTATTTACATATTAACAATTATGTTACAGTAATGTACATATATATTCATGTACATACAAATGGGTTCTGAAAGAGATAAATAGTGGTAGTATGATAGAATATTTGACAAAACTACCTACTAATAGGTTATGGAGAATTCAGAATGGAACAAAAAGAAGGAAAATTCATTCTAGGGTACTTCAAAAGGTACACAGACACCCTTAAACTGATCTTTCTATGACACTAGCTACACCATGGCATATAAGAAAAAGGACACATTTTCAGAATATAAAGGTCAGTCTTTCAATTTCCTATCTACAAAATATTAATCTCTCTGGTGATAACATCCAGACACAGAATTGTCATGAGGATTATGTAAGAGATATGTGAAAGGATGGTATGCTTAAAATCTCCAAGAAAGAAAACTATAGACAAAATGAGATGTTTAGACAACAGATGGCACTTACTTTGGTCAACCAAGATAAACAGCTGAATTTTAGGGTGCTATTTAGTGAGCATGTTGGTCACATTTTCATTCATTCATTCATTCATTCATTCATTCATTCAACCAAGAAGTGAAAAAATGTGATGGTAATATTACATATAATAATGTAATGAATTATTGTTTTCTAAATACATTTATATGTATAGGGATAAGGCAAATGTTAAATATTGTCCTCAAAAATAGAGATGGGAACTTAGTAAATTTTAAAACACAAACAGAGAGTTATTGTTCACATTCTTTCATGATGTTTTTCTTTTTGTTATGAGCCAAATATATCAAAGTTATATGTATGCTTCTGAGGATGCATCATAAAATGTAATTTGGAGATACTTTTAAATATTTACTATACATAGTACATTATTGTACTCACTAAACAACATTAACTTTTATATTTTAATGGTTATGATTAGAAAAGAAAAATAAGTCCTCATCTAAGGTATTTTGAAACTTCCAATATCACATAACAAAATGCTAGAAAATGTTGCTTTGCTTATTTGGAAATTTCCAATGATTACTGCTTTACAAAATCATAAAATTTCATGTATCATGGCACATGTCTTTAGTCCCAGCACCTGGAAGGTAAAGGCAGGGGAATCTCTCTGAGTTCTAGGCCTATTTGGTCTACATGCAACATGTTGAGTTCCAGGCCAACCAGGGCTACATTGAGAAAACTTGTCTCAAACAAACAGAGAAACACAAAACACCAAACAAAGGTCATAAATTCAGGGTACAACTTTTTGTAAGAGGCATATTTTCATCTGTTAAAATTTTTATGAGAGAAAGTTAATAGTTCAAATCTTGATGTTTGGATTACATGTGCTAATTTATCATTTATATGAATGCAAGGTAATGTCAATATTTTATTTGGAATCTGGTCTCAATGTTATGTTTATTTATATCCCCAAGAAAAAATAAAAAAATACTGCAATAGTTTGCCCTTATACTCTTTCAGTAATAGTCCAAATAAATGAATTGACTCATATCACACATCCCAGAAAGTAGCCTTGCAGTAGGCACTAATGCCTATAAAATAAGATCCAAATCATTTTCTTTTTTGTCCAGATCCTCTCTATCAGGTTCCATTTCATTCTTCTGTGTCCCGTTACTTTGGAAGCTCTTTCCACTGCAGGCAGCTGACAAGGTCAGCAGCAGGAGTATGTTTTCCTATCTAAATCTCTGTGCATATTTCTCCTTTTAATGGGATGGGACCATGCAGCTTTGTTCCTCCTCCAAGGCTCAGAGCAGGTATAACCTCCAACTTATGTCATCTAGCAAAATACCCATTTGTCAATACTTCATGTGTGTAAGATAGAAAGCAATCATACAGATGTAATTAAAGTGACAACTCGTGGGTCATCTTGAGATAAACAGATCTCCATGTTATATTAGAAAAGAAATTGTTTGAGGCAAGCAACAGGTGTATATGCAAACAGAAAGCAATATTTCCACAAGTGAGACTCTGAGCCATTACAGTTTATCGGCCAAATCAGGCAGCTGCCATCACCACGAACAAAGCCTTGAGATTATCTTTTCCATGAGTGGCTGTCTAGTATAAAGATATATACAGAAAGAAATTGCTCTGTCTGAAATGACTGCTATCAGCTACTGGAGCACATGACCTTGGTGTTTTATTTACAGAACTCCCTATGGATACAAAAGAGAATTGCGCAATGAGTATACAAATGCCTTCTAAAGAAAAGATCTTGAAAGCTGTTTTTATCAAAATGCATTGTGGCTCTATTATCTCTATGCACAGTGTGCTGATGGTCAGGAGGGACAGTAACACAGAAGGGCTCTGTTGGCTTTTAAGGGATTCAGATTTGGGAAACGTGGATAAAAAGTAGAAGCACAAATACTTTGGGAAGGTTTGGGTCTTTCTCTCTGCATGTGGTCCTCTAGTTTGAAGGCTAGAAGGATATGTGTGCAGAAGTCTATTTACAAGGGAACATAGTGCTTTAAAAAATTTCCGATTTGAAAAGATAAGATTAGTACTTAGAGAAATGTAGCATTACAGAGCACACCCGTGGGCATGCAAGAGTAATCCAGCAAAGCCCTTAAATAGGGGTTTATTCAGTTTGACACCTCTTAAGGGAAAAATTTAAGTAAGGTGTATATACATTATTAGAAAAGAGTGAGAGACATAGCCTTTTAATAATAAATGCTATCTTGAAATGGAGCTTGTGCAATAATTTTGTGAAACTATTTTCTTTAATGGTTATAAATTCATACACTGATTTTTTTCACTGAAACCTCTTTTAGCCTGCCTGCTCTTAATCCACAGATTGAATTCACCGCATAATGTCTCCCAATGGTGACAGTTCTCACCCTCCCTACTGCAGGCCCTAAAAATTCACTCACTGTGCTTGAGGTTAATGCTTCTGTGTTGGAGAATTCATCATTATTATAATAAAACAATTTCCAGGAACACTGTGCATGATGTAATATGGTGAAAAGGCCTTCAGCAAACAGAGCCAAGGAGACAGAAGAAGATTTGAGTGGCACACAGTGAAGAACAGCCTGAGTCTCTGAACTTCAATACAGTGAGAATGCACGTAGCTTACAAGGGTGCACTCTTAAGCCCGCTCCAACATGAAGAGGCATGAATTATCAGAAATGAGTCTAAGCTAAGAAAATAACAATGGCTTTATGTTCTTAGGTAACAAGTTCTTGCAGAAAGCAGGTATTAAAGGAAGGGAAGCATGGTGAGAGCATGCCAGCCTCCACAGCAGAGTCTGCAAGTTCCTTATCTCACAGCTAAATTTGGCACTTCCGATTCCTAAGGACACATGTCTGGCTAAATGCTGTACGTCTCATGACCCCCAAAGCAAGACTGTGTCTTTTCTAAATTAATCAAGAGGGAAAAAAATCCAAATAGCTAAGATATGAAAGATTTGTAAGCTGTAATAGCAAAAGCCACCTGTGAAATCATGCTCACAAATGATAAGCGATAATGTCAATGTGTCTTGGAAGCTGCTAATAGCATACTTTAGGTCAGTGCCTCTCACTGGTTCCAGCATTCCTTTTCAAGGACTGGGGTGTAGAGACACCTGGGAGGAAGTTCCAAGTAAAGAAACCTAATCAATGCAGGGCTGAAGCACCCACCCCCTGTTCTTCCTTCTTTCTACTCTCCCTAAGGTTTATAGGTTGTATCATAGGCATTGTGAGCTTTTGGGCTAGTATCCACCTAGTAGTACATACCATGTTTGCCCTACATTGGGGCAGGGGATAGGACAATTGTGGAAGGTAGAAGAACAGGGGAACAAGGGAGAGAGAAAGGAGGAGGAAATAAGGGTGGAAGTATCAGAAACTGGAGGGGATAGGAGAGGGGTACAGAGAGTCAAGTAATGGAATAAAAATAGGTAGCAGGGAGGATAAGGAACTGGGGATAGCCACTGGACGATCCCAGACGGCAGAGAAATGGGAGAATCCCAGGATCCAACGGGATTGACTTTAGCTGTAATGCGCAGAGAATGGGGAGATAGAACCTGTGGAGACCACCTCTAGTAGATAGGAACAGCCCCTGGTCCAGGGATGGGGCCATCCACCCATCTCAATTATTTTTTAATCCAGAAATGTTTCTGTCCAAAGGAAGAATAGGGACCAAAAAAAAAATGGAACAGAAACTGAAGGAAGGGCCATCTGGGGACTGTCCCACCTGGGGATATATCATGTCCGCAGACGCTAAACCCAACACTGTTGCCTATGGTCTAGAGGCGCTCGCGGAGAGGAAACACATGTGACAGTTCCTGGGGAGGTCCAGCCAGCAACTGATCAATGCAGAGGTGGATGCTTGGAGTCAACCATCAGGCTGAACTGAGGGAACCTGGTGGGGGAGCTGTCAGAAGATCTGGAGTAGCAGAGGGGAAGTGCAAACCCATTAGAAGAACAATATAGGCTGGCCCAACCACCCAGTTCTCCCAAGGTCTAGACCAACAACCAGGTATCCAGGAGGGATCCATGGCTCAGATACATATATAGCAGATGTACTACATTTTGCCTGACAGAAACAGATAGGAAGGCCTTTGGTCCCAGGGAGGTTGCATGCTCCAGAGTAGGGGGATGCTGGAGTGTTGGGGCGGGGCGGGAGAGGGGAGAGTGTGGGTAGGTGGGGAACACCCTCATACAGGCAAAAGGGAGGGGTGGGCAGATGTGGGATGGGGGTTTGGTGGAGTGGGTAACCAGGAAGTAGGATATCATTTGAGATGTAAACAATGGAATGATTAATAAAAAGAAAAATAAAAAAAGAAAAAGAAAAAAGAAACCTAATCAAATGCCTATTTTCCCTTAAAGATCTTAAAAACCAAATAACAACAATGAGGCAGAAAGACATCACTTAAGTATTACATACAAAGGCACATCATCGTGTGCACTTGAAGCACACAGTGGCCTTCTGTAAACTGAATACTCTATGTAATCCCATGTTTATGATGTCTGTCTCAGTTCCTTATTCCTTCCTCCAGGGGTCAGCACATTAATGTAGTCAGCTTTAGGTAAAGCGAAGACATATTTGTATGCCAAGCAATCTGTCCTGAGTCAACTTTTTAAAATTACCCCTTTTAAAGACCTCTCTTGACAATCTGTATCAGTTTAGGGATGAACAGAATCTATAATTTAGAAAGAAAAGTAAGTCACCAATTACTTACATTAATATTCTATCATCTGTTTACATGATGAATCACAAAGCATGCTAAAACATGTTTTCAAATATACCCTTAAAGTGCTCAGATTTTCAACAATATGGTTTCAGCAAATGAATTGTGTCATAAAACTCCAGCTTCAGTCTGATGCATCAGCCATAAAAGCAATTATCTGCTGAACAATGCAGTCAGCTTCTGCAAAGAATGTGATTCCTATGCCCAATGTGATCTCTGCACAGTTAAATAAACAGTGCAATGGCAATGGCACTTCTCTAGGTGCCTCTGTTTTTGTGTCCTACCCTTACTATTTTATATCCATCAAATACATTATGTGGCTTGTTGCTTGAAAGAATATTTCCAGCATCAGAAGTACCAGGATGCTTCTAAGGTGGGCTTACGAATATCATGGTTGATGTAATTTAAAATATTCTCAGGCTGTTGACAAGAGAGTTGTATTTATGTGTAGAGTATGATGCAGGATTTAGCAACAAGTTGTATTGGCATGTATGTGTGAGTACTCACACACACGCACACACACACACACACACACACACACACTATGTAAAGCATATATCCATTTATATAATGGAGGATCCCAACAGATGTAAAGATGTAATTGGTACTTGTAATTGGTTCTTCTCTCTCTCTCTCTCTCTCTCTCTCTCTCTCTCTCTCTCTCTTTTCTTTCTTTCTTTCTCTCTCTCACTCTCTCTCTCTTTCTTTCTTTCTTTCCTTTCTTCCTTCTTTCCTCTCCTTTCCTTTTCTTTTTTTTTTCTTTTGGCCTTGAAAGCCACTATATACGTGACAAAACAAGAGTAGAGAGGATGGGTGACAAACACTCAGGAGGAAAGGCAGATGGATCTGTGTGCTTTTGAGGTCAATACATTATACATAGTGCAACCATGTCTAACCCAAAACCAAACCAAACCAGACAAACAACATAAAACAAGAAGATTGATTATTCAGATAGCATAGTGTATTTTCAACCTTAAATGAATGATTTATGGAAACAGCAGCACTTCAATTAAAGAAATTTTTAGGGACTTAGTAATTGGATTTTTGTTCTCTTAGGAATTAACTTGAAATTTAATTTGAAATTTATCATGTGCCTTTACAATGTGTTTTTTTGTAGGATCCACATGATGAATAAATTAATGGAGGGTCTAGAAGCAAGCTCAAAACTATTTTTAAAATAATGTTTATATACAGTTTTTCTGTTTTATTTTATTTTGATGAAAACATATTAACTCATACTCAACAATAATAATTACAAAATTCTGTATTGATGATGGTGTTTGTAACTCATAATAATAATTACAATGACATTTTTAGGATAATGATACCTCTCATGATAACATACAGTTAAAAATTATACCCACAAGAATGATCTCATTTGGTGATTGTGTTTTTGAAAGATAAGAATTAATAGTTATCTACTGCACAGGCATAGAAACTTACAACAAAACTAAAGAACACTGCAAATACACGCTACAGTGAATTTAACATCACATATTTAACCCCAAGTTTGCTTATTTTTATAATATTCTTAAAGCATGTCTTCTTCCTGAGACTCATGGCTCCCTTTCAACTTGTTTTTCTTGCCTATCCATTTTAAAAAATTATCTGGGAGGTCACTGCCTTTCATTGAGTTGGTTGCTCCTACTGAGAGCTATATAAATTATTTGTATATTCTAAGAACAAGTCTTTGGCATACTTAGGATTTATAAATACTTTCTTCCAATCTGATTTTGACTTTGCATTTTAACTAGCCCCAACTCCATTCAAAGAACTATTTCAAATCATAAAGCCAAAAACTTCTTTCATTTGGTATTTCAGAATTGTGCTTCTCATATCAACATTACATATAAGAAATATGATTAGTGCTAGAAAGATTGCTAAGGAGTAGCAAGTACTGGATGCTCTTTCAAAGGATCCAGGTTTGATTCCCAGCAGTTAAGAGAAATCTTTGAATCCAGACCTTCATCAGTAAGTATGATCTATATATTCTTCCACAGATGCTGTGTAGCATTCTGGTTTCTAAAGGTTAAAATGTTGCTGAATTTTACCCAATGCTTTTACTGTATATATGGCCACAGATAGGAGGCTTTTCCATTTGACTTGATGGTAGGTATATCACAGATCTGCCCTGGGCATGGTGTAAAGCAGTGTGTACTTCTTGCATTTCAGCAGGGGTTGAATCAAGGTGTCAGCAGAGCTCCACTTCTCTGTAGGAGGCACTAAGGGACAGTTCACTTTCAGGTTCACTCAAGGCAGAGAGAATTCAGTTATGTGTGGATAAAGGACAGAAAATCCCCTTCCTTACTGATACCAGCTGCCCTCTTTCAACCATTGGCTACCAGAGATCTCTGTCAATGGCACACGGGGAACTCCCTCTAAATCCAGTAATGGCTGTTTAAGGCAACCATACCATATTTCTTCTGGGTCTTGTTCTGCTCTATCTAGTATCACTCTCTGGGTTCATTCTTCTGTTCATCTATGTGCTGTGAGGCTTCCCAGTCACCAATAAGAAGGATACTTCAAGAGATTGAGCAGAAATATTGCCCTCAGAATCTACCTGACCTCTTTTCAGCCAAAAGATTTCTTTAAGTGGTAAATAATGTTACAGTTTCTACTGTTTACTTGACAATGTAATTATTTTTAGATAAATACTATCCATAATATGTAGCTAGTTTATTATACAGTTTTATGTTATCTAACTATTTTTAAAGTTCTCTTAATTCATGCTATAATTTGGATCTGGAAGTCTAGATCCTTGAGGATGTCTTTATGTCACTGGGGATGTGCTCTGGGGGGGTTGTGGAACCCTGGTCTTCTCTCTCTCTCTCTCTCTCTCTCTCTCTCTCTCTCTCTCTCTCTCTCTCTCTCTCTCTCTCTCTCTCTCTCTCTCTCTCTCTGATGTGAGAAGGCTACTACCTTCTTTTTTCTCCTCCTCTTTTTCTTCATTCTATTCTTCCTCTCTATTACTAACTTCTACTCCTTCCCCTTGCCCTCCCTCCTCCTCCTCTTTCTCCTCTTTTTCCTATTCTTCTTCTTCTTTAGTTGTCTGCCACACAGTCTCCTTGTGGCTATTCTGTCATAGGTCTTAAGTGATGGAGCAGACCTACCACAAAATGAAAGTTCTGAAATTGTGTGGTGAAATGAAACTTTATCCTCTGTAAGATGCTCATCTCAGGTCGTTGATAACATAGTTCACAAGTGATTTTAATAAAAAAATACTAATAAAACCAGCAGGACTTCTCATTTTATAAAATACATTTTCAATATCTTTTTGACTCCTCAAGACATTTATAAGTGTGAGGTGGGTGTCAAAAATATACTAATGTATTTTACACCTGAAACAGGAATCCCAAGCTCATGAGCTCCTACATCCTATCTGAGGCCAGTTAAATAGTTGTTGATATTCTTCTTGTTTCATGTACTCCTCCCACTCCTCCTCTTTCTCTTCCTCCTCCTCCTCCTCTTCTTTTCCCTTCTCCACCTCCTCTTCCCATTTTTTCTTTTCTGTGTTTATGTGCTGTTTGTGAGTTTGTTGGCATGAAGATGGATACACATGTGAATGCATGTTCATATACATGCATGTAGAGGATCATTATTGTGTTTGGGGATCTTCTTCTATCACTCTTCACTTTATTGGTTGAGACAGTGTCTCTCATTGCACCTGGAGCACATGGTCTCTGCATGTCTAACTATCCAGCTTCTCCTAGGATCACCTAATATTGCTGGGATTGCAGGCAAGCTTGCCAAACCTCCTCACTTTTAACTGACCTTCATAACTGGAAAGTAAGTGCTTTATCCACAGAGTCTTTTCTCCAGCCCAAGTTAGATAGTACTATTCTGTGAGATCAAGCACACTAAGACAACCCAGTGTCAATGACAACCCCGGAACTGCACTGGCTTCCATCAAGCTTTACACTGAGATGACATCTCCTAAAGAAAATGTAAATGAGGCTGGAGAGAAAATCTGCAAATCGCAAGGCCCACCATGATATCCCTGATTTAATAGACTAAGCTTCTATATTCAGACAACAATGTCTTCCCTACAGAACAAAGCACATAAAGCTGCCTATGTAGAAAAGAGGGTTTATTACATCATACATGAAGCAATTTTAATATTCTTCAATTACTTTTTTTGTGCTAGAAATAATTTATTAAGGAAGAGACAGACATTCCAGGTAATGTAAGTGGGCCAGAAAGCTGGGAAAAGCTAGAAACTCTAAGTCCTTGGGCTGTGAATGTAGAGACTCTTTATGGGCCATTTATGTAACAACCTTCTACTCCTCCAGCTTTGAATGATGGTTGACTTTGTGTGTAGTTTTTCTGTTCCAGATATGCAGCCTTGATGGACTATGTCTTGAGGGTTTTTTCCAGGTTTTTGCTCTCTGGGTTCTTTGCTAGTTTTGATGCCTCTCTTCTTTTCTATTCTGTTGCCATGTTTGCCCTGAAGAATATCTGACAAACATGACCCTGCTTAACACCTTCCTGCCCCAGTGCTTGTGAGTATTCTTACTTCTCACATTTGTTTTGCCATTCATGCCTTCCCAGTGCTATCAGACTGCCTCTGGCTGTGCAAACAGTACACTTACGTGTCAGTTTAATTATTTTTTTAAGCATTCAGTTTTCATCTTCAGATTATGTATAGAATAAGGCTTTCTCAATGCCTCTGATAATTAATGAAAGACAGAATTGCAATATATTATACATTGAACAGCTATTCAATATAATAAATATATATTTATTTTGGTGAATACAAGATCAGGGACAAGATTATAGGATTATACTTAAAGATAAGGAAGGTGAGACAGGATGATCAGGAGAGTGTCAGGCCAAAGAACAAATAAACAAACAATCCAAAGTAAAGTTTGAACACAGCAGTTCCACTTGGTACCATTGTAGGATCATGGATGTCCATACTCCAATATGTCTAGTTCAGAGTTGAAGCTACAGATGCTGTTTATTAAGGGATATCTTATGAAGATGTTTAATATTCATCTCTCATTTATGTTCATGCCTGTGTAACTCTATGTATGTCATGTGTGCACAGGTGACTGTGGAGGTCAGGAGAGGGTGTCAAATCCCCTGAAGGTGTAGGTGCAGGCAATTATGAACCACCTAACATGAGTCCAAGTAACTAAAAGTGCTTCTAAAGGAAGAATAGTAAATGTTCTTAACCAGTCAGCCAACTCTCTAGCCACCTTTCTGATTTTTTTTAAAAAATGTTTGGCCTGATTTATAAAGATACAATGAGTTAACTTATTACAAAGAAATATATTTTCAATAAAATATTATTTCAATGAAATATATTTTAGCAAAATTAAAATTTTATTTCCCTTTTGAAGCTATAAACAATGCATTGCTAAGCTATTGAAAAGTACAATCTGTGAAAAGCTGTTAATTATCACAGTTGTTATTTTTCTCCAGTCCTTTAATTTGCTTGCTTTAATCAGCTCTATGTGTGAAAATCAGATAATTCAGCATAATAGAATTATGCTCAAAAACAGTCAACAAGTTTAAGTAAGTGGAAATAATTTTCCTCTAAATAAAGTGCAAACACACAAAACACATACACATACACACACACACACACATACACACACACCATGTCCAATACAGAATATATGTTTGTACAAGTGAAATTATTTGATTTTTGTTTAGTTTTTTATTTCTGTTGTTTGATTTTCCTGTTGTATTTTTGAGACAGAACTTCACCAGAGTCCAAGTTGATCTAAAATTCACTATGTCACATAGGCTGGACTCAAGTTCCTGGTAATCCTCTGTTTTTCCAAATATAGGAATAAGAGGTGTGAGTCTGAATTTACTTCCTAGATTCTTGTTCTATTATCGATGATCAGTTTCCAGATAACTTAGATCTAGGTTCATTTTAAAAGATACATTACTCAATTGTGGAGGATTAGATCGTTAAGAGCACCTACAAGTAGATTTGTAGGTATCAGCAAAATTTCAACAAAGAACATGTAATTAAAAAAAAATCCATAGTCTTATTTCTGGTAAGAATACTGTGTTCATTTTCTTCAATCAAATGAACAGTAATTACAATGAGGTTCCATTAATTTTAACTGAGTAGCTTATAATGGACAGGAGGCTTAATAAACACTAACTTCTTTCTCAATATGTCTTAAGACCTTGAGGAGTAAATGTCAGGAAGGTGTGGTGAAACAAGTAATCCCAATACACAGGAGGTAAAAGCATGGGAAAGTGCAGCCTGATTAACAAACATTGTGTGATCTTGAGGAGGAATGGCAGACAAAAGAAGAAAAGGAGGAAGTAGAGGAGGATGAATAAGATGCTTACAGAGATGAACCAGCTAGTGCCTTTATTCCATAAATGAGAAAAGAAAAAAAAAAGAATCTTAGTAAATGAAAATACACTGTGACCATCAACCAAGTGCTGGCATAGCCGATTGCATCCTGTGCTCCTGCCGACTCTTTGAGTGCCAGGCTTATCAACCCTGAAATTTTGGGGTTATTTGTATCTCTACCCATCTAGTTATTAGTTTTATTTATTTATTTTTTTTTATTTATTGAATGATTACTTATTGACTGTCTACTGAAAGTTAAAAAAAAACCTGAATACACTTATCTGTGCAAGGAATAGTGTAAAAATCTGTCATAAATATTTTTTGCAAAAGCAGAAAACATGCAAGCCAAGTTTTCTATCTAAAATGCCAGAGAGTGAGTTACAGAATTTGTAACTCACTCAGAGAGATCCCAGATAATGGTAGAGGTAGGCTTGCAGACATTTTAGAGATCTTTTTTGCATTCTGAACAGTATTCCTGTGTTTGATGACTTCAATACTACATGCATAATAACTTTAGTGTCTTTATCCTATGGCCAGATCATCTCTCAGGTACTTGGGTCCTTCAAGTAAGAGAAAATCATGCTTTAATTTTATTTGAATCTATACAGCCAGTTATTCAATGTGTTACCCTGACTGTAACTGCCAATAAATGCTGTCGCTTGGCCTACTTTTATTAAATATCAGAAGCGTTATTCTTCTGACTGATACACTGTTCCCTTTATGTGCTTCTATTCCAGGATTATCCCTCAATAGTTTCTTGCTGAAACAATATTCAGTTCTTTTCTTAGTTAGCTTTAATCCACCTTAGAAGCCTACAGTTTTTAACCAATTACTGAGAAATATCCTTAATGGTACAACTGACAGTCTAGTTGTTAAGATCTGTCAGAATATAGATTCTTATATCATAATTTAAGTCTGTTAGACTTCAGTAGAATTTATGGACAATAGTTTAACTAAGTTTAAGTGTACAATTCTAAGAATTTCAACAAAATATGGCCAGTAATGTAATTGCCCAAACTGTCGTTATATTACATTACCCCTGCCCCAGTTCCTTCATAAAAATCTGGTGACCCATCCACCAATCTTATTCAATCCCTTTCATCCACTGTTGTGTTTCTGACATTATACCTGTGTCCTTACAATATCACATATGAAATCATTGCATACTTCTCTTACATAATATGATATGAGAGTTTGTTGAACAGAAATAACCTACTCTACATATACACACTTTTAATCACAAGTAAAATTCTTATGCATAATTTAATCCCTATCTGAAATGTTGACAATTGTAGAAGAGGCTACTCTGGATGTTGGTATGTAAACATTTAGTAGACAATATTATTTTCTCTTTTGAGAATGCCCATCAGTGCAATACTGAACCATAAAAAGGTAAAAATTAATTTTACAAGACATTGGCAAAAGGTGTGGTAGAGGAGACAGTGCTCTTTCAGGAGCACGTATACACCATCACTGAACAAGCCTAGTCTTTTGAATATGCGACCACAGAGGATTCGAAATCTTTGTTCCCCCTGTAAGTAACTATGGAAACACATTTGCAAGTGTTTACTGGCATGGTGTATCATCTTTCATAAAATATCTGTCCAGATATTTTGTCTGTTGTTTATTAGGTTTTTAACCACACTATTGACTGCAAGTTTTAACATCTCAGGAACATAAATATTATATTACAAGTAATTTTTAAATACTTTCACTTAGTCTTCAATTTTGCCTTTTGTTTAATAGCATTTTTAGCTAAAGTGAAAAATAATGTTTCTCTTGTCTGTGTCTTATACAAGAAAGTTTTGTGCAAAGCTAAAATTGAGATTTTTTTTTGTGCCATGATTGTTCTAGAAATTATATGATTCTTAACTACTATGTTTAGATCTATGGTGATTCATGAGTTAATGTTTGCATGTAATATGGAGTAGACCCAAGATTGTTTTTATATATGAGAATTAATTGTTCAATAGCTACCTGTTCGAAAGGTTATCTCCTCTTTTAATTTTCCTTGTAACTTTCTTTATCCATGATTAATCACATTGGTGTAGTGGGCTTCCATTTTTATTGAATTGTTGGATATGTCTACCCTTACTTGAATTGATACTGTGCAGAATACTAAAACTTTACATTAAATCTAAAAGGGTAAATTCTTCAACTTTGACTTTTTTTCATTTAAGAAATTCTTTGTTTTTTTTTCTTTTTCTACACCAATATCAATAACTACTTTGGCAATGCCCACTAAAAAAGCTACTAAGAAGAATTATATTAACTTTTCTAAATTATTGGTGAAATATGATCATGTTAAAAAGTTAAGGTTTTTCTATTTATAGCATGTTTCATTTGTGTATTTACCCAGGCATTTTGTAATTTTTCTTGGCAATGATCTGTGGTTTTTGGCATTCAGATTTTATATATATTCCATATAAATGTTTGAAATATTTCATGTTTTATTATCTCAGTTTAAACATGGTTTAAGTGTTCATTTTCGAAGTGTTCATTGAAGTCATAAATATTTTACTCATTAGTGCTTAGTATCACAATCTTAGTAAACTCATTTGCTAATCAGAATAGAATTTTGAAAACTCAAGATTTTCAATGGGAACATAAGAATTGTAGAGTCACACAGGGTTTTTGTTGTTGCTACTGATGTTGATGTTGTTGTTGTTTTGTTCTGGTTTTTTTTTCTGAGCTCTATGGTTCCATTTTTCTAAATTATCTAGGGCTGACCAAGTTATGAACTAAGCTGAAGAGGAATAGTAGGACATCTTTACCATAATTCTGAGATCCAGAGAATTATACTTCCTGCACCAGAGAATTTTGAAAAGTGCTTTTATACTGATGGGGTTTTCTTATATTTTTTAAGAAACAAGGTCCTTAGCATAAAGATTGGCATAAATATGTATGTGTCCTGTCAAGATAATTCAGAAAGTGACTCTACCAAGCACTGATAGTAGTTGGGAAGGATTACATCATGGAATTTTTGTTGTGATTTAAAACACAATAAAAGAAAGTGTCCTTGCCAAAATCATCTGATATAACTCAGTAACATTTTGTTTTCAAACAATCCTTATTCCTTTAGAAATATTATTAAGTTCAATGAAAAACTGGGTTGAAAGCAGACATCTTATTTGTATCTACACAGGCATGGCCTCCACCACTATCAGTACTGCAAGCCAGAATGGTATCTAACTAAAGTGAAATAATCTGTGTTCCTACATCATTAGCAACCAGACTGCAGTCTTTACACTTATCATAATATATTTAACAATATCATGTTTTCATCTTCATAATTTCATACAGAATAGATTTACTGGACCAACAGCCTGTTGTGTCTCATGATTTTATCTCTTCCCTTCTCTTAATGCTGCAACCACTGAACTTCCTGTTTGCATGGATTCATTTCAAGAAGGACCTATTTAAAATCAGACAAGAGAAAGTTTCTTTAGGTTGGCTTGTTTCACTTAGCAGCATACCATTAAACTTCCTCCATGTCATGTCATGACATTCTTGTTTCTATAGTCTAAACATAAAAAATATCTATCTATCCATTCACTGCTAAGGGATCTGTTAGTTCCGTCAATTCTGACAGAAGTGAGTAAAGCTTCTTAAAGAATCAGTGTTTGGAAATGTGTGCGTGTGCGTGTGCATGTGTGTGTGTGTGTGTGTGTGTGTGTGTGTGTGTGTGTGTGTGTGTGTGCTCACACAAGTTTTTTTTCATTCTGAAAATCATTTTTAGATCTTATGATAGAACATGATTTCTAGATCTTATGATAGAAGATAATTAGATGATAAGAAATTGCTAAACTATCTTCCAAAGTGGTTATAATCCTACTTTAGATAATATCTCTGGTTATTTATATAAGAAAAGAATATCTTTACTTTCAAATAGTTCATTTAAAGATGCATATAGAGGAAATGTAAAATAATATGAACATCTTTGCAGTTTAGGAGTACATGCATTCTCTTGATATATTTTATGTCTACATGCTTGAATGTTTTGGTAATACTTTCTCAAATAGTTAAACATTTTCTGAAAGGAGTAAAATAATCTGTATGCTTTCTATTATATAAATTAAGAACTCCACGGTATATAAAAAAAACTAAATTTCCTTTCTTTCTTCCTTCCTTTCTCTCTCTTTCTTTCTTTCTTTCTTTCTTTCTTTCTTTCTTTCTTTCTTTCTTTCTTTCTTTCTTTCTCTCTCTCTATTAATATGGGAGATGCTTTTATTAAAGGTAAAAGTAAATACAGATAGACAGGCACTATAAGAGAAATATTATCTGCAGTGTAGAGTGAGGACTCAGGGGGTAAAAGCTGTGTCTCTCCTCAAGGGCTGTGAATTTTAAGGGTCTTTGAGTGCAGTCTTCTTTCTTAACTTATGGTTGGTTCCTTTGAACAACACAGGGAGACTGACAGGTTCTAAAGCTTGGAAAAGAATGTCTTGATTCCAGTTTTGAGCTTCTTGAAGCAGTCTGCTGGCATGGAGGGCATTCTGGCCGGAGAATAGTCCTGGGAGGCCTATATGACTTTGATTCAGGTCAGGAAACTCAGGAAAATGCTCAAAGTCCAAAATCATTTGATACATCTGTGGTTTCCTGTCTGTCTGCCTTCCCAGAGTTTAACTGCTACATCCTCACTCCAATTCTTAGTTATTGTTATGAGTATTGGATTACAGACTACTCTAACTTACTCCACTCTGATGAAAAGAACCATGTTGAAGCATCACTACATGAAAGCTGTGACCATAGAATCTACATAATGAAAAACCTCTCTGTAGGGTTCTGAGAATATCTACCTCCTTTGATGAAGAATATCCTCTTCTCTTATAGGTGAAGGTTAGAAACGAATGTTAATTGACAGAGCCCCCTTTGTTAAAGTGATTTTTCTAAACTGCTCCTGTTTTTCTATATAAGACATCCCAGGCAAATTAAGTAATTGTAAAATAAATAGAATTTTAAATATAAATAATTCTCTCTACATTTTCCATACTCAGATGACTTAATTGTTAAATTAAAATACAACATCCTATCTCAGTGCAGTAATTGGCATTACTGCAAGGCTACACAATCACATGCTTTGGGCATTAGGGCTTAACAAAATTTCTTCATCATCTACTTTGGTCAAAAGAATAATTTTGTAAACCTAGAATTAGAGTAACTCCAGTTTTCAGTATTTATTTATGTATTTATTTAATTTTAATCTTTTATTTACAATCCAGTTGTTCCTAGTTTTCTAAATGAGATTCCTGAAACTGCAAATAAACTATAGGTATAGTTTTTGCTAATTTCTGTATGCACTCATAGCCTCAAGGATGCCATAAATACATAAATATAAATATAGGAATATAAGATATTTAAGCCTGAGAAGAACAATCTAGGGACCCAAATAACTCAGTTATGGTTCTTTTTTTTTTTTTTTCTGATCAAGGTTCAAAGTTTAATGTTCAGCTCTGAGTATATAGGGGAAAAATCCAAAGACCTACCCTTTGTTTTCAGCTGGGTTCAGTTGCAAACCAAGCTCAGCAGGCAGTCTGCTTCTGCAGGAAGCTGCATTGCTAACCATTGACTTGCTATGTGTCTATAAACCACATCCCAGTTTGTTTGCAGTAATTTTACTTGTACCTAGTCTAGTCCCTACCTGACAGAGTCTTGCACTCACGCTGTTATCTGGCATGTACAGTTCCATCCAAATTTAGTGAGTAAACCAAGAACAAATACAAAATCTGAGAGCTTGAGTTTTAATATGATATTATGTGCTAAAACTATAATTTGATTGAAGAGCTGTATGTTCTTGTATGTGTACAGATTTTTGATAATAATGTATAATACTTTAAAATAAAGGAAAAATACTCAGAATTAAAAACAAAAATTGTATTTAATAAAATTATAATATTGTGGTTTTTATCAAAGTTAATAAAGTTTACTCAATAGGAAATAAGTCTTTACAGAGGAATCACAGAAGAATGCTTTGTTCTGCTAGCAAACACCATATTTAAATTAACAGACACATTCAAGGTGACTTCTTACAGCCTCTGAGAGTTAAGTGTTACCCCATGTATAAGACAGGAAAGTGTATATACTGTGCATATGACTTCATTGGTCTGACATTATTTTTATTTGCCAATGCTCTCTATAGTTGGATTGTCCACCAATCAGTACAGTCTTCTAAATATGCAGCCACCTACTTAAATCCTATTGAAGTCAAGAACTTACTGATAGGCACATAGTTAATACATTTTTCAGTGTGTCCCCACTGGAGTGGGAAGACAATTAAGCTTCAAAGGGCAAAGGAGCTCATGGTGGCATGACACTGCTACACACAGTCAGTGCCTGAACTGAGAAATCTGAGTATAAGCAGAGGGTGAGGCTTCACAATCTTACTGACAGAGGAAAATAGGGTGCATGCTACATATTTATGGCATTACTTCCACTAAACATAAAAGAAAGCAAACACTCCCGTGATTTCAGAGAAGCAGATTTACTTGTGTATGTTACTATTTTAATTATATTAATAAACATATTCACTTTATTGGACTTCTTTAAATTACACCTGAGAGGCTATGAAGTATTTATGTACTGAGTGTAAAATTAAATTTCGATCACATTTCTATTTGAGAAGGATTTGGATATTAAAAAACTAATTTCCCCAAGCACAGGGTTGGAATTTTATTCAAGGTTTAGAAATGTTTTCAATTGTTCCCTGTCATATTTTTTCAACCAGTCATTTAATCCATCCTTTTGAGAAATTAATAAGCAGGAGATAGTGCTGAAAATTCCTTTTTTTAATTAAGCTTCTAGTTAAGGACATTGGCAGATGGAAAGATAAGGTCTCTCACGTTAGTCAGTTTAACAGTTTGGGGAAACTCTGTAAATACACTATTGAGCTATCAGCATAAAAGTTCTATTTTGGCTCCTTATTCCAGAAGTTCAAATCCATGGTCACTGGTTTTGTTGTTTTGAGCATGTGTCAGCCCAGCAAATCATGACAGGATCACTTGGAAAAGCATACTGATTTACATACTGTAGTCCTGGTGACTACAACATAGAGAGAAACAACATGAAGGGTCTATATCCTAAGACTTCGTTCATGAGAATTAATGTCCTCCCAGTAAGCTCCAACTCCTCAAGTATCTTGTAACTCTCAGTACCACCAGGGATGGGTGAAGAAGCCATAGTCACATTAGGGTACAGTCAAGGTTCAAAGATAGTAAACTTAGAGGAGAAACAAGAGAAGATTGGTCTCTGCAGGGGTTTGTTGTTGTTTCTGTTTTTTTTTTCCTTTTATAAAAATAGTAAAAAAAAGTTCAAGAATAAAGTTTAAGCTTCATGTTGACATTGCAAATCAAGTTTTATTGGAAAATAAATGGATGATATAACAGAATTCCAAATTTTAGGGGCTGGGGAAATGGTTCAAATGGTTTAAGTCTTGTCACTCACTTTGGAGGCAATGACTTCAATCCCTAGTGCCCATGGAAAAACTGCAGACAAGGTGGTGTGTCCTTGTAATCCTATGGGAGCTGAGGTAAAGAAAGACAGGTCAAAAAGGTTTGCTGGCCAGATATCACAGCTTAATCAGAAAGCTTGGGTCCCAGTAAGAGACCTTGCCTCTCCCTCGAAAAATGAGGTGGACAGTACCTGGGAAATGATAGCGAAGATTAACCTGTATCTTCCACATGGGTGTGCACATGCTTACACACACACACACACACACACACACACACACACACACACACACACACACATGAAATCTGAAAGTCTTCATTTTTATTACACCTTTCAGTGTAGAAAGGCCATTTTCACAGTGAGTTACACAGCCTCCAGGGAGTCACTGAGATAAGGGATCTCTGCTGGACACCTCAAATTTCATAACCATGCAGTGACACGATTTGCATGTTTTTCATTTTATGTCTCTCATGAATGCATGCTGAAGTTTCCAGACTGCATACTGTGTGGTATCGTGACAACGTGAAGATTGAAGCAGACAGATGCATCTGGATGTTTACTAAGAAGTCAGAAACAAAAAAGATTTATGGTGGTAAAAGAGTGGATTTTTTTTTCAACAATTTTTATTTTTGCAGTGAGAAATATATTTTATAAGCATATGTTTTCAATGTAAGAATCCATGCTATTTATTGTTATTAAAATTGCTAAGTGAATATATTAATTTTTAGTTAATAAATAACATATACCATATGCATAATTCATATACACACAAGTCCTGTGCAGTTGTTATTTTAGAAAACAAAAGTCCCTCCAAGTATCAATGATTGTCTTTCCTACAAATACTGCACAATTCATTGATATGTGTTCCCTCATCAATGCACTTCAAATTGGAAAGCAAGAATGTGATAATCAGTACAAAAAATGAATAACTCAGCAAATTTAAATTTTTAGAAATCTCACTAATTTTTAATGAACTGTTTAACACACACACATACACATGCATATACCATTTGGTAATTAATATATCTATTGAACTGCTCTTATTAATTAGTTTCAATGTGAAAAGACCAAAAGAAAAGTAAACAAAAAGCAAAACCAAAAAATACCTCCCCAAATCATAAAATAAGGTTAAAAATCCCAAACCTAATAATAGCCCAAGGAGGACAAGGAGTCTATCAGGGTTCGACACTATAGCTTAATGACACCTGATTTTTTCTAGTTGGCATAAGAGTGATTGGTGTCTTCTGCAGTGTTTAACAGAGCAAAGAGACCATCCAATGATTTCATCAAATTAGACAGAATGGTGTTCAAACCCCAACTGAGGCTGCATGTCTTTCTGTCTGTGGAAGGAGCAGAAAGCCACTAAATGAAGGAGAGCCAAAGTTGAGGAGGTAACAAAAGAAAGATAGGAGAAGGAGAGAGAAGAAAGTCAGACAGAATCAAGGAAAAGATCGCTGGGGGATGACTCAGTAGTTAAACCACTTGCCATACAAGCAAAGGGACAAGCACTCTGGTCCCCAGACACTATGGAAAATCCAAGCAGGCCTGGTGGCTCTCTTGCAATTCCAGCCTCAGAAGGCAGAGATGAGTGATTCCAGAGAAAGCTGAATGGTGAGACCAGCTTCCTTACATCAGCGAGTGGATTTTGATTGAGAGATCTTGCCTCAATGAATGAGGTGGAAAAAAATGCAATAAGAGGATTCCCAACATCAACCTAGGCTTGCACACACAGACATAAACACAAGTACACACACATGCAAGCCATACACACATGCACATAAACATGTGCAGAGCATACACACATATAGAAACAGATAAGAAAAGGAGAAAGTTGGGGTTAGACAAGAAAGCATCAACAGCAGTAGGATTTCAGATAACCAAGTGTCAATCTATCAGACAGGTGGCCAACAGAAATAAGTGACCAGCAACATGCCATTTCCATCTCATGGAATGGAGGAATGAACATTTAGGCCCAGTGACAAATCTCATAGAGATGTCACACCGATAGCACATTCTGCCATCTTTAAGTCATTAGGAAATCTTTTTCTTCATGAATAATTAGGAGAAAAGGAAAGTCCTCTGCAGAAGATCACCTCTGTTGGGTGCCTTGAGAATCCCTCTCCCCTGAGGGAGCTCAGGGTCCATATGCATACACTGCTGCCACCAACACATGCCTTTCTCCCTCACCTTCCATCTTTGACTTTAGTTACTTTGAAAGGTCGGTTATAAGTAGTTATCTCTAACATTGGTTAGATATACTTAACTATGATGGTTTTATAAAAATGTATGAAAAGTTAATATTCACCTGTGACTTGTGAATTGACTTAGCATTTTCCAGTGATAGCTATGAAAATCATCTGCAAACAGACATTTTACCATACACACACACACACTATACATATGTACATACATACATACATACATGCTGGATGCTTCAATTCAGTAGCTCTCTTTCTTCCTTTGTAACTTTTCCAGATAAGTAACTTTGGGTATTAATACTTTCCCCAAAACAGATACTTCTTTTTCTGTACAGAACAATGTGTTGAATTAAGCCTCAGGACCATCAAATTTTTTCATTTGTTCATGACCCATATCCATTTACCTCAGAAAGGGTCATTGCTTAAAAACTTGATTGTTATAGAAGCAATTAGTAAAAATGAGGGGAGAAGAGTAACCCCATTCCAAGATAACTGCAGTCTTTATAAAGTGGGAGACTTGGACTAAGATCAACATAAGAGGAAAATACATAAGACAAACAATGTTTAACAATCTTAATTATCTAAGAATAAAGGCAGGGATACACCTATCCTTCACAATCCTTGGAAAGATAGAACTATACCAAGACATGAATTCACACATGTAACCTTCAGGCCTCTGTAAGTTCCAATATCTGCTGTTAAAGCAGTTTGTAGGAATGGGACACAACAACTCTGACAGACAAATATAAAGCTTTTTTTTATGTAAAATTGTTTATATTTGAGAAACATTGCCCCCATTCTCCCATACCAACTCCCACCTCCCCATACACTTGAGTACATCTTCATAACACACATATTATTCCAGCACACTCTTTTAAGATGAGCCAAATAAGAAAGAGTAAATGGGTGCCAATGACATATCCCAAAAGTAGCAAATACAAGACTCACATTCAGACACTTGTATGGGTGTCTTTTGTTGAACCACTTTACTCCACCTCTCCCAAATGAGAACAGTTCCCAGAAGACCATTTTTTTCACCAATTTACTAATCTGTCATTTTTTTTCCTTAGAATCTGTTCACTGTTCCCTGCCCAAACTACCATTCCTCCTATGGCCCTATACTAACCATGTGTAGCCTTTCTTTAGTGGGTGACGCATCTCCTATGTGCTATGATGGAGAACTTTTTAAATACTACCATGATAGATATTTAATTGTATCACTCTTTCAGAAGATACACAGTTTCGAGTCAAAGTATTTAGGTCCTACTTGGTCATCTTCATGCCTACAGTTCCTGGAAGGGAAATTAACTCATCACAAAGACTTAATAATCTCTGGCCAAGTGAGCAAAGGGATGTTTCAGGACACTTTATTGAGCACATGTCCATATACATTGAATTATATAGATTTTGACTTCTTTGTGTGAATATTAGAAAACCAGCAGATAAAATTCATCAGGACTAACATTAAGACCTTAAGTAGGAGGCATTATTAAGCTAAATATAAATTAAGCATATTGAAACTAAAACTATCTTTATGTTTTTAAAACCTTCCCTCAAAGAAGAAAGATCATTACATATTAACTTGCACATTAACTGATTAAGCATTGCAAAACTCAGATTCATGTTATATATTATAGTAAGTTGAAGTGTGGTGAAATTGATTTAAAAGACGTCAACAATGCAGTTATAAACAACGCAATAAAAAAGCATATTCCTGAATGAGGCAATATGAGCTGATGTTTTTCTTCCAACAAGGAACATTGGGTACTATCTATTAGAAAGTTGTTGAATTAATTTCAATAGTAAATTCTCTAACAAACCATAAAATGCCAAGGGGAAAATGAGAGTCAAAGACAGATGAGGAAGTAAAAGAAATGATCTGCGATCAGAAGTGCAACGTCACCTATAAATGTAATAACATTTAGCATTTATCATCTATCATTCACAAGAAATTCAGCAAGCAATATAAAAATCATGTTTATATATCCAAATACACTCTCATAACTGCCGGATCCTTCCAAGTCAGCTTCTCAATTTATTATGCCTATGGCATATGATCTTTAATTATTTATAAATACACTTAACACAAAATTGCACTTAATAATTACAAGTCAATATAAATGTGCATGCCTTTATTTTGGGTGTCATAATACTTGAAGTGCATGCAGGTTTAAACATTTCGTTGATTTTGGCTTGTTTCATCTGATATACGTAGAACTCATATGCAAAACTGGAAGAAGAAACCACACATAGCGATGAGTCATAAAAATAGACAATAATTGCCCTTCTTAGTATACATATCTGAATATGTCAGGATATAGGCAAAGATTGAAATTAGGACATGTCAATTCTGTGCAGAAAAATTTTACTACTGAAAGTTAAATAGTTGCTAAAATACAACATTGATATCAGGTCATCTTTAAAGCCCCAAAGGACTGTTTTGCAAAACAATGCTTTATACTTTCCTTTGGAATACTTTTCCATGTTAAATTTTATAAAATATCATGAGACAGAATGAATGTCTAATAATTGTGGCCCAGGAGATGTCAGTTCTGAAGGCAGGCTAGCTGAGGTTTGAGCCATATCTACCTTTAGGCACCACATGAAGTCAGGCTGATGCTTCTCAAGGTCATCTGTGGAAGCGCAGTGAAATACATCCCAGATTCTAGATCCAGTTTGTAACTAAACACATTCTGGTTGTTGCAGACATAGAAAACACCAGGTTAGCTCTTTTGACGTTAAAAGGGACCAAAAAAAAAAAAAGAAAAGAAAAAAGAATAAAAAGAAAAGAACGTCTGGTTTTTTTTAGAGAGCAGAGAGACTCAAACAGCGACAGAACACAGAAACTCTCTGTTGAAACTGGAGTCTGCAGAAGCATCTTTGATTTATCCCTAAAAATAGTTAGACATGTTTTATAAAGCTTCTTTAAAACATGGCTGACAAGTAATTTTTAATCTATCATTACAACTAAAAATAAGTAAATGTAGAATCACAAATTTAAAAGTCCTGGTAAGAACAATGCATAAACACACACACACACACACACACACACACACACACACACACACACACACACGAAACGAGCATACATTCCAACATTGCAGCACACATTTGATAGATAAATCAATGTGTTAGACCTTTCTTTGGATCCTATACAATGACGGTTACAGGGGTAATCCCGTGGAGTTTTCAGACGCAGGTGACCAGTATTATAATCAGTAATTAAAGATTGTGTGAATGGCTTTGAAAGCAGTGTGCAGAAGCTGCTGCAGAGATGTGGGAGCAGACAAAATGTGTCTGCTGGATTCTCTAGAAATTGCCGAAAAAAGAGGGAGGGCAAAGTAGAACTGTCCCTGTGTCACCTCTGTATAATTTAAAGAAAATTAACATTCCTCCACATGATTACCTAAAGTGTTAGAGAAAAAAAAATCATTTGTACTTTTGGAAAGATAGATAGATTAGATAGATAGATAGATAGATATAGATAGATAGATAGATAGATAGATAGATAGATAGATAGATAGATAGATAGATAGATAGATAGATACATAGATAGATAGATAGATAGATAGATAGATAGATAGATAGATAGATAGATAGATAGATAGATAGAGATAGATAGATGTTGGATGGATGGATAGACAGATAGATAGATAGATAGATAGATAGATAGATAGATAGATAGATAGATAGATAGATAGATAGATAGATAGATAGATGGAAATACACAAGCATTATATTTGATGAAGAATGTGTATGAATAGGGATGAAATACAAGTTTGTGCAAGGGTATACATGACCTATAAGGAAAAAAGTGTGTGGGGGGATTCATTGAAAACTCTTATCTCCACATCAAGAGAACTACCTGGAGCTGAGAATACAGATACAAGGACAGTGCATCTCGTTTTGGTGCTAGATAAAATTTAAAGTGGAGGCTCTTGACTTCTGGTAGTCATCCTCATCATCATGAGCTTGGATGATGGCTACCTTATCTGGCCCCTTCCCTACCCATTCTTGTTGAGGATGGCCCAAATTTTCAATTTCTAAAAAAGTCTCATATGGGGTGCTGTTGTTCCTGTAGAAAAAAAAAAACAAACCTCCAAGAAACATTTGTGTAAGAAAATTTCTTTCTAAATAGGCAGAAAGCATTTCATGGAGGGAGAAAGGAAAAATTTAACTAGGACTCCTGACATACATGCCTATTAAAAGGCATCACACTCCTTAGGTCAAGAGCCAGATGACTTGTAAGTAGGGATTTCAAAAATGAGAAGTGACCAAAGGGTGCTGAAGTGGGGCCATGTCCTTGCTTCCTTTTCACATCAACTGTGATTTTAAAGAAAATGACAACAGAACAGTGAGACTGGAGCAGCACGGTATCTACAGAACCCCTGACACACTTTCCTGATCTCTGCTGACCTGATATTCCACTAAGAACTGTCCCTGTGTACTTGGAACATGTCAGGAGGAAGGGCAGAGAAAGAATAAACAACCCTAGCACTTTAGATATCAAGTGGGCCAGGAAAATGTCCTTAATTAGCCAAAGAATAAGTATTATAAGATTCAAATACTATCACAGTACAAATTAAATAGCTTTGAACCACTCATGAGGAAATAGGCAGGGTTTGAACAGACTACCCACTTCACCTGTATTTTGAAGGCATGTCATCCTTTGCTTGATTGTATATAAACCGTAAGTACTCGATAGGACAGGGAAAGGTTGCTTTACCTTTCAAAATGTGTATGAGAATTGCAATCAACAATGTTGAGACTTTTGATGAACAAGAACATTAGAAACCAAGAAAGCAATAAAAAAAAAATCTCGCGAAACCAAAACATTTTCTCTCTCATCATGACAAAGTGAGAATGTTGTTCTTCCATCATTGGATGGAAATAAATAAAAAAGAAAAGAATGGAGACCCTTCACTTAGAGAAGAAACATTCCTTTCATGATATATGAACTTCAAGGTGACGGAGGAGTTTATGATCTCAGTTGGATAACCCCGAAAGAGGCCAGTCTAAACTAGAAGAGGCTGAAATCCTTTACCTGGCCAAATTCCTTTCTCTAGTTTTCTTCAAGAATGTGTTCTAGATATCGATAAAGAAAAACAAAAGAGTGTTTCTGAATGTCTGAGTATGATGCAAAACTGTCAGCCTCATTGCAGGAGAGAAAGTATATCATGGCTGTGATGCTGTACTTCCACAGGGCCCCACCTCTAGCTTTATGCAAAAACAAAACAAAACAAAACAAAACAAAAACACTTTAATCCACAGAATGAAATTATAGTGATTATTTAGTAAAAAAAATTAAAAATGGAAGCTTGTAAAGATTTAGGACATAGAGTAGGTGTTGAAACTTTATGTTGAAGTTGATTTTTGTTTGACTGGAATTGTTTTTTTTTTGTAAAACCCTTTCATTAACTTGTCCTAGTGACATCTACTTTAGGCACCACACTACAGAAAGTCTGATATGGGTCACTGAATGAGTACATAATTATTTCCAATTACTTTTTTTAAAGGCATCAAAATTGTGTTCACTAATTTCTCCTTGCAGAGGGTTCTTGAGAAGTTTTATCTGAGTCAGTCTGTAGAATGATTCCTCTTAGAAATTCTTTTGAGTCTCTTCATTATGTTGTTTCTGTTTTTTAATAATAATTATTTTCCTTCTTCTGCCTTAGCACATCATCTCAAAAACTAAAAAAACCAACACGGAGCTGAATTATGTAAGTGATTTCACTTTATCTAAGAGTTCCCATTAAAACTCCCTCAGCTTCAAAAATCATTCTCAAAAAAAAAAACCAAACTAACAAAACCAGCATTTGTAGTTACTAAATATGTCTTTTAAGAACTCTTATTGTACACAACTATCAATTATTTTTAGATGCATAAAAAAGAACAGGGGAGAAAGGATCAGTTCTGTCTTCCTTTTCAAACCTGTCTTCAAGTGAAAGGGAAGGGGACCTCTCTTTCAGGTAAGGCTCATTGAAATTAGGCAGGGGCCCTCTTATTTCTGTAAGAATGGATTCAAGCTGAGGGACTTTCCCTAGCCATAGTACACCTTTCTGGAGTGATAACAGCAAAACTGTACAGTGATAAAGAGGCAAGCAAGCTCAGAATCCATCCACTCCTCACGTCAATCCACTGCGGGTTGACATAAGAGTAAGGTACAACTCTTAGAGTCCATTAACACAGTAAGTTTTCTGAGACAAATGGAAGATATTCAAAAGAAGTAAAATGTTTCACCTCACAACTGTTTTGAATTAGTCTGCATGATAGGAGGTACATACTGTGTACATGTCTTGATTAATTTCATTTTTGTATTTGTACTTTCAGACTTCAGATGTTTACCAGGGAACCAAAAGGAGGTTCAAACATATCAATCTTTGGTTTAAGCTGAGTGGAGTTAAATATCTGCATTCATTTACTTAAACTTCTTAATTCTATATATTAGAGTTGAATACAGTCTGGTATCATTTTACAAGGAGGTTTAAATAAAGAAAAGTTTCCCTGAATATTTTTACTTGTGAGTTCTGTATCATCAATTAAGTATTCTAGTTTGCATTAAGGGTAGAAATATTTCAATTGCTTTCTATGAAAAAAATGAAATATTATGCCCCAGGGTAGTAGGGATTTGCTAAAGGAATAGACATTTATATTTTAAATGTTTTCTACACATACACAAATATACATACCCAGACACATACATACTCCTTCACACACGTGTGTGTGTGAGTATGTGTTACATGTTATAAACATCTCATGAAATACTAAAAATATTACTCAGGTTCTCCTTTTTGGTAGGTTAACTCAGTTCTTCTCCTAACCAGTTCTCCATTCACTTGTGCAAAGATCTACTGACCTTGTTAGTTAGTGACATCAGTGTAGAGACTAGTGACAGGAAGGTCTTCTCTAAGTACCAACTCTATTTCCCCCTTGAAGTTTTCGCTCCATCATATCTGATTTCAGTGAATCTAGGCAACCATAGTAGTTACATGATCTAGAAATGGGCAATCATATACTCTATCATCTATAGAGATTGTTGAAACAACAAAATGAGCTCAACAAAAGCTAATCATATCCATAACAGAAACGTCTGATACATTCATTTGGAAGAAGTATATGCAAATGTCTATAATTTATACAATGTGTTGAAATCTGTTTCAGAATGAATCATAACAGAAGAAAATAAAGGACAGAGAAGAATGGGATTCATGGAGAGGAAGGGGAAATGGAGGAAAATGAACAGTATGTGCCTTAGAGGAACAATGGGAACAGGAAATAACCCAAAGACTGTAACTGTAACGTTAGCAGTTCAGTCTCTGGTCCCAAGCAGACTTGAGCCAGCCAACCCCTTGATTTCCAATAAATAGGTAAATAGCCTTATAAAAAATTAGGTAACATTACTTTTCACCTTAGTATCTTTGAGAGTCCTGAATAATATCTCTAACCTCAAGATTAAGACACAACTGCTTGTAGAAAAATACAGTTATCTTGCCCTTTACTGTGAAGGTTAAAATGACTGAAGAAAATACAGTCCTTTACCAGAAACTTGTTGAAAAGCAAACAGGTTTTTGTAGTAGGATCTGATGATTTTTTGAATTTCCTCAGTTTCTGTTGTTATCTCTCCCTTTTCGTTTCTGATTTTATTAATTTGGAGTCTATCTCTGTGCCCTCTGGTTAGTCTGGCTAAGGGCTTATCTATCTGGTTGATTTTCTCAAAGAACCAACTCCTCGTTTTGTTGATTCTTTGTATGGTTTTATTTGTTTCTACTTGATTGATTTCAGCCCTGAGTTTGATGATTTCTTGCCTTCTACTCCTCTTTGGTGTATTTGCTTCTTTTTGTTCCAGGGCTTTCAGGTGTGCCATTAAGCTGTTAGTGTATGCTGTCTCCCGTTTCTTTTTGGCGGCACTCAGGGCTATGAATTTTCCTCTTAGCACTGCTTTCATTGTGTCCCATAAATTAGGGTATGTTGTGCCTTGATTTTCATTAACTTTCAAAAAGTCTTTGATTTCTTTCTTTATTTCCACCTTGACCAAGTTATCATTGAGTAGAGCATTGTTCAGCCTCCATGTGTACGTGGGTTTTCTTTTGTTTTTGTTGCCATTGAAGACCACCCTTATTCCATAGTGATCTGATAGGAGGCATGGGATTAGTTCTATCTTCTTATATCTGTTGAGGTCTGATTTGTGACCAATTATATGGTCAATTTTTGAGAAGGTACCATGAGGTGCTGAGAAGAAGGTGTATATTTTAGCTCTAGGATGAAATGTTCTATATATATCTCTTAGTTCCATTTGGTCCAAGGCTTCAATTAGATTCACTGTGTCCCTGTTTAGTTTCTGCTTTCCTGAATGATCCATTTCAGAGAGCGGGGTGTTGAAGTCACCCACTATTATTGTGTGAGGTGTGATGTGTGCTTTGAGCTTTAGTAAAGTTTCTTTTACGAATGAGGGTGCCCTTGCATTTGGAGCATAGATATTCAGAATTGAGAGTTCTTCTTGGTGGATTTTTCCCTTGATCAGTATAAAAAACCTGTATTCAACACAACTAGAAAATCTCGAGGAAATGGACAATTTCCTTGACAGATACCAAATACCAAAATTAAATCAGGATCAAATAGACCATCTAAACTGTCCTATAACCCCTGAAGAAATAGAAGTTGTCATTGGAAGTCTTCCAACCAAAAAAAGCACAGGTCCAGATGGTTTTAGTGCAGAATTCTATCAGACCTTCAAAGAAGACCTAACACCAATACTTTTCAAACTGTTCCACAAAATAGAAACAGAAGAAACACTACCCAACTCGTTCTATGAAGCCACAATTACACTAATACCAAAAGCACACAAAGATCCGACAAAGAAAGAGAATCTCAGGCCACTCTCTCTTATGAATATCGATGCAAAAATACTCAATAAAATTCTTGCCAACCAAATCCAAGAACACATCAAAACGATCATTCACTACGATCAAGTAGGCTTCATCCCAGGGATGCAGGGATGGTTCAATATAAGGAAATCCATCAATGTAATCCACTATATAAACAATCTCAAAGAAAAAAACCACATGGTCATCTCATTAGATGCTGAGAAAGCATTTGACAAAATTCAGCATCCTTTCATGCTAAAGGTCTTGGAAAGATCAGGAATTCGAGGCCCATATCTAAACATAGTAAAAGCAATTTACAGCAAACCGGTAGCCAGCATCAATCTAAATGGAGAGAAACTTGAAGCAATCCCACTAAAATCAGGGACTAGACAAGGCTGCCCTCTCTCTCCATACCTTTTCAATATAGTACTTGAAGTTCTAGCTAGAGCAATTAGACAACAAAAAGAGGTCAAAGGGATACAAATTGGAAAGGAAGAAGTCAAACTATCACTATTTGCAGACGATATGATAGTATACTTAAGCGACCCAAAGAACTCCACCAGAGAACTCCTACAGCTGATAAACGACTTCAGCAAAGTGGCCGGATACAAAATCAACTCAAGCAAGTCAGTAGCCTTCCTATACTCAAAGGATAAGCAGGCTGAGAAAGAAGTAAGAGAAATGATACCCTTCACGATAGCCACAGACCATATAAAGTATCTTGGCGTGACTCTAACCAAACAAGTGAAAGATCTGTATGACAAGAACTTCAAGTCTCTGAAGAAAGAAATTGAAGAAGACCTCAGAAGATGGAAAAATCTGCCATGCTCATGGATTGGCAGGATTAATATAGTAAAAATGAGCATCTTACCAAAAGTAATATACAGATTCAATGCAATCCCCATCAAAATCCCAACTCAATTCTTCATAGAGTTAGAAAGAGCAATTCAAAAATTCATCTGGAATAACAGAAAACCCAGAATAGCTAAAACTATTCTCAAGAGTAAAAGAACCTCTGGGGGAATCAGTATCCCGGACCTCAAGTTGTACTACAGAGCAATAGTGTTAAAAACTGCATGGTATTGGTACAGTGACAGGCATGTAGATCAATGGAACAGAATTGAAGACCCAGAAATGAATCCACACTCCTATGGTCACTTGATCTTTGACAAAGGAGCTAAAACCATCCAGTGGAAAAAAGATAGCCTTTTCAACAAATGGTGCTGGCTCAACTGGAGGTCAACATGCAGAAGAATGCAAATTGACCCATTCTTATCTCCTTGCACTAAGCTCAATTCTAAGTGGATCAAGGACCTCCACATAAAACCAGACACACTGAAACTAATAGAAGGGAAACTAGGGAAGAACCTTGAACATATGGGCACAGGGGAGAATTTCCTGAACAGAACTCCAATAGCTTATGCTCTAAGATCAAGAATAGACAAATGGGACCTCATTAAATTACAAAGTTTTTGCAAGGCAAAAGACACTGTCAAAAAGACAAAGTGGCAACCAACTAACTGGGAAATGATCTTTACCAACCCTACATCCGACAGAGGGCTAGTATCCAATATATACAAAGAACTCAAGAAGTTAAACTCCAGAGAGGCAAGTAACCCTATTAAAAAATGGGGTACAGAGCTAAACAAAGAGTTCTCACCTGAAGAATATCTAATGGCTGAGAAGCACCTAAAGAGATGTTCATCATCCTTAGTCATTAGGGAAATGCAAATCAAAACAACCCTGATATTCCATCTCACACCAGTCAGAATGGCTAAGATCACAAACACAGGAGACAGCAGTTGTTGGCAAGGATGTGGAGAAAGAGGAACACTCCTCCACTGCTGGTGGAATTGCAAGCTGGTACAACCACTCTGGAAAGCAGTCTGGCGGTTCCTCAGAAAACTGGGCATGACACTCCTGGAGGACCCGGCTATACCACTCCTGGGCATATACCCAGAGGCTTTACCTGCATGCAATAAGGACAAATGCTCCACTATGTTCATAGCAGCCTTATTTATAATAGCCAGAAGCTGGAAAGAACCCAGATGTCCCTCAACGGAGGAATGGATTCAGAAGATGTGGTATATCTACACAATGGAATACTACTCTGCAATTAAAAACAATGAATTCACGAAATTCCTAGGCAAATGGTCAGAACTTGAAAATATCATCCTTAGTGAGGTAACCCAATCACAAAAGAACACACATTGCCGGGCGGTGGTGGCGCACGCCTTTAATCCCAGCCTTGGGAGGCAGAGACAGGAGGATTTCTGAGTTCGAGGCTAGCCTGGTCTACAAAGTGAGTTCCAGGACAGCCAAGGCTACACAGAGAAACCCTGTCTCGAAAAACCAAAAAAAAAAAAAAAAAACCAAAAGAACACACATGGTATACAGTCACTGATAAGGGGATATTAACCCAGAATTTTGGAATACCCTAGACAGAATTCGCATATCAATAGATTTCTAAGAAGATGGAAGGAGAAACCCCTGGTCCTGGAAAGACTGGATGTAGGGGAATGCCAGGACAGAGAAACGAGAGGGGTTTGAATGGAGAAAAGAAGGAGGGAAGGAGGCTTATGGGACTTTCGGGAGGGAGGAAACGGGAAAGGGGAAATGATTTGGAATGTAAATAAAAAAAAACTTAGAAAATAAAAAAAAAAGAAAAGCAAACAAATATGGATGGCCTCCATACAAGAAGTGGGCATAAGGGAAATAAAGGAGAAAACATACAACACAGAGAGGTGCAAAAGGAAACAACAGTCATGGCTGAAATTGAAAAGGAGATGGGACTATACTGAAAAAATTTAAAACATCAAGATTTACAGGAGTATGGTATTATTTAGAAGATAACAAGAGAAAATTTTTATCCATTTCGAAAATGATCAGACTAATATTAGCAATTATATTCTGTTACCCTGTAAACCAAGAGGAACTTCAAAGTACAGGTAATTCTTCTTGTGGCTCCAATTCACTCTGAAAAGTGAATTTCAAAAGTTATGGGCATCTGGAGTTATCAAATGTGATTAGTTATTGGATCTCCAATCATGCCTTACTTTTACAGAAAGCAGGTGCTTGCACTGGATAATTTACACATGCTGGTAACAGAAAATCAAATTTTCCCTTGGAGCATCTCCAGAGCAGAAAAGCATCTTACACAAAGATATTTACATATAATTATACTAGAATGGCAGTTACAATATTAAGCAGAAACATGTGTATTAAAAGTGGGAACTAGAAAACAAACTTGCGAGATGAATACCTCCTCTGTTTTAGGTTGTACAACTCACTCAGACATCAGTATTTTTAGTTCAGCTTTTTAAAATGGGCAAATTGGCTATCTTTTCTCCTTGCAATAAGTCTAGTAACTATTCTTTCTGTTTAAATTATTTGAGCTGGTATTGGATATTAAGACATTTGCTTGAGTATGCACAGGCCTGCCGAAGGCAGGATGCTGGTTTCCAGATATGATTCTCTTTGCAGACACTCTAAGGGGCACTGGTGCCCCATCTCCAGATTTCTCTAAGTGTAAAGTCGGCTTTTCAAAATAAATCATTTGCACACAAGCTGACAGGCATAATACCCTGATGGACAAGAGCAAAGACCAACTCCCTTCCCTTGTTCCTTTCAAGTAGAAAAATCAATTGTAGATGGCCTTTCTGATCTGATTTTTTTTGACATATACACAAGAAAATAACTTTCCTCTTTGCTAACTTAAAATAGACACTGGAAAACACGACTTCAAAATACTTTTCCAATTTCCTGAGCACAAGCAGATTTTCTTCTGCTTCCCATGAATCTCACTCATCTTTTTGTTGTTCACTAACAACACTATACAGAGGGAATATGCTCTTTTACAATTTGTCATTGGAAAATATATGCTACATAGACTTTATAGTTTGACTTTTACATATAAATGTTCTCCTTTAGATTCTCATAGAATAGATTGATTTACTTTTTCATAAACTAAGTTCCAAGCTGTAACTTATACACAGGGGGCTGGGCCTTTTACTAGATTGCTTCCTTTTGGAACACTGTGGGGGAATTCTTTCTGGGATTAATTCCATTGACTATGGGATTTTTCCCCTTTTCCTTTATTTTGGGGGGTTAGTTGGTTGGATTTTGTTATTGTTTGGGTTGGCTTGGACTTTAATATTATTGTTGTCATTAACTTACTTCAGAGTGGCAGAAAATTCTGATTAAGGGGCACATTGCTATGCCATAAAAATTAACCCAAACTGAAATTACAATGAAAAACAGGTGGCCTGACTTTCACATATTACCGTGGGAGAAAAGCAAACCTAAGGTCAAAAAGAAAATGTGGATGTAAATTCTCGCAAACATATTCTTTGTGTCTGAAGAAACAATTACAGGGAGGCAGACATTCAACCACAATCTAAATTATCTCTGCAGACAAATGGAATACAGTTTTCTTCTATGTAATGGACAAATTGTTACTCTGACAGAAGCATATTTTTTTTAAAAAAATTTCTGTTGTGTATGATAAAGTTTAAATATATTTCAAATTTTAAAAATGACCAAATTTACAGATTCTTTCTTATACATATGTGATGGTTATTCCCTTCATTCATGAATTATGCAGTTTACTCTTCATTAGAGGCATTAAAAATGTGTATTTTAAACTAAACACTGAGTAGCATGTGGTCTTAGAATGTGTTTGTGTGTGTGTTTGCATTACCACCATGTTTAACAGGGTAACGAGTGATGCTTCCAGCTTTCAGGGCTGGAAGAGGTGCTTAGCCAGCAGTCAAGCTCACAAAGAAATTCAAAGACATAAAAAATGACTACAAGTATGAAACTTAATGGAAAACTTCATGTCTTCCATTCAAAATGGTAATTCTAACTGTACAGAAGTTCATTGAGTCATATAAACTTTGAGTCTGGTTAATTTTGGTATATATTTTCATTTATTTAAAAGTTTTTTGGTAATAAATTCTATACCTTTTTAGTCACTCTTTCAAATACCTTTATTCCCCTTAGAAAACAAGCTACGTAAAGTAATTTGAAGTAATTGAAGTAATTTCAGTAATTTGAAGAACAACAATAGTTCTCAAGCTACGTAAAAAGGAAGTTCAGTTAAACTCTATTAATTAATAAAAAGAATTCACAATTCCTAAAAGTTAATTCAAAAACAAAAGCATGAAGCCTCTGAAGATTAAATGTCAGGAGATAAATGGCTTCTGAATTTATTTTAGATAATCTTGATTATAAAATTTTCAATTTAAGAAAATATACATACTTTTAAAGTATACATTTACAAAGTCAACATTTTAAAAATTAAAACAATGCATAAAAACACCTTATCTTTAATTCTGGGTACCCTCACCTCCATTGAGGGAAAGCCATCTAATGTAGGAGAGGAAAGACAGAGTGGCAGACAGGGGCTTGTACAGTAATTTACCTCTCACTAGAAGCCATTTTCATCAGTACAATCCTGTCATTTTGCTCACTATTTCTGTATAAATATAGTGTAATAGGACTAGACAGGAAGAGACATAAATGGAGAATACAAGAAAAATATCACAGATGCTATAATTTATGTTGAAGTTAAAATCCACTTCATTTTTTTTAGCTTTCTGTATGAACTTATTAAGAATATTATGATGCGAAGTAACATTTCTTGCTAAAATATTTTTCTGATGTAGAGTCTTTAAAACTATTATTTTACACATTCCTACTGCATTTAATCCTATGAAAGGCCAATGTATTATCACATTGATACATCACAGTTTTCTAGGAGTGTATCTGTTGCCATTATTATGTTTCTGTGTACAGTTGCAAGGTACTAAAGTAATGCATTACTTTAAATATGCTATTCTCCAGTTTGAACTTTAATTTACTTATCAACTTTTTAATAGTTGATTAAAGAGATTAAATAAGAGATGAAGGCAGGTAAGCATGGATACTTTGACAGCATGTGTGAAACTCAGGATTTGATTAATAACGGTTCATAAACCTAATATAGAGACACATGAGAGATGCAAACTAGAAGATCAAAGTTCAAGATCATTCTCAGCTACTTAGCATCTTTGATGGAAAAAAGAGTGATGGTGTCTCAAAAACCGGGGTCGGTCTTCAGCTATGTAAGTTAAACTCATTGAATTAGCTTGGTTGTTTTTCTTTCTTCAAGAACACTTTATTTTCCCTTTAAACACATTTTTAACTCCCACACATGAGTTTTCACTAGCTGTGGACACTGATCATGTCAGTCAAACCATCAAAGTTTGATGTTCTGAAAAAAAAATCTCACCTAATGACTTACCTATTTTAAAAATTTAACATTTTTTTCAGGAATAATCACATATAACATATGATAACCACCTCCACACGGTGGCTTTCATCTCTGCAGCCAACAAAAAAAGCAGGTAACTGTTTGTGTTGCAACGAAATCTCTGATTGTTAGTGCAAATATACTTTATAATTAACATTAGTTCAATGCAACAAAACAAAAATTAACAAATTTAAACTGGACAAAACAAACAAACAAACATAAGGAAAGGAACCCAAGCCAAGGTACAAGAATCAAAGAGCTACTTACTCACACACTCAGGAAGCTATGACATACATGCAGAGGACATGGTGCAGGTCCATGTCTCACGCTGTCTCAAGCTGTGTGCTTTTCATGATCAGTTTTGATTTAGATCATGGTTTAAAGGGCCTTGTTTCATGGTATTATCCATCCAATTTGGCTCTTACATTCTTTCTTCTTCCTCTTATGCAGGTTTCCCTAATCCCTGAGAGGAAAGATTTACTAGAGACATTCCACATAGAGTATTCCAAGGTCTCAAACTACCAGCACAATGTCTGGCCATTGGTCTCTATGTCTGTTCTTATCTGTTACAGGAGGAAGCTTCTCTAATCATGGCTGAGCAAGGCTTTGATCTGTGAGTATAGCAGAATGTCATTAGGAATAATTCTATTGCTCTTCTTTAGTTTGTGCTGTTTCGCTTTGTTTTTGATTTCTTTTGTTCTGTTTGAGACAAGATATCTCTACATAGCTGTGGATATCCTGGACTCAATATATAGAGTAAGGCTGGCCTTGAAATCAGAGATTTGCCTGCTTCTGCTTCTGTTTCTCAAATGCTGGGATTAAAGACTTTTACCACCACTAGCCTTGGTCCTTGTGCTATGTACTCTGAGATTCTTAAGTCACATAAGCAGTATCAAAGGTAGGTTCCAACTACTGGAGTAGACCTTTGGTCAAATCAGATAGTGGTTGGTTGCTCCTACAAGCTTTGTGCCACTATTGACCTAGCATATCTGCAGGCATGACTCCATCATGTCCCTGGCTCTCCTTTGGTATTCTGCAGAGTGCATTCCTGTACTAAGAATGCTAGAGTAAAGGAGTGAAGATTCTGTAGCCACCAGCTTGATTTTTTTCATTGAGTTGTGCAGGTGTTGTCTTTAGGAATGGGCCTTGCCATCAGTTTGTGGAAAGCAACTTAGATTCTTCGTAAAATCATGAGTTCTTTTATGATTCCCATAAGATCCCTTTGACTAACAACCCAATTAGATGTAACCCATCCCTAGTACTAAACATTTTATTTGGTGACAAGAGATCATCTTTGAGGTTCCATGTAAGTGGAATAATAAAAAGTAAGTGATGGTCTTTTGTCCTTAAAGATTTAAAAAAACAAAGAGAGTGCATCTGCTAAGGTCAATACTACTTGCAATATACCTTCACAGTGGTACATTGACACTGAGAAGAGAGGCCTGATCTAAAAAATATAGATGAAATAATTAGCTCATAAAATATCATCACAAATAATAAGAGTTAGCAAAGCTATCCATTGTCACAACTTCTATAACATTAGAATTTACTTTTATTCATGGTGCATTAATATAGAATGTGCTAAAGCATTTGGGCATATCTTTTTCTTCATATTGCTTTTCCTTCCTTCCTCATTCTCACATTTATTTTTTGTTTGGTTTTAAAAAAGAAATCTAAGTAAGAAAAGGCTTATGTTCACATGCTAGACCCTTGAAGACCCCCAGCATTCAGCAAAGATATGGCATTCCTAGGAAAAGATGCTGCTGAAAGGTCAAATGTTGTATCTCTATCACACACTTCAAATTTCCCAGCCATGTAGAAAGAAGATCCTGTATTCCATTTAATATTGATGAGGAGACAAGTGAACAGGGATGCAGAATAGTCACTTAGTGAACATGTATTGAAATGTATTGAAATAGGAGGATAAAGGACAGACAGAGTAATACACAGGTATCTATCAGTGAAGTATGACATAAAGGAACAGAACTGGAGTAGTGTTGTCTGTGATCTCAGCTGGAAGAGAACATAACGGCTCCTTCTTACCTCGCTTGCCTAGCTAAGTGCTGCATGGGGTGTGCATCATACCACCCAGTGAATAGCATTTTTGCCCACACACTACCTCATGCTTGCATCTCTGGAATGCATTTCCACTTGGGGGAAGAGCCATTTGTCTCACAGTCTCTTTCTTCACAGCCATCTTACTCTCAACACAGCTAACATGATAGGTAATCTATTTCCAGTTTGAACTCCTTGAGGACTGTTATCTAGGGCACAGCTAATGTTTAGGGAACTTTTTTATTTTATTTTATTTTATTATTTTGAGATAGGGTTTCTCTGTATATCCCTGGCTGTACTGGAACTCACTCTGTAGACCAGGCTGGCCTCAAACTCCCAAGTGCTGGGATTAAAGGCATGCGCCACCACTGCCTGGCTGTTTAGGGAATTTTAGAGCCAGCTTTTTTCCTGTTATCTCACACAAAGCATTCACCCTTTAGAAGAAGAAGGAGAAAATGAGGAGACAAATATAAAAACGTTAACTGCCCCTTGGAAGGGCCACTTACTTTCTAACATTTTACAAACATAATAAATCACATTTTTGAAGATTTATTAATTTATTTTTCTAGTCTAATTTTCCTGCCTGGTTTTGAAGTTCAGGGGAACTTTGTTTTTCTGGAGCCTACAACATTGTGAGGAAAGTAACATTCTAATATTTTCACCCTAGCTTCTCTCTGTTTACCTCATCACCATGGGTACCTCAATATATTATCTTTTCAATATCCTAATATATTATTTCTCATCCATAGTTGCTGTGTGCATTGAGGAGTTCTGTTTATTAAAGTGCTATAGCAGCACATTTGCATGCAAATAAAGCTTCTCTGTGCTCCAGGACCAAACAACAAATGCCATCTACATTCAACAGAACACACTCTGTGCTTGGTCTTGTAGATCCACTCCCCAACCCTCAGGACTTTTGCTCATCCCTTCCTTCTACTCCTTGACAGACATGTCTTTGACATCCCCACTAATAGGTTACCTGTTTAGTGGCCATCTGGGCTCCCATAAGTGCTAGCCTCAGCCATCACAATCAACACAGAGGGTTGTGATATCTATACTGTCTTGATTTTGATGGGGACCAGCTCTGAGGACGTACAGTGGATGACTTGACTGAATGAGGAACCACTTATATCCCTGCTGTGGGCAGAATAATCCTCAAATATCTGGTACTTCCTGATCACCAGTATCATTGTATCTACCAAAAGCTGTCTGTTTCAGTTAAGAACTCAACATATTTTGCCAAAATTCTCAGAAAATTTGGAAGAACTTTAATTATTTTGTAGCTCCTGTCACTTTGCTCACAGACACCATGCTGTGTCTCCATACAGTGTTGATATGATCAGTTACATGTCCTGAAATTCTGGGCATGCCCATCTTTAAGGTAGTTAGTTCAGGAAGCAGTAGCAATGTGGTCTTTAGTAGTTAAGAAGTTAGAAGACCTGGGGAAAATTGATAATATGGATTTAAGAAATTACATAAGGAGATACCTAAAATTAACTTATCTTTATAAACAGAAGTTGCCGAGCTTGTATGAGATAACAATGTTAAGTAGATCACAGGAATGTTCCTGGACCTCAGTGAGATGAAACACAAGTGCTCGGGAGAAAATGCCTACCCAAAGCACTTGCAGGGCCTTCTCTCTCTTTTCTCATTCCTTTTGCAACTTGATCAAAACCACCAGGATAAGTTATTTTGACATTCCATTTGCCCTACCAATTTAATTTCAGAAAATTCTGAATGAATCTGATCTCATGAAGATTACTAGATTTCTTTAATACAGAATTTATAGACTACATCTAATTTGTTCATATCAAAAATAAAATAGATATACACTTAAGTGTACAATAATTGCTTCAGGTCTGATATAAAACTATCTCCCCATTTTTATATCAGACGTGGAAATTAGCAAAAAAATTTATCAGCAATTAATGAACTAATCCTATGATATATGGTATGCACAAGTATAGGAGAAAGGAGATTCTGAAGGGATAGTCCTCATTGTCTTGGACAATTCCTTTTCTACTACAGAAACAATATAACAAATATAAGTCAGTAAGTTAACCATAGGTCATACAGATCTTTACAGTGAAACTAGCTCTATAGACAATCTTAAAGTGCATCTCTACAGCAAGCAAAATCCAGACATTAGAGGGATTATTTTGCTATATTGCAAGTTAGGGGGATCATGAAGGCAAATTTGAATTACATTAATAGAAACATACATACACACACATGTGTATATAAATATATATGCTCTAATATATAATGAACAACTCTGCCTATATAATATTTCATCAACGAGCTGAGGAAAAAAATGTGTCCTTACAATGTTAATGGCTCATTCTTACATTTCTGACAGAATTTGAAAAAGAAAAAACAAACAAAAAAAAACCCAACAACCACAACAACAAAACTATGAATGGAAGTAGACTGCCGTGACTGAAGTCTTAAGTCCTTTTAAGTTTAAGACAGCCATTCTTGGTGACAGTAAAACTTTTGAACATAAGGGAGCACACCTAATTTTTCAGAACTTACATCACTGGTCAGTAATTTTTAAGTGATTATAATAAAAGGGAAAATTAAGTTGCTTTCTAATAGTATTATTTTAAAGAATCTTTTTTAACACTAGTAATTACATATAAGAATCATGTAGTAGTATATAGTTAACTTGCACACAATGATATTATATTCCAATCTCATATTTCAGCATTAGGATAGTGCTCTAGTAGATGAAGAAAGCATTTCTCAAATATTTCTTTATCTAACTTGATCCTAAAGTGAGTTATAATTTGAAAGAGAAAAATATCTCCGAAGCAAAATCAAGTACAACATATCAGAATCAGTATTATAAAAAAACAGGTTTGTTTTCCTAAGGGAAAATCACAGCTTCCACATTTAACCCAGAAAGAAGTTAAGTAATATACTATTCTCTTACATAATGATAGTGCTTATTTTAAAATTCAGAAAGAGCATGAAATTTCCAGGCCAAAGTAGCTAACTTCCTTTTCCTTCCCAATAATGCAGCAGTAGAAATGTAAGACAAACTTTTCAATAGCACCTGACCTTCATGAGGAGAAATTATGGTAGATTTTAAGATAGTTCCAAGTAATAACACAATTAAAAAAGATTATGTACCAGGTTCATTAATGAAGAAAAATGTTTTAAATTCTGTCTCTTTTTTTTTTTTGAAAATGATACTTATTTTGAAAAGTGTTTTAAATGTGCTTTTTTTCATTTTTAAAAGGCATGCCCCATGGAATGGGAAACTTTCTATTTACTGCGCTTACTTGAGAGATTTCAAAAGGAACCACCAGTGGTGGGATTCGCTGAGTGGTTAAGCTCTGGCCCTGGAGGGATGGAGAAGTGGCTGGAGGGCTTTGCACTGAAGGGGCGTTTCCAGGCAACCTAGCATAGTTGAGCAGCCACCTGCCACTGAAACAATGGGCAGAGATCTATTAAAGGGGAGACTACAGAAATACTCAGAGTGTGTGCCTCAATTTCTGAAAGTAATAACAGATAGCTTAAAACTGAACTGGAGTAGATAGAAATAGTTCAGAAACAGGTGCAAAGAAACCTCAGTCTGTCCACCAATGTTCTTTCAATGGTGTCAGCACAACAGATGCAATATTAAAATTGAATTCACCACCTCTCTTGCTGCTATTCTGCAGTATAAACAGAGCACATTAGGACTGTATCTTACTGTGCATTGATTTATATAGCAAGGCACTCTGGTCTGCCACTAGTAATTTCAACTTCTGCTCCCTTCTCAGCTTGAAAATGGAAATATACCAAAATTAATATTGATTAGACTGAATACCACATACTATGATACTCAGCCTGGGTGAAGGGGGCAACAGTAAAGCAATTCCACGTAGCCTTTCAGGGAATTGTCTGTCCAGCACACACAAGTGATTAGACTTTAACTTTGACTATACCCTCCCACTCTAGCCTTCATTCTAATGCTGGGTGTGCTTCATTTAATGACTTAAACTTGGGATGAAATTTCTAAGCTTATTCAACAATAGAAAATTAAAATAAATTCTGTACATTGTAATCACCTACTTACATTCTAGTAAATAGTTTTATGAACAGATCTTCATCTATAAATTTCTGTAATATTTCTTATAGTACTTGTTCAATTTTGTCAGTCCATAAAATACAGAAGATATATAAATTACATGATAGTGCATTGCCTAATGATCGCAGTAATATTGGCAAACTGGGCTAGTGAGGTGGTGAATCAGATAGGTACATTTTGCCTTGAAAGCTTGGTGATCTGACATCAATTATTCATAAGCTACTCACAGGTCACAGAAACAACTCAATAAAGTTGTCCTATGACCTACATCTGCATACCAGCATCACAACCCCTTGCCATACACAATAATATATTTTTTTGAATAGCAGCAAACTGTTATCTCCTGCATTTTATATTTCCAGTAATCACTGGTTCGATACCCCTCAGAAATATAGAAAACATAATCAGCAGAGGGAAACACAGGTAAAATATTACCCCCAATAATGGAAAGGAAATAAAGTTGTACATTTTACTTATAAACACAGTCATTCTCTTTTAACTTGAAATTTGACTACAATAGTTATTTTCATTCGAAAGTTCTATTTCAGAGCTGTCCCATGAAAGATGACCCTACTGATTAGGAACAGATTCTTTCTCTCTTCTTTTTTATTTTCCAAGAAAGTCTTAAAGTTTTTCATACATGATTTTTCATCATATTACACCTTCCTCATTTCCTCCCACATCTTCCCTACCTCCCAACCTATGCAGCTGTAGATTTTTTTTCTCTCAAAAGTAAATTCAAAACGAACAAAACAAGCAAGACAAAAAAAAATACAAAAACAAAAAGCATGCAAAATCCATGTAGTTTAATTTGTATTGGCTGACTACTTCTAGGCATGGAAATTACACTACAGTATACTTGATCTATCTATTGACACTTTATTAGAGAAAACTAATTTTTTTCTAAGTGCTATCAGTTGTAAATAACTTCTTGGTAAGAGTTGGAACTTTGTGACTACCTTTTCCCCTTCTTCAAGAATGAATTATTTTCTGGCTTGAAATGGGTGGGTTTTGTATATGTTACTCAATCCTTACATACGATGTCCAATTACAGAGAGGGCGATAAGTTCCCAATGTACAAATAATAAGGCATATCTAAACCATGGCATAAACTAAATCATAAGTGAGGCTGAAACAGAAAAAGAATGAGTCAGGGACACAATACTCATTCCTACCGGCCACACTTTTTGCTATTATTATTATTATTATTATTATTATTATCATCATCATTACTAGAGGCACATGAACCAATAATATGGAAACAAACTTTCCATGAACAATAAATATATGGATAATAATTAGCCATACATTTCTTATTAAATGACATAAAACTTTAAGTTGTACACTAATAAAATCAGAAAATACCCAAAGACACCAACTGTCCCATTTAATGGTGTGCATTGGAAGGAATCTCTGGAATTCAGATCAATTTACAGGCCAAGGGCAAAATGGCATCTGTCTTTTAGGACAGGAGGTATGAAGTAGTAAGATTTACAATTCAGTCATCATGAGTAGTGCAGTTCACAATGAAACTATGCATAATGCTGATGATGACACATCTGTAGTAATTTTACAGGTTTCAGTATTCAAATCAAAACTTGGACCAATAAAATACCTTTCTACAAACTTGGTAAACTTAATAAAATAAAAATGTACATGAAAAGTTTTACATCTATTTTTAATTACAATAAACAAAACTAAGACAGGATTGGGGATTCTTTCTCCCAATCCTGTCTTTCTTCCTCTTCCTTCCTTTTGTTACCTCTCTCTCTCTCTCTCTCTCTCTCTCTCTCTCTCTCTCTCTCTCTCTGTCTCTCTTTCTCTCTCTCTCGCACACACACACACACACACACACACACAAACACACACACAAACACACACACACAAGCATTCATGCACGCACACAAGCACACTCATGTGCACATGCACACAAACTATATTGGCCTAGTTCAAAACATTGCTTACAAAAGTAATAGTTTTAATTCTGCTACCTCATTTCAGCAGATGGTGATGCTTTATAATTAGATTTGGTAGGCTTTATACACGGAGATCAGTTTCTATAGCATCTTCCATCATTTAACCATTTAGATTGTTTGCAAACCCAACTTAATAAATAGTAAAGACATTTATAGCATGCTGTGCTCATTCATGCAAAAATATTACCAGCTTTTTAAAAAGCCATATAAAATGCTTCCACCAGTCTCTCCAAGTACATACCATGGGAAACACAGTTCCTGTATTTTCCTTTAAAACAGTCACCAAACTTTGGAATATTTTTCATGGCCTTTAGAATGTGCATAGTGATTGCACAGTTGGATGAGAATTTTGTGCCTTTGGTCATCCAATCAGTTGAGGACCCAGATTACGACTGTCAAATTGTGTCAGGACTTTGCCTTGAGTGCTCACTAGAGTGCCTTTAATCCTCCAAGGTTTTCTCAAATGTCACAACCATCTGGAGGGGAAGGGGCTTCCCTGCTGGGCTCCACTGACCACAAATTACCTTCTAAAGAAGCAGACAACAATACAAGGCAGTTAATAAATATTTGATATTTTTTCCAGAAAGAGAAGGTTAAAAGAAATCCCTATCTTTCCATCATGATATAGCACTAAATATTTTATGCAGTACACAAACATGACAAAATTATGTCTGGCTGGCATTTAATATGAAAGCATTGGTAAGAATTCACTATAAAATTTTAGCTTGAGTGAGAAGGTGTTTAAGTCACTGTGACTATAGCAATCATTTCCTTTTGCAGTGGTTTTGCTATGAAAATTCACATTATTCTGTTTTCCTTCTCTTTCCCATGTTGAATGTCCAGTGCCCTATGAAAGTCTTGCTAACCGAAGTTCATAATATACTAAAGCTGAATAACATGGTTCTTAAGAATATCTACTTCAAGTTTTGAAAATAAATGATGCTGGTCTCCTAATTTCAGGTTGTTACTATAATGCTTTACCTCACTCTGAGAAATGGCACTTCTCCATCTGGAAGAAGTCACATCAGTAGGCCAATAGCCACCCCAAATCCTACCCTTGATACACAACTGGGAATCCAGATACACTGCTTCTTAAAGGGGCACAATCTACAGCTAAATTCTGGATTCAAAGGAAGGATTCAAATCCTTGTTTGCAGTGTTTAAATACAAGAAGAAACTCTGTAAGCTTGAGAATGCTATGCAGTAATAGTCTCAATGCACATGGCCATTGGTTATAAAGTGTTCTTTTAAAACTGAACATTTTGCATTGGATTTGCATTAGGTCCTGTGTTTGTGGTTAAACAACTCAGAGAGTTTCATTATGTATACAGTCAAAGGCAAAAAGCCGTCTACCATCACACATTAAGCTTCATATTTCTGTCATATTGCTTTGTAAAGGCTACCTTTTGGTCAGTTCTTCCATTCAGCAAAAATAATGGAGTTAGGTTTAAATTCTATAATTTTTATATACTACTAAATAGGAGTTAATTCTCCTACAAAGCTAAAACTATAACTTTCATATTGATTAAGCTTACTGTAATATGACTTAGCCCACAGCCAGAAGAACTTAGGCCACATTTATGCAACTGCACCCCAAATCTGAATTAGCAGAGAGCTCTTCACTTTACTGTAGCTGTTCTTACTAGAAATCACACTCTAATCTGCAGCAAAAGCAAGATGGTATCTATCCCCAGCATTTATTTGATGCATCTCCTACATTCAAAACTATCCCAGATCATACAAACCTTGTTTTATAAAGACATTGAATTTAGATAAGTTTTCTGTTATTAGAAATTTGTCCTTTGAGTAAAGGTTTTTCTTTTTCTTCTTTTTAAGTTTTTTTTATTAGATATATTCTTTATTTACATTTCAAATGTTGTCCCCTTTCCTGGTCCCCTCCAAGATCCCCTAACACATCCCCCCTCCCCCTGATCGCCAATCCACCCACTCCTGCTTCCCTGTCCTGGCATTCCCTGATACTGGGGCATCTAGCCTTCTCAGGACCAAGGGCCTATCCTCCCTTAGATGTCCAGGTTTTTCTTAACAGATTCCAGGAAATAGAAGACACTTTGACAACTAGTCAACTTGAAAGTCCAAGTTCATATTTTCTTTCCTACAGTCAGAAGTTTAATGCAATGTTGGCCCAGTGTGAATTAATTGTTGTTTTTGAAATTCTCTAGCTTGGGCGATTGATATGTATTCTAACATAGCTGATTGTCCTACTTTTTAGGTTGTGTTGAAAACATTTCAATTCTTTAAAAGCACAATAAAAATATTTTATTTTTCAGTTAAGTGCAAGAAATGCATGAACAATACCTGGTATACTAAGAAAAAAGTAGCAGGTGAGAAGAGGCTTTTAGTGTGCCTAATCAGAAGGAGCAACAGCTTCAATAGTAATGACCAGTGCTATGCGATAAGGGGTACAGCATCAACAGCTCTCCGTTCAATAAGTGACATGTTAAGTACTGCTGTAGCAGAAGGTTCAATCAATCATCAGAGTGCTGAGATAAAATGACTGCACAGAAGACAAATCACATACATAAGAGTGTGCAGTTTTGACATTCTGCTAGCATCAACTGATAGTCTGTTCAACTCACAGCAGATGTGGCGTCAATCTCTTCGTTGGAGGACAGAATTCAAAGTTCAGGCATATGAATGACATATACCAATCATAAACAAATGAGTACCCCCCCCCCAAATAAAAAGCTAAAATAAAATCTAGCACCAGCCCCCTCTAGGACAACTGTTAACATCAAAGCAATTGACTTTTATTATTATGAAACTTCACTGCAGCTGATGATCTTAAGTGAATCTCCTTGTTCTACCTGGAGCACTGCTCAACACTACTGTTTATAAGACATGACATGAGACACATTCAGTATTATCACTTCCTAAAATATTTTAATGTCAACACTGCATGTCACAGAAAAACAATGTTGATCTCATTTCAGAAACAGACTGCATCAGAACTCAAAAACAAAATGAGCATAATGGAGTTCTGTGTTCAAGATATAATGTAAACAATTGCTTGTATCCTAATGATCACTTATGAACATTTTTGGCAGTATAAAATTTTATGGGGCTGGAGAGATGGCTCAGCGGTTAAGAGCACTTACTGCTCTTCCAGAGGTCCTGAGTTTAATTCCCAGCAACCACCTGTTGGCTCACAACTATCTTTAATGGGATCCAATGCCATCTTCTGGTGTGTCTGAAGACAACAACAGTGTACTCTTATAAATAAAGTAAGTAATTCTTTTTTTTTAAAAAAAAGTACTAGATAAGGATTCTGTCAGGAAAAATATTTTTACTTTATATTGAATGTAAGGATAAAAATGAAAGTTATTTGGATATTGAAAGAGAATAACTTGTTTTGTAGTGATGTGGTAATTGTATAATTATCAACAGTTTCTACTTTTGGAATTAGAAACAGAAGACATATCCACATAGCATTGCTATACTTAATATTTTTATACCACTTTATTAATGTATTTTAAAAGTTCAGTAGAAAATGTATTAGCACTCCATCCTTAAAATGTGTATTTAAGAGCCAAATGGACAAGAATATACTGTTATCACCTACTTAAAGACACAAAATACTTTAGGTTCAAAAGTGCACTCTGCTTAGTCCGTATGTAATAAACCACACCTCACAAGTTTGACCTTAATGAAGTAAAGTATTATGCTCCAGAAGCTTCATAATCTGAATGAAAATGCATCTCAGTATCTTGGTCTTTTCCATCAAGAGCTGAAAGATCTCAAGTTTATAAAGAAAAATAAAAAATGGAAATGTCAGTGTTTTTGCTGTTTATTATAAATGCAAGTGCAGAAACAAAATAAAATTACAACGGTGAATACAGTCCAGATACAAAAAAAGGAGAATACACAGATCACACAGACTCACAAAGCCATATGGTAGAAAAACAGGTAGATTCAAGGACTGTCTAGATGAGAAAAAGGTATATGGTACCATCCTAGACAAGTTCATGCAGGATGCAGACACCTGTGCTGAGATGCTTCCCCATCCCAAACACCTCGACTGATCTGAATCCATATAGGCAATGTCTCATTCTTCATCTAAGTCGGTAATCTAATAAGAAAATCAAATATGAAATTTCTAGGACCTTGGCTTCCTGATCTGTGCACAAAGTTGGAAAACTCAATATGGAGCTCAGAATACATTAAGATTTCTAGGGAAACACAGTGACATTCAACAGCTGTTTATGGAAACACCAACATCCAATAATGAGGCACTCACATTACATTCCTTTTGTTGGAATCATTAGATGTGCCTACTATTAGGGAAAGGAGACTAGCTGTTCATAAATCAATGTAACAGGAAATCTCAGTGACAGTCTTTCTACTTAATGGAAGGTCAAGAAGTAGTATAGACCCCAACAGGTGCACACATCTCTCACAGGAAGTGTTAGTGGCTAAAATGAAAGACATCCATTATTTTATTGAAATTCATAAGCCTCCTTTTTATCAAAAAGTTACTTAATTATGGTGACATAAATCTACCACTTGGACATAACTACCAAAAAATTAAATGTATCTCTTTAGGATAGTGACACCGCATAAACCTTTCAATGCAAGTTAGAATACTTGGTAACACCTAGTTGACCTACAACCAATCATTGGATTTGGAAGAAACCCAAGCACCTTTCTGGTCCAACCTGCTAATGTCCCCTGGAAATCATACACTGCTCCCCATTCCCAGTCCAAGTACTGCCAGGGCACTCACTCTACCAATTACTATAGAGACAGGAAGGCTGAAGCAGGTTGGTTGGCCATTCGCTAGTAGATCTGTCACTGTGGCTTCTTTGGAAGCACGCTTGTGGCAATACTCCTGATTATGCCTGTATTACCAGCAACTGGGAAGAGTCTAAAACATGGTATAAAAAAATGCTGAATGATACAACAGATTAACAGAAAAAAAATCACATACCTAAGTTAAAAGTTTAAAAAGGGGAAAATACACAATCATTTAAAATACACTAACTAAATCATTATGTTCATTTTAAAGGAGTATGTTAAGATTTAGATTCTGGTCTAAGCTCTGGGTGCTTTATTTTATGCCTTGTATCTTCAGGACAACTTTGAGAAGACATATGGATGAGCTGTAGATATATCATGGGTCAAAGCCCATGTCTACTTCTTTTCCATCTACAGACATGCCAATAATTTGTGTAAAGACAATGATTAGGTGGGAATTCTGCTTAGCATATGTGCCAGGTCTTATTTACCTCTGATATTAAGGATGAAATAAAATGCAAGATTGTCATTTTTATTTATTATAGTAAGATGAAATTTATATTTATTCCCATTCTGTTCTTATGCATCCACTAATCAGAAACTATGGAGTTTTCTGCAACTATCATAGATTTTGGCATACAGTACTAAGCAGATGTGCATATAATTTAATGACCTAGTGGGATGAAAACTTAGGGGACATTAACTTCCTAGAAACATGATTAATCATTAGTGATAATGAACTGTCCAAGTTTATAAAAATCATGCTCCAATTCATCCATTTATACTAAGAAATCTACCAAAAGATTTGAACCCTCTGAACTAAATGCAAGTTGTGTGTAAGAAGGCCTTTCTAAACTCCTACTATAAGTAATAAATCTATTTTAAATTTTAACTCCTGGAAAGAAACAGAATCTAAGTTACCACCCAGATGAAAGTATAATTTCATATCAAACTTATAATAATAACATAATTCCTATTTTATAAATATTAATTAAAACAGAATCTAACATCAATTCATTTATAAATGATCTAAGACTGAAAATAGTAGATGGTAAAATTCAGATTATTTATTTTATAAAAACAAAAAAAAAGGTAAGGCAATTTACTTTGTATAGCAAAGTATTATAGGGGATTAATAGCACTAATCATTTAAAAACCATGTCTGTCGATAAAACTTAGTTGACCTTGTGGCAGGTGGTATTACTTTTCAAATCCTTAGAACTTTAGAATGGCAGGATGTTTACCAAAAAGCTAAGCCCTAAAGACTTCCCCTTGATACAAGTATTCTCCCTTCAAAAGCCTAAACTCTGGGGCGGTTCTAGTAGATTAACTTGCAGATGGAACCCTCCACTCAGTCCTCACTACTCCAGGTTCCTGTGGAAATTAGGAAATGACAAATGCCTCACAGGAATTTTCCTTTTAACTTTTTCAAAAGCGAGACTCTTAGTATACATGTGAGGATCTGTGGACAAGATTCCAAAAGTTATCATACACAAAGCAATAGGTAAAGCTGTGTAAGGCAGTAGCTCCTTGACTGGATCAGGAAAACCAGTGTGTCAACCACTAAGTCAGTGTAATGTCGCATCCATTTCTATCTTATGTAACAAAAGACACATTCTCCATGGGTACTGATGGAGAAAGTAATTCTTTGTCCTTAGCGCAATTCCTGCTATTTATTGTAATACATTTGAATGCACAGTCACAAAGAGCAAGGCCTTCACTAAGTGATGGTCCTTTAGACAGTCTTTGCTTAATTCTCTTGTGCTGGATGCATTTTCCCTCCCTGGGTATTTGTATCCCTTATGCCTTGAGTAATGTATTCATATTTCATACTCTTAGTTACATTTTTCTCTCCACTCCTTTCAAAGTTGACACCAACAAACCAATACCTACATATTCTTCACTTTTCCTCCTAGAAAAGTATCATATACTAATATATGTCAATATAATTAAAAAAAATCAGTAAGAGTATGCCTGCTTAATATCTTTGTTTGTTAGTGTTTCCTAAGCACCCAAAAGAGAGTGAACATCATAAGATTTTTTTTTCAAAATAATATTTCATGAATAAGCAATATACAAATACATCCTTGGTATAAAAAAGACTATCACGGACATGTGAAGAAGTGAAGCACATAACTGAGTGTATCCACAGAAGCTTTGTTTGTGTGCTTGTAATTTCTCTCTATCTAGGCTATAAGAGTATGAAAGAGAGGTAGGAAAAGAAGGACAAATTCTAATTAAGAGAAAGCAAGGCTAAGAGTTCCCTGGAAACAATCAATGCCATGGCTTTTATTTTGGCTGTTCACCAGAACTAGATATGTCTCTATATCTAAAAACATGGCACATTGTTAAGGTACAGCCTTACCAAGCCAAAGGCACAACATAATGCCAAACTATTGGGCAAGGTACCCTCAGATGTGATAGTAATATGACTATTCCATGTTATGGAATAAGGTTAGCATGTTACAGAACTTAGATAGGAATTTCCTGTTGAATATTTGCTAAAGAAATATGCAATCAAACTTTCTTCTTGCTATGTGTGTCTATATTCACAGATCTAGAATAGCATTCAAATTTGGATCAGAAAAGCTTCCTTTGTCAGTGGGCAATGGTTAATAAGGAGTTTTATAACTGGCCAAAGTGATGAAACCAAGAGACTGGTGAGTCTTCACCATATAGGGGCCTTTTCTAAATTCCCTTCAGGGCCCAGGGAACATAATAAAATAAGGGCCTGGAAGACTAGAAGAGTTGAGATTTGGGAGAGTATTATGAAACACTGTCACTTGAATATGAGTTGGTGGCCATTTAAATCATGAGCACACAACAAAGGTGATCAGATTAGAAAAATAGGGACTTTCGGGGAGGGAGGAAACAGGAAACGGGAAATCATTTGGAATGTAAATAAAAAATATAGAAAATTTAAAAAAAGGAAAAAAAATAAAAATAGGGATCAATAGACATGGGAGGGAGATGAAGGAGAGTGATGCAAGTGTACAGAGAGCATGGCCTGGTACTACATTCTAACGTTTTAAAATTCTAGAAAGAAAGGGAAAGATAGAAAGCTCAAAGTTTTGAAGGCTATGTCTTTATGTATGCTATGTATATGGAATAAAATAAACTGTAATAATTTATTACTAAAAGCAACTAGAGTGATTTTACACAAATTTGTAAATGTGCTATGAACATGTTAAGGACAGATCCTTAGCAAAGCAGTTAGAGTGTCTCTGAAACTCTTATTAGATATAACTGCTCGTTACTTTACTACAACGTAGACCCCTCATGATAGAAATCCAATGGGCCCTGGCAGTGAATATGATCCATTTCAGAATCACAAGATAATCTGTCTTTACATTAGAATTGTGAATGCTGTTACTACCTAAAAATCTATGTGGACTCCAACCACAAAATCTTGCCGGCACCCAGAACAGGCCTTTTCATCTTGCATGCTTTAAATTTATTCTTTATGTTACTCTTTCTCAAAATGGCCTTCGCTCAAGAATCTTTAGGAAAAGTACTTGTGATTTAATTGCCAATACACTCTTTCACCATTTGTGAGTGAGTGTGTGTGTGTGTGAAAATTCTTCTATATGGCTTTGAGGAACAAATAAAGATAATCTGTTTTTATGTCTATCACAATACTAAATTCTGAGTCTATTGAAGTCACTGTTTCGTCTCATGCCACTGAAATTCTTTCTGTCATGCAATGGCTTTTAACAAATATTTGTTGAAGACATGACAAAATAGAACCCCCAAGAAACTGTAATTCCCTATTTGATTAAAAAATTAGAATAAAATTTCTGATCCACTGTCATGTTCAAGAGTTGTTCATTATCTGAATATTAGAAACATTTGCAATATATTAAGAATATACAGAATATATCATTTTGTCAAAGTACTCAATTAACCATAATGGATAGTCTATTTATTAGGCAAGAGAGAAATAAAGTGTTGTTACTGGTTCTCATAAAAAAGTCATTGTATAAATAATAGAAGGACCTATCCCTACTGTCTTCAAACAATGCATTCATTTTTTTTTTCTGGAAAATATTCTGACAGTGGGCTCATGAGTCCAATTTTCCTGAACATATGTAGCCATTATCCCAAAATAAGCTTCACTCTGTGTGTCAGGAAATAGAGTAAATTTCCCTTGATGTAGGGATCCTTGTCCATTTCTGTTATTTACCATGAAACCCTACAGGAGTGTGATATGTAAATCATGTTAACAAAGACCTTTCATATTTATGACTAAATGGGATGCTGGGAATATCTTGCACCAAAGCTGGCATCAAAGAATCTTGTTTTGAATCTTTTAGGGGCAGACTGAAGCTTACCACCTCTTTATTATCATGGAAATACTTTTTAGCATCAAAACCAGAGTCGCTGTGACCAGTAATGTTCTCGATGGAGTAAGACTGGCCATTGTGGGCTGAGTAGCAATAGATAGTTAAGAACATTTTCATCCTTTGTAATTCTAAGGCAATGGAAGAAAGGTCTTTATGACATCCACAACTCCGTCAGGATATGACAATCTGCGTGAGATAAATTCAAAACTGTATGAGGAGTCAATGGTGAGTCACTGAAATACAAAACAAACAAGCAACAAAAACAAACAAACAAACAAAAACCCTGATATCTTACAAGTGATATCCATGAAAATTTACCCAGTAATACTTTATCCAAAATAAGCAATCCTTTTCAAATGAGTAACATGTGATAGGTTCCCTTCCTTTTTCTGCATGGATTTACAACTGATTTGTTAAATAGCACTCAAAAAATACTTTCCAAACTCAAGGTGTTTTTCAAATAAAAGTTGAAATAGTTAATAATATTATTTTTTCTTATAAGGTATGAACTATCTCTGTGCTTCAAATATTTTTGTTATTATTTTAAACAAACAAAAGAATCAAAGAGGAAAAAGGAAAGATTTAATAAATACAGGAAACAGTCTGAAAACCACTTGTCTGACCAGATCAATCTCTTTCTTTCTTGTTTTTCATTTTAATGGAGCCAGAAAATATGTAAAGGTCTAAACCTGGCTTAGTTCCTGTAGAAGTGACAGAGTGTCCTTCAGCTCTACAATAGCAACTGATTTAAATGTCTAAGTTACTGCCCTAACTCTGCTAACAATTCATACAATTTAATATCTGCCCAACTGTCTCTTACTTAATTTACCCTACATTCATAAAGCAACACTAGTATCTATTTTCTATCACTGATACTGAAAGAATTCCAGTAAAATACTTTGAAGATTCTTATGAAATAAGAAATCACTATTAAAGTTTGAAAGTGTGCAGTTCTTAACTGCTTTCTTAGAGGCCAATCCCAAACACGGATTGTTCTCAAGCTCTACAATTAAAAATGCATTTATATGTATGTGTGCATGTGTATGTATAAGTGAAAGGGAGGGAGAAAGTTGGAGAAGGGAGACTACAACTATAGTCCCACAGGGTATTAACTCCTTTTAATCACAGATGCTGCAGATGTTGGTCAAGAAGACCCAGCAATATTAGTGGAAGGAAAGCAGTTGAAAGATTAATGGTCTGCAGGCAACCCTTTCAGAAGGGGAACATGAGAAGTATATATGAGTTGTGCTCAGGACTTATCTACAGAAATTCACGATCCTATCTTTTAAAGGAAAAACTGAATATGGCTTGCTGGAAAGAAAACTAGTGACATTTATAGTGGGAAAAGCTTGGGTTGCAGAAACAACTTAAAAACTGCATTAACAGGCAGAAAATGGAGATCAGGAGTAAAATGTATTTGCTGCTCTTGCAAAGGACCTAGGTTCTTGTCCAAGTATCTACATGGCTCAAGACCTCTGTAGGTGCAATCCAGGGGATCTGATACTGCCTTCTGACCTATGCAGTAACAGGTACTTACATGGCACATATAAACATACGGAAGCAAAACATTTATAAACATACAATACGACTAAATAAATCCTTTAAAGTAACTGTAAAATACTGTTAAATATATTAGATGCCATGGAATGGAAATTCATATATTGTCACTCATGTGCCTATCATATACCAGGTTCCACTGGTAAACTTACATGTCTCTTTGTTGTCATTGGACATGCTGTGTGGCAGAACAATATTGATCACTAAGGACTGAAGCAAAGAAATCAATCAAGAATCATGTTCTACACTCAATGCCTTTGCACTTTACCACGACCTTTCCCATTCCCATGCTCACTCTGTCTCTACAGATGTCACTTTTTCCAACTAGCTTTGCCTGACCATCCTATCTAAATTGACCTTTACTCTTTTCTCTTTTATATTTCTTAGTGCCATTTACACAGTGACATTGCAATATGTTTTGTTCATTTTACTCTGATTCTTCTATCTCCTGACAGGAAAGTAGGTGTCTTGTTAAGGTTACACTTGCTATGATAAAACATTATGACCAAAGCAACTTGGGAGGAAAGGGTTTACTCACTTTATACTTCCATATCACAGTGTATCATCAAAAGATGTCAGGATAGCAAGTCAAACAATGCAGGAACCTGGAGGCAGGAGCTGATGCAGAGGCCATGGATGAGTGTTGCTTAATGGCTTGCTCATCATGGCTTTCTTAACCAGCTTTCTAGTAAAATCCAGGATCTCCCAGGAATGATACCATCCTCAATGGGCTGGTCCCTTCTCAGTCAATTACTGAATAAGAAAACACCCTACAGGGTGGCCTAAAACCCAATTTCATGATGGCATTTCCTTAATCAAGGTTTCCTTCACTCAGATGACTTTAGCTTGAGTCAAACTGACATAAAATTATTCAACACAGTAGCCTATGTTTTACATATAAAAATGTCAATTACTGCTGGTCCTGAGCACATAATAGAATATTAGCCAATACTGAGACTAAAATGATAAAGTTACAATCACAAGCACCATTGTATCTCAAAGTTATTAGTATAAGCTAGTACTCAAGCAATGGTATGACAAACCCCACAGTGGATCAGCAACTGTAGAAATGTCAAATTGACAGGACAGCTCTGACATTAAAAGCAGAATGGATCAACATGGGGATGAAAGGAGCTAAAAAGCTCACTATACTGCAGGAAGTAGAAAGGGATACAGAAAATCAGGGAAACAATAACCAAGAACCAAAAAGGCCTGAATTGTCTAGCTCCTTTGTCACTTAACCAGTTTGAGTTTTCGAAGTCTGTCCTCTTACAATTTATTTCAGAGTATGAATGTACATAGAACTAAAAACAGAGGTTTAAAGTTTAGATAGATCTACAACTATTACATATGTATTATCTTTAGGGTTTATCCAGTCCTTCAAAATATTACTATATTATTAATTCCATATTGATAAGTACATTACTGTTACTATATAGAAGCAATCTTAAAACAAATATTTTCCCTCATCTGTAAGTTAATTAGGTATAAATTTCCAAACTAATTGTGCTTTGGAAGAACGGAAGTTGAAGAATTTGACCATCTCTCTCTGTTGTAACTGAGCTGCCCTGTAGTTCTCTCCTAAAATCTGGTGACTTAATAATGATGACTCCTTGACTCCTATTTGTCTAGTGCTTTCCCTAAGAACAATTGGAGGGAATGAGTGGTTATATGAAGCTAATCTTTGAATAATCATATTTCTTTCTTCACTTCACTTCATTTCTTTTTTTTTGTTGTTGTTTTTTTTTTGTTTTTTTGTTTTTTGTTTTTGTTTTTCAAGACAGGTTTTCTCTGTAGAGCCCTGGCTGTATTGGAACTCACTCTGCAGACCAAACTGACCTCCAACTCAGAAATCTGCCTCTGCCTCCCAAGTGCTGGGATTAAAGGCGTGCGCCAGCACTGCCCTGCCCAGCCTTTACTTCATTTCTTAAGAAAAGCTCTCTAGCAATTCTAATTCATTAATTCATATCACAATAAAGGTAATAAATTGCATAGTGTTAGATTTCTCACACATTCATGAAATACAAATCCATACTGCTTCATTTTTTTCTATATAGGATAGATGTCTGTACCTCTTTGTCTTCTTTCCCAAGAGTCTCTCTCCACTCCAAGTCCCTCTTCATCCTACTTGTGTGAGGATCTCAAGTTCCTGATATTTGTAATTTCAATTTTCAACTTTATTTGGACTGAAAGACAACTAGAAAACAAATGAAGGACACTGTTCGCTGGGTCGATGCACCCATTTCCAGAGAGGATTAAATGAGTGGATAAGACTTAGCTCAATGGTGGGTGCTGCGTTCCTATGTGCTAAGGTCCCTAACCTCATAGGTGGGGTATACAGCTGGGTACCAGCATTCATTTGCTTCCTGAATACCTAAATGATATAACCAGCCAACTTCTACTCACCTGTCACAGCCTCAAGTCACTCCTGTCACTATGCCTTCCTAATAGGACATTGTACCCTTAAGTCATAAGCCAAAATAAGCCTCCCACTCCTTTCATAGCTTTTTGTCAGGTGTTTGGTCATAGAGACTTGTGTAACCAATGCATTCCTCAGTGTCCTGTTTTCCAGTGTGATCTATTTTAAGGAGGCACTATCAAGATGGGAGAGACATACGGAGAGTCAGGAATTTGAAAGTAGGTGTGTAACAGTAGGGAAGGGGGAACTGGGGGTAGCCACTAGAAATTCCCAGATGCCAGGGACCCAAGAGGTTCCCAGGACCCAAGATGGAGGACATTAGCCAAAATACCCAAAAAAGCAGAGAAAGAATCTGTAGAAACCAGTGGATAGGCACGGCCCCCGTTGAGAGATGGGGCCACCCACCCACATCAAAAAAATTAATCCAGAATTCCTCCTGACAAAAGGAAATGCAAGGACAAAGAGTGGAACAGAAACTGAAGGAAAGGCCATCTAGATACTGCCGCACCTAGGGATCCATCCTTCTGCTGACACCAAAACCTGACACTATTGCTGATGTCAATAAGTGCTTACTGATAGGAACCCAGTGTAGTGGTTCTCTGAGAGGCTCTGCGAGAGCTGAACCAACACAGATGAGGATGTACACAGCCTAACATTTGACTGAGTGAGGGGACCCCAATGGAGAAGTTAGTGCAAGGAATGTAGAAGCTGAAGGGGTTTGAAACCCCATAGGAAGAAAAACAATATCAACCAACCAGACCCCCCAAAGCTCCCAGGGACTAAACTACCAACCGAAGAGTACCTGGAGGTGAGGGGGGTGGGCATGGCTCCAGCTGGATATGTAGCAGAGGATGGCCTTATCTGGCATCACTGGGACAGGAGCCACTTGGTCCTCTGGAGGCTTGATGACCCAACATAGTGGAACACTAGGGCGTGTAGGCAGGAGTGGGTAGGCGGGTGGGGAGCACACTCTCAGAGGTAGGGGGAAGGAATAATGGGTTTGTGGTGGGGAAAGCGGGAAGAGGGATAACATTTGAAATGTAAATAAATAAAATAATCAATAAAAATGGAAAAAATAAACTATCAAACATTTCTTTCCTTTGGACTCTTTCTAGCACAGGGCCTCCCTTTCTACACCATCAGTTCTCAGTGGGTTTAGAAGTAGTCTAAAGTTGTAAAGTAATATAGTCTAGAAGTTGACTATAGAGACATTTAGCAAAGGCCAACATTAGGGAATATTCCAGTCCCTTCTTGGTGCTTACTGATACTCAAATACTTAAATAATTCACTTAATGATCAACAGGTCCTGATTAACATACTATGCTTTTGAATATTACACTAACTTATTTAGAACATGCAATCATCTATTCATGTATTTTACTTTGTACATTGTACATCAAGGGACAAGTATTCTGTAGTTTTGCATATTTACTTCAATGCCCAACCTCTTAAATACATTTCAAACATGTATTGTCATTCCATTAAATTTTTTTAGAAATTGTCAAAGAAATTTGAAGAGATGATTTGAATACTTTCCAACAAATTCAATAACATCCCACCACATACCCTTCCATTTGGGTTAGTTACTACTATATCACTATGAACAGAGTTCCTGACAGGATCATCTAAGGGAACAAAACACCTACTTTACCTCATAGTTTCAAATGGCTTCATTGAAGAAGGCCAAGTGTAGCATCTTGGTTCCTGGCTTGAGGAACATACAGAAGAGGCTGTTCCCATCGTATCAAACCAGGAAGCAAGAAGTGACAGAGAAAACATCACAGATCCCACCTTCAATGTTCGACATCTAGAAACATATTTCTACCAGGCAGTCCTCACCTCTCAAAACTTCTACATATTCCTCAAATACTGCTGCCACCCTGGGCAAACAGGCTTTGCAACCATAAGGCAGTGGGCAGCACTTAAATGATAACACTGATTTCCCAGAGTGCCTCTTTCTTTCACTCTGGACATCTTTGACTTAGTTTCTCTACATTTAGATAGTTGCTGTAAATAAAACATTAAACTCCACCATAAGAGTCACTACACTAGAATTTTCATTTTTTTCTCTGTTCAAATTTATTTGTTGCTGGATCTGTGTATACCTAACCCTCAAGAGATTGGAGGCCCCAGGGAGTTTAGATGTCTGGTGGGGTGGGGGGTAGGGACATCCATGTGGAGATGGGAGCGGGGGGTGGGTAGGGATGAGGTATGTGGGATGTGGAACAGTCAGAGAGTAGACTGAGGGTAATAAAATATGGAGTATAAAAAATTACCTATTTAATTAAAAATTATTTGATGATCAATTTTTTAAAAAAATTATGAGGTGGTAAGATTTCTAACATAACTTAAAGCAAAATTCTGTCTATGACTAAGACTTACTGAAAGGTTTGCTTACTTTACCCTTGGTCTTTCTTTCTCTCCCTTCCTTTTATTCCCCACCTTCTGCATTCCCAGGAGAACATCTTATTGGTCACACTGCTAGATATAGATATAAAAAAATTAATGATTAGCATGATTAGTGTACTAAGCTAAAAAGATGAACTTGGGCTGGGTATATTTGTTCAGTGAGTAAAACACTTGTGTAAACATGAGGAACCCATGTAAAATACAGCATGGCAGCATGGATGTATCATATGATTGGTTTTACATCAAGATGGGAGGTCATGACAGTAGAATTCCAAGAAGCTCATGAGTCAGCTAACCTGACATATGTAGGTATGATACCTCACATGTGATTCTCAGACAGAGGGCAAGACCAACCTAGGTTGACTTATTACCTCTAAAATGCACCCTAGAATATGCAAGATCCAAACATACTCTCTCTCTCTCTCTCTCTCTCTCTCTCTCTCTCTCTCTCTCTCTCTCTCTAAAAATGGAGCCAGAGACTTTTAGCAGACTCCTGTAATCTAAGCCCTTGAGAAGTGGAGGTAGTAGGATTAGTGCTTTGCAAGGTCCTTCTTGCCTTCATACTAAATTAAAGACAGTCTACACTACATTAAAACTTGCTCCAAAGTATATGTGTATGTGTGTGTTGAGGGGTGGGGTGGGATGAAAGATGGCTCAAAATCAAAACATATGCCTTTCTCTTCCAGAGATTATGCTGTCAGTCTCCATATCAGAAGACTCACAAATACTTGCGACCCCACCTTAAGGGTGTCCAACATCCTATTCTGGCCTCTGCAGATATTGTATGCATTAACTGAGCCTGAATTCTTAGTCATAGTGAATATATCTTTGTGACTCTATTGGATATTTATTTCTCTTTCCAAACTTGAGAAATATTTGTTCAGGTTCTTTGTCTATATTTCCAATGTATTCTTGCTTTTGAATTGTTTTCTTGCCTTTGAGTTGTCTTAAATCATTATATATGTGTGCTATTAACTCCTGAGGAGACAGATGGTCTGAAAGTACAAATTTTGTTTAACTTGAGTTTGTTAGTTATTTCCTTAGGTAGAGGGAAGCGTTTGTGCTTCATGCAAAACAATTCATCAACTTTGAAATTTGTATATATCTATTTCTTAACCCAGATCTAAGATAGACAGACTCAAAACCCAATATCATTTATTCTTCTTGACACCATGAGTTTTATTTTTATATATAATGCTATTAGTTATGAGAATGTATAAAAACCCACATTAACAATTTACTAAAAGGACACACTTAAAGAAATGAAAGCACTAAGCTAGTTATGGTAATGTGCTCTCTTAGTCATTCAGGATGCTAGGGTAGTGCTATGAGGATGAGTTAATTGCCTAGCACAGGAGCCAAAGACCATACCAGCAGGATTTTGAGACTTTATTTTCAAAAACACAAGTGCGGGCTGGAGAGATGGCTCAGTGGTTAAGAACACTGACACTTCTTCCAAAGGTCCTGAGTTCAAATCCCAGCAACCACATGGTGGCTCACAACCATCCGTAATGAGATCTGACGACCTCTTCTGGTGTGTCTGAAGACAGCTACAGTGTACTCACATATAATAATAAATAAATCTTAAAAAAAATAAATGAATTTAAAAATGAATAATAAAAAAAAAAGAATGAGGCTGGAGAGCGAGCTCAGTGGTTAAGAGCACTGATCTTCCAGAGGACCGAGTTTAATTCCCAGCACCCACATGGTGGCTTACCACTGTCTGTAACTCCTGTTCCAGGGGAACTGAAACCATCACAGACACACATTCAGGCAAAACCCCAATGCACATAAAAATAATAAATAAAATATTTAAAAAAAACACACAAGTGCATAAAAGTGCCATAAAATATTTAGGTAATAATAAAGCAAACATTGCTTCTAATAAATGCTTCTAATCTTAATGCTGTGAAAGTACACAGCCCCTGTACAACACCCTTTTATGGAACAATCCCAAATACAGAGATAAATTTCATTGTATTTCTATGGGAATACAATGGTCTGTGATAAATTGGTTACATTTTTGTATTCATCTTTGTGCTACATTTCACTTATGTTACTTCAAAGACATCTGCGATTTGAGACCAGATTTTAATATAGACAAAGGATTCAATCACAGCCCTAACATTTGTTCTCCACATAAATTAAAACTTCCTGTTAGCTGGGCTTTTAATACCAGCACTTGGAAGGCTGAGACAGACAGGTCTCTGTGAGTTTGAGGCCAACCTATTCTACATAGTTTTATAAGAGCCAGAGCTAGGGCCAGATCCTGCCCTTCAAAGAACAAAAGAAAATAAAAAGTAGACAAACAAAAAAAAAACAGCCTTCCTCCTTTTGTAATGCTGGATTTCATGATCACAAAACTGTAACTCGATAGGATGATAATCTGGCAACTTGTAAGTTGCTAACGTTTTAGTATAACTATTCTTCAGTATGGGGTTCTCTCATTATTTTGAGAAATTAAAATATGCTTGTCCAGTCAAAGAAATCCATAAAGTATGAGAAATTATATTTAATGCTAATAAGGATTAATATGCTTCTACTAAAAAATGTAATTATAGTGTGTGCAATATTGTACACTCCCTAAGTGCTTTTAAGTGATAAATGATAAAGCTTAGGAAGCAATGTTGTCATTAAATGTGGGGACACAAAACTATAGGAGAAAAGAAAATGAAAAACTAAAAAAAGAAAAGAAGAAAATTAGCAAATTTAGGATAGATAGCTGCCCCCAACAAAAAACCCAATAAAACAAGCAAACAAAACAGAAGCAAAAAACCCTGATAAAATGAAGACAGTAGCAAGAAAAACCTCTGAAGAAAATCTGTCTGTATTTATCAGGATAGTGAAGATTTGATAAAAAATCAAGACCATCTACTAATGCAATTATGAACTGGCATTCATCAGAAGCAAACTATTGCTTTCTGTTTATCCTCAATGCACATGCAAATATCAAGCTTTGTCTTGTGCTTATCTGATCAAGTCAGCCTAGAGTATGACAGGAAACAGAAAGGTATTTGCTATGAAGGAGCCTGACCCTAACTCTACACATTGCACTTTATTTGTTTGTATGCTTTGTTTCTGTGTGTATGTAAAGCACAGTTCAACCCTAGGCACCTTCCTCGATCACTATCCACTTCATAAGGTCTCTTGGTTAACTAGGAGCTAACAGATTCCTCCAGACTAACTGCTCAGCCAGCCCTGGGAATCCTGTGTCTCTGCCTCCCAAGCACTCGTGGGTAGGTTCCCAGAAGTGCTATTTATATGTATGTGGATTCCAGGTTAAAGCTAAAGTCCTTGTGCTTGCAAGGTAAGCACTTTACACATGGAGCCAACTCCCCAGCCCTGAAACTTCTCCCTACAGTTATATCCAGGCTTGATTGGCACAGCGACACAGACTAAACTCCCACAGTTTTACTCACATGCTAGCAGTTACTTCCAGTACTATCAATCAATCTTCAACAGAAACAGCCTCTGCTGTGATATGCTCTGGACAAGTCAAAGTGCTGGTTTTTTTGTTCAATAAACACACTTCAAGAATGTCACCTTGAAAGCAATTATCTAAACTAAAAATGCAGTATAATTCTGTTATTTACAATTAAAGTAAATTATAATTATCATAGCATGACTTCCACATTCCTATTTTGTAAATTGTTTAGTAGAAATCTAATATTATTGTATTGGTTTTACAAATGTGTCTTCTTGGTTGGATTATAAAATAAGAAGTAGTTCCTTTGTTTTCTTCCTTATACGCCCTTTGCTAATACTGCCTATTAAACCAGACATACAGTTAACACCCCATAATATTTTCTGAATGAAGAAATGCATGGCTGAAGATTTCCAACCTTCACTACTTGCCTAATGGCTAAGCTCCCTTTTGTCTACCAGGTCCCTGGAGATAATCAGGAATTCAACATGACTTTCTCTCATCTTCTTCCAGAGCTTTAATGACATCACCATGAATCAGTCAATCCAACCGTATAGCAATCCTTTTCTCTGTTTTCTCTTTCTCTCCCTGCACAGGCACACACATGCACACACATGCACACACCATCCGTTCTCGTTCTCTCTCTCTCTCTCTCTCTCTCTCTCTCTCTCTCTCTCTCTCTCGTTCTCTCTCTCTCTCTCTCTCTCTCTCTCTCTCTCTCTCTCTCTCTCTCTCTCTCTCTCTCTTTCTCTCTCTCTCTCCTGTTGCCTCTGACTTTCAGAAATATTTTTTTAAAGTGTCACCCTTGGCCATTGCAATGTTTTTTACACTGTCATTTTAGCTGAATTGTGAATATATTTATGTGTAGAATCCTAAGTACTCTACTTTTGAATCTACTTTATTTAATAGAGTGACTAGAATATAAGAAATCTAAAAACAAATTCTGGGATTTTTTAAAAAGAATCTATAAATTGACATAATGTATTTTCAAATATTTCTTGAAACCTACTTTTTACTGCAACAAGACTTAGCAGTTAGTACTGGATACAGATAAAGACTGGATAGGGCACAACACACAATATGGCATTTACACTAACAGTTTTGAACATTACAGCATATTTGGACTCCAATATTTTCTACTGCTTAAAGCCTTTCCACTTAGTGTTAAAGTCATACATAAAATCTTACATTTCCCACTACTTAATATGAATAATTTTAGAATGTTTATTGTGAAGAGCAGTCACCTACAAGTTGACAGCTCTGAATTGAAAACAAAGTATTAGAAAAATACTTACAGATTGCATTTATCCTATTACTTTAGTTTCCTTGATAATTTCTGACCTACAGAAGAAGTCACCTTTCTATTATATTCAACACTTGTATACAAGTTGAGTTCATATTTCTATTATAATTATTCAAGGTGTTGAAGTAGAAATTCTCACTTTACCATTTCCTCTCTTGCCTGGAAAGCACTAGCATAGTTCCAAAAATAGTTGCAAGAAGCTCTCTTGGATGGCCACTGCAATCTAAGGAGTTTTGGTAAAATTCTCTCTAAGCCAAAAGCATCGTGCTCTACAAAATCATTGAGAATATTCAGAAAACTAATGTGCAGCAATAAGATCAAAACTAAAAGGTTTACATTTAGAAACAGCTTTAGGTTTATCAGTCATTTATTTAAGAGACATCAAAGGGCTTGGGAGAAAATCAGAATATCAACATGCAAATGAGATGGGTAATGGGAAGAGTGTGGTAAGCAGGTGGTTAATGCAATATGGTTTCAGGTTGTGTCTATACAATTTTGATACACAAACCTGGAGACACTGATGGCTCAGACTCTACTTCTCTTTTAAGTTCAGTGGCCATTATCCACACTGGGCAACCCACAGCCATCTGTAACTCCAGCCCGAGAGGATCTGACACTCTCTTCTGGACTTGGAGGGCATCTGCATGCACATGTGCACAAACCCACACATACACACATATTTAAAAATTAAATCCTTAAATGAAGATTTTGTTACATAATAAGTGCAAACCTTGGCATGTATATTATTTGAATTGTTTGTAATTTTAAATTTTATCCTTTAAACATTACAAAACAGTTTTACTTATTTTCCAGTGAAGTGAAAGAAACCAATTTAATATTAAACTTTTAAGCAAGTGCTTGTCTGTGAATAATTAACCTGGGAATTACAAATAGTGTTTACTAATTCATTAAAAGAAGGAAGGAAAACACACAGTCGATGCTAATTCCAGTCTCACAGCCAGCAAATAACAACAAAGCCTCATTTAGTCATCTTGTGTAAATAATTTCTCGTAGTATTTTTGTTTATTTATTTATAGGATTTCCCCAGCCTAGCTATGAATATTATATGACCAAACTCATTTATAGTGGATTATGAGGTTTCATTTTCTAACCAACGCAAATTAGCTTCCTAGAAAATAAACAAGCAGTTAGCAAGAGAAAGGCATCCTTCCCAATTAGCCAGACCTCTGCTGGTCCATGTTTAATGTCATAACGCAATACAATAATCTGGCGCACGTTGCTGCTAGGAGTGAGCTTCATTAGAAAAGTCGGGGGAAGGCTGGAGCTCTGCATGCTCTCAGCCTCTACTTGATAATTAAAGCCATATGCCTCAATGGATCTGGAAGGAATATGAATAATGGTGGGAAAGACAAAGATACTCACTGAGAAACCTGTTGTTTGAGATGCTGTGATACCCAGCACTCTCCCGAGTCATGTTTCACCTATTTTTAAAATGAAGTTAACATGGCACTGAAACAACTGCGGTATTATGTCTTAATAAAACATCTGTTTAGGCAAACATAGTCGATGTTCTTTGTTGTAGTCCAGAACCTAAGACCCAATACTATTTAACAAGAATTCCTTCACCACACAGAACGTTGAATTATATAAACTAGGGAGAATAACAAAAGGTATAATCAGTGCCATCTCAGAAATTATTGTTAAAACTTCCAACTAAAGAGCCAGATCTCATCTCAGCACTTAAAGGAAGAAAAAAAAATCTTCCTTCAGAATACATTCAACATGGTGTACAAATAAGGGAAAAATAATTACCTAAAAACTGAGTTGAGTATTCCAAGAAGAATTACTGTAAGATTCATTTAGAGTTCACTATGCACCACTTACCAATGGGTTAGACTTTAGTCAGCTTTTGAAAGGTTAGAATGAATGAAAATGGTTGAAGGCAGAGCAAAACAAACAAACACCAAAAAACAAAAAAAAACCCCAAAAAAACCTACATGTGATGAAATCCTAAAGAACAAGGAACAAAAGTTCCAAATTAAAGTAGTAGGGCAGATATTCTGCCCTCTGGAGTACAAGCACCCTTAATAGACTGAGCATAATGTGTCAAATATTAGAGCTTGGGACCAGATTTAAAGGTATTAACTATCTTTCAAGAAATCAATTTAAGAAACTATGCCTAAGTCAGACATATTTCGACAGACAGAGAAATGATCTGATTAGAAAGAAAAACAACCAAACAAGAAATGCCAGTCAGAAGGGCTGTGTGACAGTCAAAATTATCTAAGCATATTTTAGACATGCTGCTAATAACTTTTCTTGTAAATTGAATCCTCCTTAAAATGGAAATAGCTTTACAACGATAAATGTCAGAATAAGCAGTTTATTTTTAATGCTATTTGTTCTGCAACTACTTGCTAAACAGATTTCTAAAGGGCACAGATATGGAAAAACTGGGAAAAGCGCATTTACTAGTAAGTGAGAGTAAGCAAGCATACACCAGGAACGCGTGAGCACAAATGGAACACTGGATTTCTAGAGACCAAAGCAAGGCAAAATAAAGCAGTTTGCAGTCATTCCTTTCCTTATTCCTTCATGAAGCAAATATTGACATGAAAAACTATGGCAAAGGAAGAGTAGGGTCACTAGTTTAAGCTTCTAACCCGAAAGCACTTTTATAGACATTTAAATAGATGATAGTAGAACAAGAAGGAAGGAAGGAATGGGACCCTTCATAGTAAGATTATAAAATTCAAAGGTTTCAGTTAGGGATGGTTTCTAAAAGGAAACTGCTGAGAAACTCAGTAATAAACATGTGACTCGAGTGGACACAGATAGCTTTAAACCTGTCACACACTCCTATCCACCTTGATGGTCTCAAGTAGAAGTAGGAAAGAATGAATGGGCTCATGATACTTTGAGGACTTTTACTGAGGCACAAATAATGCACTTTTCTTCTTTTCTTTAATTTTTCTTTCTAGCTTTTTTCTCCATTCTCTTCTCCTCTCCTTTCCTCCTCCCTCTCTGTCTCTTGCTCTTGGAGCTTGCACCTTCTGCAGGGTCCAGTGGTAAGTTTGTGCCTCATGGCTTACACCACCATGTTGTCAATCATATCAAACAATAGCCTTCCTACAAGTTACCTGTTTCGTAGAGCATCAGTCAGAGACACTCTTCTTTAGTTTAGGCTGCTCCTTTAGAAAGTAAGATAAATTGAGGATAGCAGTGTGAACTTCATATTTTACACCAGTTCTGTTTTCAACATCCTCATTGGTAAGAACAAAATGGGGAAATAGTAGTGGAAAAAAGGGAGTCTATGGGGTGGGAAAAGGAAGGAAAGGAGCTTAGAAGAGAGAAAAGTAAATAACTGAAGTTCTGTACTTTGCATGAGGGATGTCCCCCAAAGACATGCTGGGAGTTGTGGGACATTTAAGAACCAGGATTTACCTCTGTTGAGTGTCTGACCTTGAAGAGCTTCTTGGCCTCCTTTTCCCTCTCTTCTGTGCCTGAAGGCCAGTAGGTTTCATCCATCAGAAGGTGGGCAAAGAAAAGCAAGTAGGAGGCAGAGAGGTTCAGGGACACATGAAGACTGCCTGGTGGAAATTCCTTTGGTTTTATACTGTTAATTCCATTTGCAGAAACTATTAGGCCCTGAAGCTTTTGCCCTTTAGTTGCGAGGTTCTGCAATTTTTAAGGACCTTTAAAATGAAGAGTCCATAATCACTTCTCCTATGTTAAGAGTCCATACAAGACACCAAGGGATTAGACCTAAGTGAAAAATAACAGACTCACACTCAGTTCCAGTTCATCAACACAGATGTAATTCTCAGGCTGCAGGGGAGCAGCCAAGGCTGGAAACATCTGGTCAAGATAGCGACCCTGGAAATTCTACTTCAGGCAATCTGAGTGCTTTGTGATATGAGGTTCAGTCTGCTCTCTTCGGGCTGTGATGAGGAACTAACCTTAGAACAAAAGTTCCAGTTCACTACCCTTATGCTCTTCCTCTGTATCTTGCTGTCTCTGTAACTGTTCCCAATCTCGTTACGTCTTCACCTCTTTGCATGTTCAGTGCCTTTACCTAGCTATGTTTGAGTTGACACTAATCAATTGAGGTTCTCAATTATGCCTTCAGGGTCATATTATAAAATTCCAAGTTAAAAAAATATTTGGGAAATACATTAAAGGACTCAGTAGGAACAAATTGATCATATTCTTGTAAGAACTATACAGTGGTAGGCATGTGGGAAGAGTTAAAGAGGAAAAGCCCACAGCGCATGATCATATCACAGTTCTTTGAGTGGCACATCCTAACTCAGCCTGAAAATGTTATATTTTTCAGATAACAAGTTTTTATCTGAAACAGAGCAACAGTGCCTTTGTCCTGCTTCCACATACCACTCAGAGCAGGATTCATTTTGCTGAACTCATCAATCAGGTTTGTTGCAAGTTGCATCATTAATTTCAGGAAAAAAAACTGCAAAGATTTAGAGTGATAAGGTATATTTACATTAATAATTTAGGAAGTATGTTAAGTCTTCTCTATGCAACATAAATGCCTTAACTTCTAACATTTAATAATCTTAAGTGGGCATGCTTGGAGAACTTAGCATGTGTTCTTTGTGATCCTAGTCATTCACGTGCAAACATCTTTATCCAAAGATAAAACACCCAGGTTTTCCTTCATGTTTTTTATTATAGGTTTCAGTTTTTTCAAACTCATGTCACTGAAATGGTTGAGTTATATCTACCTGTAAATATGAATCTTGCCAGACAAGGAGACTGAGGTGCATATTTGTACATACCAAAGCAGACCTGTCCTCCAGGTTCTCCTCCAGCATCCCTTTAGTCCCTACTTGGCATATCATGCCCTCTACACTGAACTTTCCTGCCCAGGGGCTGGGCTGCCCTTCCCCCACGAGGCTCTTCCGTATATAATACAGACGTTTTGGTTTCCCCTAGCCCCACTTCCCTTCCCATGGCAACTTCCAGGCCTCCTTCCTTGGGGGGACCAGAGAGCAGTTTCCAACAAACCTGCATTTACATGTATTTAAATCTGTCTTAAACTGGCTCAATTTTACTGGTGGAGAAATAACTTGGAGACACATAGTTACAGTACATTTCTGACTGTAATCTCTTAAAGGAAAACATACATTTTTGATATCAGAACATAGTTACAAGATTCCCACTTTAATCTCTTATGCTTTTTCCAGGCTCACATGGAGAGTACCACTTCTAAACAGGACACTTTCCACTCATCTCATCCCCAAAACAGAGACAGTAAGAATACTCACATCACAGAGTCTTTATGAGGCTCTAATCATGTTTTACTTTGGTAAAGTACATTGCAAACTGAAGCATCTTTAAATAGTAATTAGTGAAGTAGTCCATAGATATAGAAGACCCCTTTCCAAACATAATGCCCTGAGATCTGGTGGTTAAAAACAGAAGCTAGATTGACAAGGAGTAATAAAGAGAACAGACTGCTCAATACCTTTAGTCTTTGTAAACAAGTCCTCAAAAACTATAAAGAAGTCCTGTATTGGATACTGTGGGGAGATCGAACAGGATATAAGCATTTACTCTCTTTTCTTAGCACTTATTTGGGCCCATAAGGTAGACTATATAGTAAATATAGAGAATAATGCATGACAATTTTTACAGCAACAATTTATTTAATATAAAACTATATGATTTCAATCCACATGTATTCAGGGGAAGGAAATTTTAACCTAGGCTATGTAGAAATAACTGAGTTAGAAAATGGAAATGAAAAAACAATGGGATAACATAGTAGTGAGAAGACCCTGTATTTACAAAGGGCTAATTTACTAAAATGAAGTTAGAGAATTTAGTGAAGTAGAAAATTCTGATTAGCACAGTTAATGTCCACTGGTACTGCAGCTATAAAGGGTTGGTTCTTGGTTACTGTAAGAGCTTACACAAACTGCATTGCAGGGCCCATCCCTGGAGTCTTGCTTACAGGTTTCAGATGGAGCCTGAAAGGCTGCACATTTAAAAATCTCTGACAGTACCCGTGCTGCAAGACAAAGAGTCAAGCTTTAAAGTCACTATACTTCAAACGCATTAAGCTTAATAAAAATTGAGGCAAGAGATTAAAGGGTAAATTATCCCCAAAAAGAATGATTTGAAAGATAATTTAAAGAAGAGTAAGAGAAAAAGTATACATACACACATATATTTAATTTTTGTGTGTGAATATATATATATACAATATACACACACTTATACACACATACATGTGTGTGTGTATGTGTATGTGTGTGTGTGTGTGTTTGAAAAACACAAGCATGTGCACCACAGGGGCTGATGCATACTTAAATACATATGTACACACATGCATGTACATGTATATGTATGAACCCCCAATATGAGATAGTAGCCTCTGAAATAAGGTAGCAACATGTGTGAAATAACAGAAAGCCATTTTGAATCATCTCTTTTACTTCCTGTACAGTGAATTGAAGCATGGAGTAATTCTAAGGCTTTCTCAGACAGAATCCCATAACCTATCTGGTCTTTAAAGTCAGTGAATAATCAATTCATGCTTAGTTCTCTTCCTTGTGTGGACAGAATCTAGTCACTGGGATCCATGACACCAATTTGACTTTACATTTTTTTTTTATTTTTAGTTGTTCAAAATTGGAAGTGATGTGGTATTTGAGGTGTTTTTTTGCAGAGTCAAGATGGGAAGATGAGGTGCAAGTATAGAGGCAGGGAGGGAAGTGACAGGCAAAAGAAGGTCTGGTAAGGATGCTGTAGTGTTAACAAGTGACTTCCTGCTTGATGTCAGGGTTTCCTTGGTGAAAATAAGATCAATAGCCGCAAGAAATCCTAGAGGAGGTACTGGGTTTTAGATGACTGAGTGGTGTTGCCCCTCACCCTTGCCCTGGAAAGATATGTCGACTTGTCAAGCTCAGTCTGGGAGCTAAAAAGATCTGATTCCCAAGATACATCTTGAAGTGGGGAGTGTAGAATTTTATATCATGTATGTAAGTTACAACATGATATTACAAAGAATTAGGACTAAAAGAAAGCAAAAAACACGTGGGAAAATCCTCCCATTAAATTACAAAAAAAAGGAAAAACATGAAGAAAGAAGAAAGGTATCTACGAAGGAAAGACAAAAGACATAGTGGGGGATGAAAAAGTCATGCTGTTGATAAGGCCATTGACTTCAGCAATGTGCAAGTGACCAGGGAATTGGGAGAAAGCAGTTTAGTTCAACCTGCAGAAATAAAAACATTCAGTGAGTAAATGAAAGAGAAATGAATCAAGAGAATACTGAGAAAAACAAACAATGGAGACTATAAAGAGAAACTTGAAATTTTAGGCATGTTAGAAAAAGGAACAGACAACCTAGCAAGTAAGATGTTGAATGGTCTGGAGTCTGTGTTCTGAAACAGGAGCTGAAGGAACAGGGTTAGATTAATGAATTGACAAAAACAGAAGAAATATTTTAGGAAATTAGGTCAGACAGACATTTTCCAAAGTAGGAAGTAATATCATTTTAGAGAAGATAAGTTGAGGCTTAAATTAACAAAGATTCGAGTTTGGCTATTTGAGGCAAAATGGGACTAGATATGCAAGTAGATGAAGAGTTAAGAGTTAAATCAGAAAAAAAAAAACTTTACAGGAGTCTGAGCAGACAGGCAAGGCAGTAATGTCCCAAGCCACATTACTAAAGTCCCACACCATGATGACCCAAAAACAAGCTGAATAAGGACAGCAATAAGAAATAAGCCAAGTTAGAGTGGGGAAAACCCAAGTCCTCAACCCTACCCAAAAATCTACAGGGAATAAGGAATGCTGGGACCTGGAGAAATAGTCTTCCCCAGGGAAAACTACACCAAAGTTCAATAGCAAATAGGCAGCCATGAATCCATACATATGAGTAAGTTTATACAGTTTGCATATGTTACATTTAAGAACATATATAGGTATGTCTGCAGACATATATGCATGTAATAACAATGAAAAAGGAGGCCAAGGTTTAAAAAAAGTCAAGGATGCAGACGAGGGAGAGGTTAGAGGAAAGGGAAGGAGGAAATGATGTAATTATATTGTAATCTCAAAACTAAAAGAAAATTTGTATTTAAAAAGGACCATCCTGTAGCCAAAACAATTCTGAACAATAAAAGAATAGCTGGGGGAATCCCTATCCCTGACCTCAAGCTGTACTACAGAGCAGTAGTGATAAAAACCACAAGATTTTGGTACAGAGATAGACAGGTCCATCAATGGAATAAGATCAAAACCCAGTAATAAACCCATACATCTATGGTCATTTGATCTTTGACAAAGAAACCAAAACCATACAGTGGAAAAAGAAAGCATCTTCATCAAATGATGCTGGTGTATCTGGTAGTCTGCATGTAGAAAAATGCAAATTGATCCATATTTATTACCCTGCACAAAGCTCAAATCCAAGTAGATCAAAGACCTCAACATAAAACCAGATACACTGAATCTAATAGAAGAGAAGGTCGGAAAGCCTCGAATGCACTCGCACAGGGAAAATTACCTGTACAGAACACCAATGGCTCAAACTCTAGGATCAACAATTGATAATTGGGATCTCTAGAAACTGAAAAGCTTCTGTAAGGCAAAGGAAACTGTTAATAGGATAAAACAACAATCTACAGATTGGGAAAAGATCTTCACTAACTCTATATCTTATAGAAGGATAATATTTAACCTATACGAAGAACTCAAGAAGTTAGACTCAAAAATCCAAATAACCCAATTTGAAAATGGGGTACAGAGCTAAACAGAATTCTCAACAGAGGAAATTTTTAATAGCCGAGAAGCACTTAAATAAATGTTCAATATCCTTAGTTTTCAGGGGAATGCAAATCAAAATGATAATGAGATTCCATATTACACCAATCAGAATGGCTAAGATCAAAAACTCAGGTGACAGCAGATGCTGGCAAGGATGTGAAGAAAGAGGAACATTCCTCCATTGCTGGTGGGATTGCAAACTGCTACAACTCTGGAAATCAGTCTAGTGGTTCCTTAGAAATTTGGGAATAGTTGTACCAGCTGCTTATGGAGACAGATGCAGATACTTATAACAAACTATTGGACCGAATAGTTATTCCTGGCATATACCCAAAAGATGCTCCACCATACCACAATGACACTTGTTCCACCATGTTCATAGCAGCGTTATTCATTATAGCCAGAAACTGGAAGCAACCTAGATGTCTCTCAACTATAGAACTGTTACAGAAAATGTGGTTCATTTACATAATGGAATATCATTTACCTATTAAAAATAAGGACATCATAAATTTTGCAGGCAAATGAATGAAACTAAAAAATATCATCCTGAGTGAGGTAACCCAGATCCAAAGGACATACACGATATGTACTCACTGATAAGCAGATATTAGTCCAATAGTACCTAATAGCCATCATTCAACCCACAGACCATAAGAAGTTAAACAAGAAGGAAGGCCCAAGAGATGATACTTCCATCCCACTTACAAGAGGAAACAAAATAATCATGGGAGGCAGAGGGAGGGGGAACTGAATGAGAGAGGAGAAGCTGAGGGGGGAAGGTGGGGTAGAAACAGGTATGGGGGTTGGGGAGACAGCAGAGAAGCCCAAAGTCCAAGAGAATGAATAGACATATGCAAAGACAAAAATGGAGCAGAGACTAAAGAAAAGGCTACCTAGGGACTGGCCCAACTTAGCATCCATGCTATGGGCAGGCACCAAACCCTGACACTATTATTGATGCTGTGTTGTGCTTGCAGACAGGAGCCTCGCAAGACTGTCCTCTGAGAGGGTCTACCAGCTGCTTATGGAGACAGATGCAGATACTTATAACAAACTATTGGACCGAATTTGGTGATCCAAATGGAAGAGTTAGGGGAAGGACTAAAGTATTTGAAGGGGATGGCAACCTCATAGGAATTCCAACAATATCAACTAACCCAGACCCCTGGGAGCTCCCAGAGACTAAGCCACTAGCCAGGCAGCATACACAGACTGGCCCAAGGGCCCTCAGCATTTATGTAGTGGAGGACTGCCTTATCTGGCTCCAGTTGGAGAGGAAGCACCTAATCCTGTAGGAACTTGATATGCTATAAAAGGGAGATGCCCCAGGGGTGGGCACCCTCTCAAAGAGGAAGGGGAGGAGGAAGGGGTGAATAAATCTGGGAGTGTGGGACTGGAAGGGGGGCAACATTTGGGATGTTGGTAAATATTTTTTTTTAAAAAAAAAATCTGTCCATCCTGTGTTGAGAGAGTAGATTAGAACTTGCCCAACTTGTGAGTCTCCAGCTCTGATGCCCTATCTAGAATGACAAACAAAACAGAAAAAAATGGGGTTTAATATTTCTTTCTTAAGCATTCTGTGTATAATACTGACAGATAATAAAGATAACTATTTATCAAACTGATTTGCAACATCAGTACTTCATATTATAAATAAAAATGAAACTCTATATTCAGGGAAACTTTTATTATCCATACTTTGCTATATCATTATAAAACAATCATAATAACAGGATGAATATTCATTGTAAAATTCTATTCAGAATACATTAAATAGATCAGATAAATTGTCATGGAAATTCTAACAGTCAAGTCTACAGATATTTCTTTTATTTTATATCTAAGGAGCTAGAGAGTACTTTAAATCAATCAGATAAATGCACACACAAATTCTAACAATGGGGTATACAGACTTTTCTTATTTTATATCTAAGGAGCTTTGAGCTTTAACTCAAAGAAATAATGTAAATAGACTAGATTGCAGATGATAAGTGGTAATAAACAATTCTAACTTAAGCCCTGGACACTACCACACTGTGACATGTAGGATCCTCCTGACTGCTTCCTGAGTGAGGGGCTACAGTCTTGCAAACACAATTGATGCACACTGTGGGAGATCACACAATGGAGCCTAAGGAGCACACCAGAGCCCTGAATTCCACTGAGAACAGAACATAGGAAATACCACCCCCCTATACAGAAAACAGGCACCAGTAGTCTAACTGATAGATTTTTCTATCTGTATCCATATATTTTCCCCTAACAACACCCCATTTATAACAGAGTTGAGATGGATTGTGTGTGTGTGTGTGTGTGTGTGTGTGTGTGTATCTACAGCAGACTGGTAAGCAGTCTAGAGTGCCTAGTGATTGATTGTATCCTTAGAAACCAGGCCTGCAGTGTGAAAGGTTCTTTGATCACTGGTGGGGATCCAGACAGCACTAAGTTCTCTCACAGCCCCCCAGGATCCAGTGTGTCCTTATGTCTAAGTCTTGCTGAGAGACAAGGAACATCTTCATTAGGAAAGAAAAATATCTCAAGCCTGAGCTCTTCAAAAATATGCACAGGAAGCTTTTCTGTCTTTGGGTCTTTAATTTTTTATTATTATTATTTTGTTTCCATTCGGTGTGTGTGTGTGTGTGTGTGTGTGTGTGTGTGTTATGCATGTAAAGCCAGCCTCCTCTGAGTGTAAAATCTGAATTGAGTCCTAAGAAGATGAAGGTATCCATTTATATATCCATTATGGAATGTGTTAGAAAATATATTCACCCTGGTAACATTCTACTCTGAGTATAATTAACTTTTAAAAGCACAAATAAATATGATCTCAAACCTAGTCAAATCGCATAATTATTAGCTACCTTTTTTCTCAAAATGATACATCAATCACATTTTCAATATAATTTCCAATATTCTGAGATGACTCTATAATTTCTCAAGCAAAATTCTTGGAGAAAATGAGCAGTGTCTAGTTTAACAGTAACATATCATCTTCACACTTGTTTCTGAAAGCCACCCAAGGTCTAAATCACATTTGCAGGCACAGCAGTGCTACAATACTAGTGCAGTATATCATGGAACAAACTTGAAAACACAGGCACTATTGAAGAACAATATTTAGATAGATAGCCCATTGGGCAAGGACTATGTCTAATTCCATGTTAGTTATGGCACATTGAGAAAGGTTGGAACTCAATAAATGTAAAATAATAACAACACTCTTTCTCCCTTTAAAGTACATAATTACATCTACCCCCAAGCTTGGTGACAGATCTTTTGTTTATTAAATGCACAGCCCAGAAGGCACAAAGTGCTGCAGTTTCAGTGAGAGTTGCAGTAAAGATCTCTCAAGTTTAAGCAAATCTTTCTATGTCTACAAATCCCCAAAGAACATCTTAGCTGTTGACCATGCATGGAGCATTACCAAATGCAGGAAACCTTTTCTAAGTCCCTAAAGTAGAATCTAAACATGAAGTGGAAATGTGTTCTCAAAGTTAGTTTGGAAATATGTCATGGAATAAAATTACTCTAGGCTAATTTACCATTTCTCTCTCCTAAAGAGCAACATCAATCTGCCGCACAAACCCCTGAAGGCTTTCTGCAGGAAGCATTCAATAGGTTCTCTCGCTTGTGTTCAAAGTGAGCTGTTATCCAAGTAGCCTGAGGAGGAAAAAAATGACTCATGTACAGCTTTATTGGAGACATTTGCACTATAATGAAGCAAAGCAACAGGTCAGTTTAAAAATATTGAGAGAGAGAGAGAGAGAGAGAGAGAGAGAGAGAGAGAGAGAGAGAGAGAGAGAGAGAGAACAGCAGCCAACACTCATTCAAAGGGAATTTTGGAACTTTTGATTCATCTCATCATTATTTTCTTCTAGTTTGCCTGTTTGTGTTTGAATGCTTGCACTTGAACGTTAGTTTCACAATCACCTATTCTGCTTCGGGTATTGATGAGGTTCAACATATGCTCAGCGATTCACGGCAGTTAGAATAAGAAATGCAAATTCAGCTAAGTGCACCAAGTCTAATGTGGAGCTAGGGCCCCAGCTCCTTTGTAGTTTTCAAGGAGTATTATCATTAGCAGAGAAGGGTTAATGGCAGAGGCCTATGATTGTTTAAAAATTCACATTACCAAAGTGGATTACATTGCATCTACTGAGGGGATCAACAATGTAAGCTTACACTAAGCCGTTATTGCAGAAACAAAGCTTTCATTTTAAGCCCTTGGAAACAAGCATAAAATGGACAAAAGGAAAACTTCTTCTGATGTAAGAACAAGGCAGGAACTACATGCTTGCCTTTCAATCTCACAGGTTTAAAACTGTGATGTATATACAGAAAAACGGACCATCTCCCCAAATGGTGCATCATTAAATGAAAACATCAGAATTTTGAAGAACATTTTTCCTTTATAGCTATAAATCTGACAGAAATTCTTCATCTCAATGTCTATTTCTGTGGAGAATCAGCCCCAACATGGGAATGTAGATTTTCTAAATCACTTTGCTATGTGTTCTTTTATCTTGTAACGAGAACGTAAGGGTGATATTTGGAAAATACATGGCTGCAGCCAGAACTGTAGTTTTACCCTTTACAGTAGTGACTCAATTCCAACAATTCTGTTCTGTGACAGTGGAGTGCCTGGCAGCACAGGCACCAAGCCTGGGATGGAAACAGTTGATAAATATTCATTTCCCACAACAAACTTAGAAGTGGATTGTTGATATCCCAATTTGCAGACATAGAAATGAATGCTTACTATGTTTAGATAATTCTGTTTACCCAATATGACAGGAAAGCAACAATTCAAATATAGGTCTAACAAAATATATAGCTCTGGCACCAGTAACCACTAATTCGCCCAGTGGTTGCACACATACAGATGTCCCTCCCTATTCATTGCACATTCCTTTAAAGAATCATTCGCATAATTTGTTATCCAAGAGGGTCTTGCTGTAAGTTTAATTGAAGGCTCACTCCTTCGATTCTTGCTCAGAAATAACTGAAAGTGAGACCCCTGTGTTATTAGCAAATTGGAGCTCAGAAATGAAACATCTTTTCATTCTTTGTTAATTAGATCAAAATATACTATGTCATGATTAATGGTATGTGATGGATATATGGGGGGGCAGAGTGTGGGGGAAAACTTCCTAGTGAACTCAAGGGGTCAGTAAACACTGTTTGTTACTCATCCAAAAGGTCAAAATCTGACACCTCCAACACTTCAGAAGAGTTTGCAGGCACAGTGTTTGACACATCCTTCCCTGTGTGCTTCACAGGTATCAAATTTCTATATACCCTCTTTTTGGCTCTAATTTTTGTTTGTTTGTGACAGGGTATCTCTGTATAATCCAAGAGGACCTATGTCTTCTACCTATTGTGGAAATGATGGTTCATTCATTTATTACCTGCAGATCTAAAACATACTCGTAAGTAAAAGACCTATGCAGAAGCTCTGGAATTCTCACAAAATGTAGCAAGCAGTAAAGCTTGGGAGAGCAGAGTGAATGGATGCATGCATTTTCCTCCACCTTGCCACTCACCCTTTTGAAGCATGAGAAGAAACAAGAAAATCAGCTTTGCTATGGCTATGACAATCTCTGTCTGACTCATTCCTACTGAAAAGCCAAAATTAAGTAGAACGCAATTCATAGTTATAGGTATTTTGCACATAATATTCCTCAAAATATTACATATCAATATGTAGACAGGGGCCCTGGAGATTTTCTGTGTTAATGTATAGATATAGAGCTCTTGATATACTTCAAATAAAGAAAGATTAAAATATCCACTAGACACCTCTTATAATGCAAATCAGTGCTCCAGATATCATTCCTGGCTTGCTTGCTGGTGAGAGCCATACCAATGTGTGCTTAAGTAGACAGTCTACTACCTAGACATCTTCATGGGTTTTATTTTTTTCAGTGAAAGCTACATATGATAACTGTACTCACTCTGAGTCAGAATAACTCAAAGGGTGGTGGCTGCCCATATTTCTTTAGTGACTTTCTCACTGAAGTGACAAATGTTAATAATTTGATATACATTTTATCTGCTTTTTTATGTGTATAAAACAATGCCTAATCAACTTTTAAACAGCCTGTGAATACAGACTTTTGAAAGGGTATGAGAAGACTGCAGATGCAACTCAGTTGGTGGAGTATTTGCCTAGCGAGAAAGATGCCTAGGGTTCTGTCCCAGAATTCCACAAACCAGGCATGATGGTGTACACCTATAATTCCAGCAGTAGTCCATGGAGCCTGGAGGATCAAGAGCTCAAGATCAATGTGGGCTGCATAGTGAATCTGAAGCCAGCCCAGGATACATGAGATTGTGCCTCATAGAAAATAAAGCTTGTGTGGGCATAATAACTGGGTGGCAGGCAACCTTTCTTTCTGACATTATAAATGACCGCAGACATTCACCTGGGGCTTGAATACAGTGTTATGTGATGTTGTATAATTTGTATTCATCAGGGTTTGTTGAAACTCACTGGGATGAACATTCATAATTTTTCATGTTTTTTTTCTTTCACAGTGACACATTGGGCTGTTATGCCTTTAGACATCATTTTATGTATTGGTTATTTTGTCTTGAAATGACTCTTGATGAACCTTAACTCTTTCTTTTACAAATCTTTGCTGTCTCCAACTGTAGTGCTGGCAGTGCCGGAGACAGTTTCCCATATTAGGGTTTCATATCCGTAGAACAAATAAAGAAAGTAAAACTGGTAATCAAACCAAAAGTCTGGTTTTAGTTCATGCTTCACTGGGTGATGCAATGAGTGTTCCAAGAGAGTTCACTTCAGACCTCTCTCTCTAGAAATGTGTTCATTTCCCTTGCATTTCTAGTGATGCTGGGTAATAGCAACAGTTTCCCCTTTTTCCAATTTTATGAGAATAAAAACAAAACGGATATCCTCATTTTTATTTGCATTTCCTTGATTACTAGTGAGGTTGGGCAGCTTTCCATGAATTTATTAGCCATCTGTGTTTCTTTGTTTGGGTTTTACCTGTTAATATCATTTACTCCACTTCCTTTATATGGTCTTTGCAGTTTTTAATCAACTTATATGAACACTTTTTATGTAAGAAATAAATAACTCTCACCTTGTCCATTTTTTTTCTTTTACAAACCAGTTTTTGAGCATGTGAATATACTATGAGCTAAGAACGTAACCTAAAGGTTTTAAAGTTAAATAGAAGAAACAATGAAGAAAAGTTTACAAGCCTAACTCTGATTTGTTAAGCTTTAGAGAACAGGGTATTTGTTTTGGTAAAATATCTACCCAGTATCTGGGTACCAGAACCTGGCGAATACATGGGCTCAGTAAATAATTATATGTGCACTAATACAATAATAAGTGTGCTGTATATTTTTTAGTAACTATAAAATATAAACTTCAGGTACTTAGTTAATGAACAAGATTGATGCTGAAGGAAGAAACTGGAGAAAGAAAGAAATCAGGATGCTACATTTTACAAGACACTAAATGCTAAAAAAAAGAGACTTCCAAAGAAAGCAGTTCATTAAACCAATGTTTTATATAAACAAAATTGTATAACAAGTCTAGAAACATTATCCCAATTGGAAGTGAAGAAACAAATCTTAATCATGACAAACTATAATCTCTAATGCAATTATGCTAGAGATTTTCAAAGATTTGGATTGCATATAACACAATTACCCAACCACTTGAGGCCATAAGATAACTGAACAGTAATGAATGATGATAAATATATTAATAGCATAAAGGAAGCATATAAAAAGTCCACATTGTTAAATGACACATTTAAGCATATCTCTTGAACCAAATAGAATTATAACAGATTATAATATTTTCCATAACTGTCAATCAATTGTACTTTGAGTAAAAAAATTCAGTTTTTATTTATTAAACTCTATTTCACATAAGGATAATCAGTGTGCATTAGCCATTAGCTATTAGAAGTTCACCTATGTGTTTATTATTGACAGCAATGGTAGGCTATTCTCATAGGTTACTTTTTATATTTTTCTTATATTCAGACCGAGAATGCCCTGCTTGCATTATGGATTTTTACCAAAAAAAGAATTTCCCAGATAGAAATCTGACTCAGGCAGGAAGAAACAAAAGCAGTGAAGTGTTGTAGAACACACCAGAGACCATTACACCTGAAGGTTGACACGACCACCACCAGAGCAAAAGCCATTGTGAAATCAGTTGACTCACACGTGAGATGAAAACCCGACTCTGAGCGATCACATATCTTGCAGTGGCAATTCACAACCTGTGCTATTAATCTTTGGTTCTTTTCTTTCTTGTCAATCTTTTTAATGTGTGAGAAAACACTCCTAGGCAGTCGCACACACACACACACACACACACACAAAATAGAATGTATGAATGGCTAAGGTTGAGCAGATACACTCAAATAGCTGAATAACAACAATCCCATCTACTGAAAATAGGACCACAAAAATGAAAGTGAATTTCTAATAATAGTAACCAAAGAAAATCAGCATTAGCCCAGAAAATCATTTTTCATTTCCCATTTAAATTGAAGTAAATATGTAAAGCAAACTTTACTTTCATGTTTTATTTGATATGTAAATTGTATTTAAAACTACAAAATGTAATTTATGTATATCTGCCAAAAAGTTTACCATAATGGAGACGATATACTGAAAATGAAAATGTTAACAATCTATCTCTCTGAAAACTATGGAGAATTATTTTCTCAAAGGATAATTTTATTTAATGTGAAGTTATAATGTATATGTGAGATACTCAAAATGAAAATTACCTTCCATTTGCTGAATTCATAATAAGATTCAAACACACACACACACACACACACACACACACACATACAATTGACTTGTGGTATGAGATTTATTTCTCATAAATATATTTTAGTATTTTATGATGCACTCATTATTTATGGACTGGTATCAATTTAGTATAGCACCAGAATGACTGAAATGCAATCACCAATTACAGCCAATGTTTCTAGTGGTCTTAAGGTATTTGTTTTGCTTGTATGTGTGGGTTATATGTTTATGTATGAGTGTTTGCATGTGTGCACGGGTGTCAATCTTCTCAATATGTGTATGTATGTTTATGTATTCATGAGTGTATGGATGGGCATATGTTTGTGTTTTCTGTTAATGTTGTTTTTTCTTTTCCTATGTTTTAAGGATACTTTATGACAAAATGACTTGATTTTAGACTTCAAGAATTTCAATTGTACTAAATTTGCCACTGCTGAACTACATTCTTGACAGAGAATAGAAAACTTTCAGTCTGTGCCCACAGTATCTGTCTTAAGAAGTTTCTACATCGCTAACTCCTGTGAGGACAGGATGTCCCAATTGTGTGCCAGCATTGGCATCACACCTCTGTCCATTCCTCAGTCATCCCTCCTCTGCCTCTTGCCAAAGTTAAACATAAGCAGGGAACTAGGTTGCCAGGAAGAGGACAGCAAGCAGCAAAGTCCTCACGACAGTCAGCAGATGAGAAAATAATAAATTATTTTATCACAATAAAGAGTAAAGTTGCCATCACATCATCTGTGCCTAGCAGTTCTAGATAATTATAATCATTAAACCTTTCTTGGTTCACAATAAAACATCTAAATAGGTGTATAACCCCAATTTTCCATGCTGTAATTTAAAACTAGATATTTAACACAGTTAGTTGAAACCCAATATCAGATCATGTTGGAAAGAGTTTCATTTTCTCTAAAATAACACTCTGGGAGACTGTTCAGAGAATGCAGGCTCTCATGTTGCACACCTAAACTGTCATGCTCATAAAATGAGACTAAATTCTTTAGCTAATCTTATTCATGAAATAGTTTATGTGCTTTTAGAAAATACTGCATTGTGACTAAACACTATTATTCCATTATGACAAGAAAAATGGAGGGAAAATACCAGTGGTTTACAGCAGTAGCAATACAAATCACCTTATGTGTATTAAAAAGTTAAACTCACAAAAATAAAGCTAATTCTAAAGGCACAAAAGAAAGAAAAAAAGAAAGAAAGAAATAAAGAAAGAAAGGAAGGAAGAAAGAAAGAAAGGAAGAAAGAAAAAAGAGAAAGAGAGGGGGAGGGAGGAAGAGAGAGAGGGGGAGGGAGGGAGAGAGAGGGAGAAGGAGGGAGAGAGAGAGAGAGAAAAAGAGAGAGAGGGGGAGGGAGGGAGAGAGAGAGAAAGAGAGGGGGGAGGGAGGGAGGGAGGGAGGGAGGGAGGGAGGGAGGGAGGGAGAGAGAGAGAGAGAGAGAACTCAATAATTCAAATAATTTACTAGATACACATTTAGCGTGGCTTAACGGAGGCTATTTTAAAGAAAAATTAATTCTACTAGGAGTCAAGTTTCAATAATAGCATGCACAACTGAACTGGTATTCTATAAATAACAGTCAATTTCCAACCAGAATACAAACTCAGTAACTAGACTATTTTCTGTGACTATGAAATGTTTGTATTCGTCAGAACAAAACTCCCAAACCAACCTAGTACTATTCAATGCACAATACTGACATGTAGCATGAAATTGAGGGGGAAAGTATAAAACGTTTTCATAGCAAAAAATTGACAGTAAGTTTCTATCTTAACTTTTTTTTGGCAGCTCTTTTTAATTCTTAAAGAAATTATGTTGCAATCTTCTTTGTTATTTTTTTTATTTTGAGATTATAATGTGATAACAACACTTATCCCTTTCATTTCCTCCTTCAAAACCTTAACTTTTATTAGGAAAAATGCCAGAATGACCATAGATTCTGCTACCAAACTTTTGCTAAGTGCTTTACACAGACTACCTCATTCTTCTTAAAGAGCACTCCTTTTCTGACACTTTAAAAATAAAAACATCATTTCATAGCATTTAAAATCTTATTATCCATCTTCATCTGTTGCACATAAATATCTTTTGTGATACTTTATTTCAACATTGTGACTTTGAGACAAGATGGAGTTTAAATTCCCAAACCATTTGTTGTGGTTGGAGCTGTATCTCAGTGATAGAAAGTGTGCCTAGCTTGTCTAGACTCAAAATTCAGCGGCAAAGAAAAAAGCCGAAAAACAGTTTTCTAACGTCCCCCTCTTATCCCTTACCTTTAATTTCTTTATCAAAATTGCAAATGTACATGCTATGGGTTACAATAAAATGAGAAGACATGGATGTGGGTTTAAGTAATTCATACATGAGCAACAAAACAACTTCCTAGGCACATGGAAGAGAAGGTCCCCTTACAGAAGCATTGTTTGGGCCTCCTAAACTTGGGTTGTTAATGCTTTCTCTGATGTTTATTAAACAGTCAATATTTCAGTTCATGGATCTGATGCTATTCAAAGGTAGAAATTTAAGTGTTCTATACTTGGAGTTGTAGCTGAAACCATAAAATGGTATTATTGTTCAGAAAGCATTGTCATGAGTAAGAAAGGAAAGGCATACAAGGAAAATTGTTGAAATACTAATGATGTCACAGGAGGAAATATTGGCATATTAGGCTTTAAATAGTAGATAAAGACCAAGCCCACCCATCTGACAAATTTAGTTAGAGATTTAAAAGGTGAGCAATGATATTGGTGGGTTTATGATGAAAGGAGAAAGCAATCAAGATGGACTGAGTCATTATTTAATAAAATGAGATACAGACAACTGCAAGCAGCATACCTATAGAAAGGAAACAGGTTCTTTACAGAGCAGGGGAACATTCAGTGTACACTTGTGATTTAGTGGTGGTATACTGGGGGTAGTTTGAGTGGTGGAGGTGGCACTGGATTAGTCTTGATTATAGTTACAGGCAGAAAAGAGGAGCTAATATAATTATGTTAAAAACAGAAGAAATGGAATTGATGATTAGAAGACCCCATGAAAGTCGCCAGATGGGATTAGATAAATTAGTTATAAACAGGACAAGTTTCCTGTGCATTTTATAGAAATTGAACATGAGGCTGCAGGCATGTAGAGTTCTTGGCCCAGGAAATGCTAAGTTGAGGAAATCTGTACTTTAATTGGTGTTTGGCTAAAAAACAAAAACAAAAAGCAAAAACACTTAAAAATAAAAATCAGCAAATAACCATGTTGTTTTTTTTTTAAGCACAGGAGAATAGTTTCATTTTAAAAGTATATCAATCATTTTAAACTTCAAATATCTGCAATGTAGTTCTGGCCTGTTGGGCCTTGCTAATAAGGTTGAAGTCGACCATTTTCTGGATAGCTTTCTGAGCTCCATATAAAATGGGGGACTCCCTTTACCAGCAGGGCTTCTTCTCTGACCTTGTGTGGGGAGCCTGAAACCCCCATCCTCTACCTGCAGAGATTATCACAAGATTATAGGTTCCACTTCCTCTTTTCCCATTGCTCATTTTCCTATAAGAACCTACCCAACAAATATCTGGGGTTCCTGGAATGCCTCTCACTGCAAAGGAGGCATGAAATCTCGATCCAACGATTTTCATTTACCCTAAAAACTCCTGCCGATTCTCCAAGACTATATATCCTTATTCACCCCTAATACAGTGTATGTGTTCAAACCCACCCTAAATAAAGGTATGTGCACAAGCTAAGATCATCTGCGAGAGCTGCTTCATTAAAGATCATGAGGGAAGGCTTTCACCTAAAAGAGCTATAACACTAAGATCCCTAGAGAAAGCTTACTCCTCCGCCCCCGTACTCTCACCCCCAGCATTCTGAGCCTGACCAAGATCCTGCAAACCCTACCCATTTGGAATCTACTGATCCTTCCTGACGCGTGTGGAGTGGCATCTGGACACACTGAGAGGGAAGAAGCAGAGGATGAGCAACCACAGTCAACCCCCAAAACGTATACCACACGGGCAAATATTTTTTCAGTTAAAAAAAAAGACTGTGAACTGTCCATCCTTATATAACAAAGAAACTGCTTAGTGAACCATAAGTATAACATAATTTACAATGTGGAATTTGTGATGATATTTTGAGTCTTATGATGAAATACTGAAATTAGGCACAAAATTAGTCTGAAAACATCAAAATAAGAATTAATGCAGAATGAAAATAGGTATGAGTAAATGTTAGAAAACAAAACATTGTTATGCTCTTACAATACTTTCCCTAAATTATATAAAGATGTGTTTAAAGATAGACAGCTCTCCAGATGCACCTTTATATTTATGTATCTCTGTCTGTATGTATAGCTAGAGCTGAATTCTTGTTTATACACCAATATATAGACTTGCAGTGTCTTAAAAACATAACCTTATTTTGGTAACACTTTTATTAATTGTATTGGAATATAGAAAACATAAACACAGACCAAAGCCCATGTTGACTAAACACCTGCACTGTTGGGTGTTGAATTCCTTGTTGAATTCTCACCTGTTTGTGAGGTAGTGATTTCCTCACTTTGCAGAGGCAGTGACTGAAGATCTGACAAGAAGGATCATAGGTCGAGCTCAGAAAGTATCAGGCCTGGTGCTCAAAGCTTGTTTACTTGACTTCAAAGCCTATGTTTTCTGTACTGGTTATATGTTCTCCCAGACTTTTCCTATTGACCTTATGATATCAGTATAAAGGACCTCTTTGATAGTCAGTCTGTAGACTATAAACCTCTGAACTCACATGATTAAATACAGCAGGTTTTCTTTCTACTGGTCCCATGGAACACTCTTGGGACCCTATGATGAGGTGACAGCCTTTCCCAATTCATCCTACATACATAATTCCTGAGTTTCATTCACAGCCAGTGATGGATAGATCTTCCCTACTGTGATGTCCAGTTTTTGACCCCATTTCTCTTCATTGGCTTAAACATCCTTTCTGTACCTGCACTTGGTGAACTGGTAAACCCCTATGGTATTTCATATCTAAATTCTAATCTACATATTGGTTTGACATTCATCTCTTCCCAGCTCTAACTAATGGTCTCTAGTATTGTACCAATAATATATTTTTTGAAGTCCTATCACTGAGAATTATAATAATTACCTTAATCTCTCCCTTCCTGAAATGTGAGCCTTTCAAAATCAGGTTAGTATTGTCTTCAATGTAAAATCAATAGTGCTAAAGCCATGTGTGGCCCAGAGTAGATAATAGATGACTGCTATGTAATGAAAATATTGTGAGCTCTGGATGTGCTTACAGAAGGGGACTGGTCTCATTTTCAATGCTGCCTTAGACTATCACTGGGATCCTGGGCAAGTTGCAGCCTGTGAGCTTCATGCCCTCTATGGCACTGATACAACATTACCTAGTCTGAAGACTTGGAATGAGGATTGCACAAGACCTGACATGAAGAGTCATGGAAACACATTTAAGCACTTGATGAATGTCGCCATCCTATCCTGTCTTTTCATTCCTAAGTTCCAGGCTATCTGAATGGTGCCCATGGGAGATTCAGTACAAAGAATGGAAATTACAATCCAGACAAACATTCAACCTCAATCAGAAGAAAAACTATACCCACAGCCTGTGTACCCAGAGGCTGGTTTCTATAACCCTATAAGCAAAACATATATTCTATTTAAATGATCATTTTCTTATGAAAAGAGACTCCTGCATCAGAGGCTGGCATCACACTGCTAATCCTTTAGCCTCAGTCTCCCAAGGCTTGTTATCATTCTTCTCACTCTTTTAAATGTAGACAATTGAGTACAAGGATTCTGGAAATGGGTTAATTCTGTGGAGCATTTAATAAAATATATCAATATTTTTCACTGAGAAAATAACAGAAGTAGTCAGAAATAACCTGAACCAGAACTCAAGAAATTCTCAAGAAATAATTATAGAGTGGACTCATACAGAAAATATTAAATACCTGCTTAGAAAGAACATTCTAGAAAAAGGTACAATCAGGAACAAAGAATAAAATGGAATGCACATTAAAAATCCTACTTTAATGATCCAAACATGGAGAAAGTCCAAACACTCCATTCCTTATCAAATTTATAATCCATGTGTGTCTCACTTTATCCCACTTCTTAGGACTGTCACACAAACTTACATAGAAGCAGAAAATGGAATTCAAACCTGAATAGGTATTATATTTTGTGCAAGGAAACAGATTTGACCTCAGATTTAATTAAGAATGGAATGAAAGTTATTTCTCTGAGTGAGTAGTTTCTGTTTAATATCAAGGTTGAGTGTGTTACTATCCCTCAATGCACAGCTGTGAGAAAGGAGAAAGGTGCAGCATTGAAGAATTAGAGTCTTGTAGGTCAAAACAGAACAAAACATTTCCTGAGAGAAGTCCCTGTCTTTCTCAGCTGACCTGATCCATCCTCTGTTTCTGAATCAAAATGTTTTACTGCCCCCTGCTGCTTTTAGCTGCAGAAGCTGACAGAATCTTGCCTCTTGCCCACTCTCAGTCACTAGACCAGTGCCACACTTGTAGCATCCCCTTTTCTAGGATGAACAAGGTTCTCTTTTGTTGCAAAACTGAACTTTTATATTCACAAAGTATAGTAATTATACAAAAATATGCAGGAAGATCTCACAGCTTAGAATAGACTGTGTGTACTTAAGAAATGTTATGTACATCATTTATTTAGAAATTTTCAATTACACGTTTTTGTCAGGAAGGGATCACTAATCCCCCACACATCGTGTGTCTTTATTTGATGCTAACCCAAACTTTTTACTTAAGTACACAAGCTGTTTATATAATTAGAGGTTTCCCACATGTAATATTACATAGTTTAGATTCAGCTGAATATAAAGAATGAAACTGGATATTCCTATGCTATAAATATATGTGTATATATTAATTTTAGGTTATATCAACAGGTAGTATAGGCCTTAATTTTCCCCTAAGTTCTTATTTAACCAGGTTCAGTGTGGTGATAATTATGTTGTCTTCCTTCTTGGTATGTATACAGTGGTGTGGGAGTTGTATAAATTACAAAAGTCTATGATAGCCAAAAAAAAAATCAGCAAAAAGAAAAGAATAGACCCCCACATTATTCAGTCTTATAGTGAATACATAACTTCTAAGTCCATCCTAAGTGTGACTTGCTTCCAATACTGCATCCAGCAGATGTTTTTGCATGTCTGTTAGTACTAAAATAAACTAGCAAATATGTCTTCTCTTTTTCAGGAATTCAGAGTGGAGTGTAAGAATGAGCAGAATATTCTTTTTACATTTTCATCTTAAATGATTGAAGGTATCCTGATCTACAACCCACTTTCAGGTCAGTGTTAGAACTTCTATTGCTTCCACTTAGGGTTATGCATTATTATTTAAAAAATGACCAGAATATTAATACCTTATAATAAAATTATAGGCCATTATTTCTAAAACTTCTGTAAGGTGCTGAGGTATCCGTGAGTTATAAAATTATGTTGATGCTGATACTGCCTAGGGCTCAGATTGTGGTGTGGCTAAATCTCCATCTTCAACCATGACATATGTTGATGTTTCTCACACTGTGGTAACAAGTCCATGAAAGTGTATTCCAAATAATAAGCACTTCATGAAGACAGTTCTCAGTATATATATCCTTGTCAATCCACTGATTGCATATCACTTATTAGCGGTTCATTTGGTGATATATCACAGGCCCAGATTCAGGTTGAGAAAAGGCACCAAACAAGGGAATCCGTTTGAGAGGTATCTTTCATTGGTACCAGTGTTAACAGTCCATTAGAATGTCTTACTTTACATTAAATGTCCTTTGAATTTTCTTTCAAAAACTCCTTTAAATGCATTTCACCTTATCATTTCCAAAGTCCTATACTTAAACCTTCAGTTCTATTTCATCTCACTTGACTTCCTTTCAACCTGTTCATTAACCTCTCCCATCTGGGTTCTGAGTTAAGAGTAAGTGGGGAAGACTGCCATATATTGCACAGAATACAGCAACTCAGTGCATTAGAAATGTGGCTTATAGGACTTTCGGGGAGGGAGGAAACGGGAAAGGGGAAATGATTTTGAATTAAATAAAAAAAAACTTAAATAAAAAAAAAGAAAAAAGAAATGTGACTGAAGAGAAAGTTATCAACTCATTCCCTCTGCCAACTCACCTGTGCAAGGGAAAGATGTATGTTCTGTTCTCAAATGTAAAAAGCATATCTTACTAATGTCAAGCATGAATCAGCATCTCTTCAGCATTTCCCATGTGTTTTTCCAGGCTCATGGATGAAACCCAAATGTTACCACCTACCTCCATTACACTAGCCATCTGCTGTGCTCTCTTTCAGAATGCTACTTGCTCTTCTGTGTCGGTGAGTGTGTGGGTCCTTGTATTTCTTTCTTTTTTTATTATTATTTTTATTTTCTATATTCTTTATTTACATTCCAAATGTTTTCCCCTTTCCCAGTTCCCCCCTCCCCGAAAGTCCCATAAGCCCTCTTCCCTCCCCCTGTTCCCCATTTGCCTAAGAATTTCATGAATTCATTGTTTCTAATTGCTGAGTAGTATTCCATTATGTAAATATACATGGAAAATATCTCTGATAAAATTGAAGAAATATATAGAAAAACACGTTAAGATTGACTATTTCATGGAAAAATTATACAGATAAAATAGTAGGCATAAAAATATTCCTAAGTTGATTGAAAGTGGAATTATAAATATTTTCTGATAAAACTGAAGATTTACAAGGAAAATATTTTAAATAAAACTCAAGAAATATATAGAAAAACACGTTAAAACTATTTCATGAAAAATTATACAAATAAGATGGTAGGCATAAAAATATTCCTAAATTGATAGAAAGTAGAAGTAAAAACATTTTCTGATAAAATTGAAGATACACAGAAAATATCTCTGAAAAAATTGAAGAAATTTATACAGATAAATTGGTAGGAATTGGTATAATTGTCCATGATAATCTTCAATTTCAACGCTTTTCTATATTTTTCTTCAATTTTATCAGAAATATTTTCCATGTAAATCTTCAATTTTATCAGAAAATGTTTATAATTCTACTTTCAATCAACTTAGGGTCCTTGTATTTCTGTCCACCTAGAATGCTCTTTCCTGATCCATCCTCAGTCCCAAGGGCATACAATTTTCTCACCAGATCCACATTCTAGTACTTTTCTTTTTTTTTTTTTATTTTTTTAATTTACATTCCAAATCACTTCCCCTTTCCCGTTTCCTCCCTCCCCGAAAGTCCCATAAGCCCCCTTCCCTCCCTCTTTTCTCCATTCAACCCCCTCTCGTTACTCTGTCCTGGCGTTCCCCTACATCCAGTCTTTCCAGGACCAGGGGTCTCTCCTTCCATCTTTTTAGAAATCTATTGATATGCGGATTGTGTCTAGGGTATTCCGAGATTCTGGGTCAATATCCCCTTATCAGTGACTGCATACCATGTGTGTTCTTTTGTGATTGGGTTACCTCACTAAGGATGATATTTTCAAGATCTGACCATTTGCCTAGGAATTTCGTGAATTCATTGTTTTTAATTGCAGAGTAGTATTCCATTGTGTAGATATACCACATCTTCTGAATCCATTCCTCCGTTGAGGGACATCTGGGTTCTTTCAAGCTTCTGGCTATTATAAATAAGGCTGCTATGAACAGAGTGGAGCATGTGTCCTTATTGCATGCAGGTAAAGCCTCTGGGTATATGCCCAGGAGTGGTATAGCCGGATCCTCCAGGAGTGTCATGCCCAGTTTTCTGAAGAACCGCCAGACTGCTTTCCAGAGTGGTTGTACCAGCTTGCAATTCCACCAGCAGTGGAGGAGTGTTCCTCTTTCTCCACATCCTCGCCAACAACTGCTGTCTCCTGTGTTTTTGATCTTAGCCATCCTGACTGGTGTGAGATGGAATCTCAGGGTTGTTTTGATTTGCATTTCCCTAATGACTAAGGATGATGAACATCTTTTTAGGTGCTTCTCAGCCATTAGATATTCTTCAGGTGAGAACTCTTTGTGTAGCTCTGTACCCCATTTTTTAATAGGGTTACTTGCCTCTCTGGAGTTTAACTTCTTGAGTTCTTTGTATATATTGGATATTAGCCCTCTGTCGGATGTAAGGTTGGTAAAGATCATTTCCCAGTTAGTTGGTTGCCGCTTTGTCTTTTTGACAGTGTCTTTTGCCTTGCAAAAACTTTGTAATTTAATGAGGTCCCATTTGTCTATTCTTGATCTTAGAGCATAAGCTATTGGAGTTCTGTTCAGGAAATTCTGCCCTGTGCCCATATGTTCAAGGTTCTTCCCTAGTTTCCCTTCTATTAGTTTCAGGGTGTCTGGTTTTATGTGGAGATCTTTGATCCACTTAGAATTGAGCTTAGTGCAAGGAGATAAGGATGGGTCAATTTGCATTCTTCTGCATGTTGACCTCCAGCTGAGCCAGCACCATTTGTTGAAAAGGCTATCTTTTTTCCACTGGATGGTTTTAGCTCCTTTGTCAAAGATCAAGTGACCATAGGAGTGTGGATTCATTTCTGGGTCTTCAATTCTGTTCCATTGATCTACATGTCTGTTACTGTACCAATACCATGCAGTTTTTAACACTATTGCTCTGTAGTACAGCTTGAGGTCCGGGATACTGATTCCCCCAGAGGTTCTTTTACTCTTGAGAATAGTTTTAGCTATTCTGGGTTTTCTGTTATTCCAGATGAATTTTTGAATTGCTCTTTCTAACTCTATGAAGAATTGAGTTGGGATTTTGATGGGGATTGCATTGAATCTGTGTATTACTTTTGGTAAGATGCTCATTTTTACTATATTAATCCTGCCAATCCATGAGCATGGCAGATTTTTCCATCTTCTGAGGTCTTCTTCAATGTCTTTCTTCAGAGACTTGAAGTTCTTGTCATACAGATCTTTCACTTGTTTGGTTAGAGTCACGCCAAGATACTTAATATGGTTTGTGGCTATCGTGAAGGGTATTATTTCTCTTACTTCTTTCTCAGCCTGCTTATCCTTTGAGTATAGGAAGGCTTCTGACTTGCTTGAGTTGATTTTATATCCGGCCACTTTGCTGAAGTCGTTTATCAGCTGTAGGAGTTCTCTGGTGGAGTTCTTTGGGTCGCTTAAGTATACTATCATATCGTCTGCAAATAGTGATAGTTTGACTTCTTCCTTTCCAATTTATATCCCTTTGACCTCTTTTTGTTGTCTAATTGCTCTAGCTAGAACTTCAAGTACTATATTGAAAAGGTATGGAGAGAGAGGGCAGCCTTGTCTAGTCCCTGATTTTAGTGGGATTGCCTCAAGTTTCTCTCCATTTAGATTGATGCTGGGTACTGGTTTGCTGTAAATTGCTTTTACTATGTTTAGATATGGGCCTTGAATTCCTGATCTTTCCAAGACCTTTAGCATGAAAGGATGCTGAATTTTGTCAAATGTTTTCTCAGCATCTAATGAGATGACCATGTGGTTTTTTTCTTTGAGATTGTTTATGTAGTGGATTACATTGATGGATTTCCTTATATTGAACCATCCCTGCATCCCTGGGATGAACCCGACTTGATCGTGGTGGATGATCGTTTTGATGTGTTCTTGGATTCGGTTGGCAAGTTGAAAGTTAATGAAAATGAAGGCACAACATACCCTAATTTATGGGACACAATGAAAGCAGTGCTAAGAGGAAAATTCATAGCCCTGAGTGCTGCCAAAAAGAAACGGGAGACAGCATACACTAACAGCTTAATGGCACACCTGAAAGCCCTGGAACAAAAAGAAGCAAATACACCAAAGAGGAGTAGAAGGCAGGAAATCATCAAACTCAGGGCTGAAATCAATCAAGTAGAAACAAATAAAACCATACAAAGAATCAACAAAACGAGGAGTTGGTTCTTTGAGGAAATCAACAAGATAGATAAGCCCTTAGCCAGACTAACCAGAGAGCACAGAGATAGTATCCAAATTAATAAAATCAGAAACGAAAAGGGAGAGATAACAACAGAAACTGAGGAAATTCAAAAAATCATCAGATCCTACTACAAAAACCTGTATTCAACACAACTAGAAAATCTTGAGGAAATGGACAATTTCCTTGACAGATACCAAGTACCAAAATTAAATCAAGATCAAATAGACCATCTAAACCGTCCTATAACCCCTGAAGAAATATAAGTTGTCATTGGAAGTCTTCCAACCAAAAAAAGCACAGGTCCAGATGGTTTTAGTGCAGAATTCTGTCAAACCTTCAAAGAAGACCTAACACCAATACTCTTCAAACTGTTCCACAAAATAGAAACAGAAGGAACACTACCCAACTCGTTCTATGAAGCCACAATTACACTAATACCAAAAGCACACAAAGATCCGACAAAGAAAGAGAATCTCAGGCCAATCTCTCTTATGAATATCGATGCAAAAATACTCAATAAAATTCTAGTACTTTTCTGTAGGCCTCTGCAAAGACCATTAGAGGCACACAGCTGCCTGTCCGGAAGAGGAGCATGCCTCTTCCTGAAACTGCCACAGGTTCTCTGTGGTATTTCACCAGGCAGCAGGCTGTCAGCTCCTTGAGGGCCTGTGATCATGCGTAGAGAACTCAGTTCTTTCTAACACAGATGTGAGACAAAGGAGACCTAGAACAAGCAGGGGGACAACAACGAGATTGATCATTTCTGTGAAATGATCTATATCATGTGCTATCTTATGCATGAACGTAATGCTACCAAATTTGAGATCTCCAAGATGCTCCAAAGAGAAAAGTTTTCAAATGATGGTTGGAGATTAATAACAAGTATTCTGTGAAAAGGATAATAAATAAAATAAACATGAAGTTACCACACTTTGACCCAGTCCTTGCTTCAAAACTTGGTTAAGCTAAGTGACTGGCTTGTCACTGTGAGTCGAGCCAATGGAAATCCTGAGTCAAATCCTCCATTCTTATGAAGAGAACCCAAATAGTAAATGGATACTAAAATAAGTGTTGCCCAGTACAAAATTAAACATATCTCACTTCAAAGTATTGGTAGTAAATTTTATTGATAGTGTATCACCCATGGAGTGAGATCTCGGGTACCACAAAGCAACAGAACAGATATAAATAATTACTGAACAAATGAATGAGTGAAAAAAAATAACAATAGAAAGAAAACAAAGCATAATGACAGCATTAAATTTAAAATCACCATGCGGTTCCAAAACCATTTAAGTGTTCAAATGTTTAAAATGAGATGCGTAATAAAGCAAAATCCAGTCTCATATTAACTACATGGATATTATAATTGTAAGATTTCATTAAATGGGTTTCAATATAATATGAGTGATGATAACATGTGAATGTATACAACGAAAGTTCCATATCATGTATAATCAGATACGCACAACTATGTGTCCTACGGACGCTGAATTTATGGTAGACCTTAGGGGATGCAACTTGTCTGTTTACAATTTCACCAAGTCCTCCTATAGTCTTGGGCTATCTTTAACATTACATGGCACCGTGAATCAATCTCTCTCTTATGCTCACTGACTAACCATTTCATTCCTCCATAGGCTCACCATCACCTTTCTCCACACACTCCCTTTTCCACAGTCCTCTTCAGGTGTCACCTCCTCCCTCTGCTCCCATGAACACTCTATCCCCCTTTCTACATCACCAAGCAGTTGCCATACCAACCCTCTGAAGGCTCACCACAGCTCTGCTCACGTCTGAGTCCCTCCCATACGAACCTGGCAGGCTTCATACAACCAGAACACCCCACACTGACGCCCATATAGTGGATGCCTGATGAATGTCTGGGACCTGGGATAATAAATGATGGCAAAAAAAGAAGTCTGCATCTTATCTTTTAATTTGAACAGCCATTTATTTAAATCATGAATGTTCACAGAAGTCTCAAATTCATATGGAGTATTTCTTTAGTTAATTCTTCATTCATAAGTAAAGTGAATAAATATGAGTTGAAAAAAATACAAATCCCAGGATATGAAACCAAAGATATAAACAATATTAGTAGAAAAACAACTGAGGAATTTCCTTAAACTTCCTCATTTCTGAATATGAAAAAAATCAATAAGAACAACAAAAAATAATCTTCACTTCTCTAGTTTTATTTTTGATAATTTTTTAGATATGTATGATTTCTGTAGAATGAGGTTAAAAGAAAAATTTTCCTCTTCCTATTTGACAAAATTATATTTGTAAATGTGTATATGAATTTTTTTTCTTTAAAGAGCCAAGTCTGATTACAATTTAACCCAAAAGTTCATCAATACACAATATAGATCTGTAGTGGAAATGACTGAGCCTAACAAACATCCCAATTTCTGTCTATTATTTTCAGCCATAATTTTCCATTGAGAAATAAAATATTCATTATTTCTAATTATAAGTAGTACAGTTGTCAAGACAACTTTTCTCCTGAGAGATATGATTATTCTAAATAGTCCTTCCACACACTTTTTAAAACTTCAATTCATATTCATGAATGAAAACCCATCATCTCCTACTCATACATCATTAATCAATATAATCAACAATTTAAAAAAAACACAAATGATATTTTGAAGAGGTTTTATTTGAGTTACACCTCGTATTTCTTCTAGGCAATAGAATTAATGACATGAAAAGTTAATTTGCGTTAACAGCAAAGTATAAAATGATTAGTAAACAGTGCTGTAGCATTAGCTGACCCCATCCATGCCCTGACTTAAGGACAAAATAACATATGAAGAGTGAAAAGGAGGTTTGGTATAACAAGAATACAATTCTTGCCATTAATGTACACAGTGTCAAAATAGGGTACCATCACACTGAAACTGACAGAGAGGTAATATCAGTTATTCATGTTTGTTTCAGCTTAAGATTATCCCAATATCATATTCTGAATTATAAAACTTCAGTACTGTACATACTAATAAGTTCATAGTTATAAAGTATTTATAATTTTAAAGCCCTTCCATACCGAATTTGAGCTGTCCATCACAGCTCTGAGTAAAACTTGTATAAGTCTTCTGTCAGGTAAGTGTTCATCTTCTCATTCACTCTTTCAAACTTGTAGCAAACTTCAGGAAGTCTGTTTCAGGTGGGGAAAAATGTACTTTTGCTGAAGTAATACCAAGACCAATGAGATTAGTGTCAGCGTGTATGCAAATGTGTGTGCGAGTGTGTATGTGTATGCATGAGTGTGTGTGTGTGTGTGTGTGTGTGTGTGGTGTAAACATTGTATACACATGCATGCAGCTGCATATCCACATGAATGTCTGTGCAGAGAACAGATGAGGACACAAGATATGTTCCTCTGCTGCTCTCTGCTTGATCAGGACAGAGTCTACACTAAAACTGCCTTGCACAATTTGTTCTTCCGAGGTTTTTGTCTGTTTGTTTTGTTTTTATCTCCTCCTCCTTATCCTGGTGCTAGAGGTACAGACACACAGCTACTAACTTCCTGCTTTCTGTTTAGGTGATGGGGATCCAACTTATATCCTCACTCAAGCAGAGTGAGCACAGTTTCTCCTCCCTCATCTGTACACATCTCTGCACTGCTTTCAACTGAGGGACCTACGCAGCCTGAGATAAATCTTTAAATGAGAAGATTCTACATGATAGACTCAGTCTTTTAAAAAGGAAAGCTGCGAATTCACTATGGTTTTGTATTTTAATCTCTCAGTGACATTATCCTATTCGAATAAAGTTCTTGCAACAGCTAAGTTAAAAATAAAAAAAAATTCAAGAAAAATCTTAATAAAATTAAACAAAAAACTGGAAGTGTGTCTCTCTCTCTTACAATGTAAAATAGGCAACCAGTCATTACTTAGTTCTTTAATATATAATAGAAATCTATTAAAGTGTGAGTCACTAAATATACAACAAATAAAGAGCACAAGTGGGTTACACTGTAACAAACATGTATGTATATTCTTAGTGTGTCTACTTATGTCACATGTATAAGAGAAAACTCAAACACATTCATTATATGTCATAAACTAGGCTATAATAATATGCATAAACCTAGGGAGCTAAAGTCTGAAAAATTATTATAAGAAATTATGATATTTATGTATTCTAAACTGAAGTAATGAATGTCCTATGTAATATACATCCGTACTCCTTGTTACGATGAAGTAAATATCTAACTGAAATTTGTACATTCTATAGAAATATACTATATAAAGATACACACATAGTTTACCAAATAAAGTCATCCCATTTCCTTACTGAAAATAAGACCCAGAATTAATAAATTATGGAAATTCAATACCAGCCTAAATGATTCATTATGGTATATTTTGAACTTCCAAAGGGAAACTCTATTCCTTTTTCAAATAAAATAAATATATGTTTGTTTAATCAATATTGTAGAAAATATGATTTTCATTGTTTTATAAATGTAATTTGGTAAGGAGAGAAAAGGGGTTTATGACCATTTTTATTAATTTACCCACAACACACTATAGACAAAGACTGTGTAGGAATGAAAATGGTCTCTCAATTTTCCAAAATGTTTTTTTACTACAATTGTTATAAAATTATCTGTACCTCAACTAAATATATACCAAATATAAAAAAATAATGACCCTTGTTTCAAAGCTTTGCTGTCATAACTGATAGATTAATATATTTACCTTTATGGACCAGAAGATAATTATTACAAAATACCATATCATTTTTCCCCATGTCTGTTACAGGATCCTGAGGTCAGCCAATGCAAATCAGGTAGTTTGGCTTTGACAAGTGGCCAAATGCAATACTTCCAGGTAATCTCAATAGAACGTGGAATTAGCTCCCCCTGTTGGGCCTGGAAAGTCCAGTTTTAAATATTACATCATAGTACTTCTTTTTGTTTTTAATTTGCCTGTTTATTTTGGAGAGAGAGAGAGAGAGAGAGAGAGAGAGAGAGAGAGAGAGAGAGAGAGGACATGAAGTTGAATGGACAGGGAGGTGGAGAGATCTGTGCGGAGATGAGGGAGGAGAAACTGTGATCAGAATATATTGTATGAAAAATTACTTTCAATAAAAAAGAAAATAAGATCACTTCAAAAAAAGGGGGGGGTTATCTATAGTATAAACTAAAAGATTCCCCAGCTACTTGGATATCTATATGATGCTCTGTCATATTTTCCATATGAAAAGAAATCATACAATTATATACTTTGAAGAAGAGGATCTGAGTTTCCTCCTTAGTGAAACACAAAATATTCCACACATTCTTTCCTCATTAAAAAAAATCAACTCTTATGAACGCAGTGTGCAAGAATGCACAGTAGTGCTGTCTCCATCAAACAAAGCTGCAGACCACGGTCTGGTAAGATAAAGAAGCCTTTTTCTATTTTATTGATATATATTCAAAACAAGATTTTTCTTTTAAAATGCACATTCTTGCTGAGAAGAGATTTATACTAGTTAGGAAAGGGCTGTGCTATGACTCTAATGTTGGGTAGGTTTTCCTTATCCTATTTGATCAGTGGTTCTGAAAAGAACTGATGCGTGCAAGAGAGCTAATCAAAGAGCAAAACGTACAGGATAAAAGACCGCCTCACCTATGCATATAGGAGAGTGAAGGGAACATAGGCCGTCATTGAGATAAACATGTATTTGCAGTTATCTAGAAACCAGAGAGTATCTCTCAAATCACTTGAACAAAGACCTCACTACCAATCGCACAGATATAACCTCAGCACAGCAAAAGCTCTGCCACCATTACAATGATGTCTACCAAGCAAAACCCGCTTCTTCACAAATTGTAGCTTGACTCGGAGGGAAGAAAATTAATTCAAAATAATAACTAAGCCCCTAAGCATTAAGCATCTAGCAACTTACCATCATGTTACATCATAGCTTGATACTTGCACACTTTATTAATACATGGACATGGCCTCAAAAATTCTCTTATTCAAAACGTTAAGGCTGAGATGTAATAGATTATTAAGATTAAGAATCTCTTATCAATTAACAAGATTCAACTGTGCAACCAAGAATTCCGTGGAGCAGTTTGTTAAAGAGCCATGAGATAGAAGGCAAACTTGTGTTTCTGGCCTTCTCCAGACCCACAGAAATGGTGTAAAGGGACAGGTCGAAGAATGAAGGTTGTGTCGGTAATGGGTTTGTGGCTTTTGTTGTTTCTTTACTTGAAATTGACACAGCTCCATTTTTCTTTCAAAGATAGGTATATAGAATACATAACCCTGTGCACTTTTCTATAAATATATCTTTAGGATGCAACACTCAAGCTGACACTAATGCTGCCTCACTCTGCCTCTTTCATACATATGGGTTAAATATGCTTTGCACTGGGCTGGGAACTTAACCAATGTTTACAACACTGTTTCTATGGGAAAATATGTTCCAAGTTCTGAAAAGCTTACAAACATTTATAAGAAACTGCTCTAAAATTTGTTTCTAATAGGACATACATATACATACATACATGCATACACACACACACACACACATACACACACACACATATATATAACTAAGACAGGATATCAGTTATAAATAATGAAGTTAATTTACATTAAACCATTCCTTAACCCCTCCCCCAACTTCCTTTTGTATTTTGTTGAGAAAATACAATTCTCATGACAAATACACAGGTATTTCATTTTTTTGAAAGGGTCTATAAATGCTTTCCATTAACAACATGAATGCAAAATAAATCTCTAGCCAACATAATCTAATTCCATCGCAAAGCCTTCTATTTCACTGAGCTATTTGCATAAATAGATAGACAATTCTGCCTTGGGAATCTCAAAAATGTGATTTTCTAAATTTTCCTGGTTGACAAACATATTTTACTGACTAGGTTTCTCATTTGTGCGAAATGATTCGACATCAGCTGGCAAACATCTTGTTGAAAACATCCAAGTTCTTAGCATTCAAGTTAAAGTATCAGGAGGAAAAAAAAAAAGCTAAGAACATTTTGCCTCCAGACTCGGGCAATCCTAGAGCATCTTAGAAATATGAAATGGTTATAAATTTTAAAAAAGCAGCTTTTAAATGAACTCAAAGGCATCTCCGGGGTTCCTTGTCTCATAATGTTGTGTCTGGGTTTCTTTATATCTTTCTTTTCTTTTAAAATTGAATTTAATTGATTTATTATTTTCTCTCTCTTTTAATCTGTTGTATACAAATTATGGCTTCTGGGTTTGTGTTTTTATGGGCTGTGTTTTACAGGCTGTGCTAATGAGTGGGTCTCACCTCTATATCTCTTTCTGGTGCATTTTGGGGGGCTCTTTTCCTTCTGTGTGTTTTGTCCTACTCCTATCAGTTATGTTTTGTTCTCTCTTATTATATTTTATTATTATTATTGTTATCCCCTTGAAGCCTGTTTGTTTTCTAATGAGGGACAGTAAGGGAGTGGATCTGAATAGAAGAAGTGGGGAAGAACCTGGAAGACTTAGAACATATTGTGCTGGAAAAAAAAATAGTTTCAATAAAAGGGGAAAAGTCAAGAAAAGACTTTCAGTACCTATAAATGTGTGTGTATGTGCATGTGCACTTATGCGTGCATGCGAGTGTGTGTGTGTGTGTGTGTTTATATGTTACAACAATTAATGGAAAAGCAATTATGAATTTGAAAAAGAATCAGCATATGGGAAAAAAGAAAGAGGAAAATGATGTAATAACCTCAAAACATAAAAGAAATAACTTAAAAATAAATTTCTTCATAAAGTAAAAAGCTCTTTCAACAAAATTTTAAGATTCTAGAAAATATGATATTTCCCGTCAAGTATTTGTTTTAATTTTGTTTATTATCCAACATATTTTCTTGTTTCAGGTCATTTACAATGGTTTCTATCTATCTTATTAACTATTTTAACATTTTCTACTAAATAACAATTTTTTTATGAAACAGAATGATATCTTTTTTCAAAAGAGGAGAAAGAAGACATATAAAATTAAATCCATATGAATTTAAATTTTTTTCTAGGCTGGTCCACAGAGCTAGTTCCAGGACATCCAGGGCTACTCAAGGAAAATGGGCTGGGGGAGGGGGATAGTAAAAGAAGAAGGAGAAAGAGGCAGAAGGAGGAGGAAAAGATAAGGAAGGAGGGAGGAAGGGAGGGCAGGAAGAGAGGAAATGAAAATTAAACATTGTAAAATGTGAGAAAAGAAACCCAAGGCCTAAAAACAGGAAAAAAGAGAAGAATAACATTGAAAATCAAAATATATTAGCAGCAAAGTACATTGAAGGCATTTCCCCGGCCCTCTGGCTTCATATGTTTACAGGTCTATGCACTGAGCAGTTAGCTTTCCTGGGGGAATGGGGGACTTTCACAGTTCACACTCTCCCTTCTCTGCCATGGTCAGAACACTGTTCTTTAGAAATGATATGCCCTTCAACCACTTTCAGATGATTTCAATCTATTTTCTGAAATCTGTGCTTTGCTTGCCAGGGCTGAAATTCTGATGAAGTGAAAGGAAATTTCCCATTTTCTTCTTTTCACAGAGACCCTACCACAAGATAACAGCGTGGCCAGGCAGCTCAAAAGCAAATGGCACATTAGTCAGTTAAGGCACAATATTGTTTCTAAATGCACAAAGCCAAGTAGTTAATAAATATTTGAAGGCCTTTACTTCCTGGGGCTCACTTGGTATCCATAGTTTAGCATCCCAGAGTGCAATATCAAGGCACAGTGGGGTTGTTTACCTGTCAATCACGTGTCAGTCTAATAGGTTCTCTACAAACATCTTCTGTAGTTGAAGATTTCTTGTCCAGTCTGCTTAATTAGAATTTTTAAACAGAGATAGACACATTTCACATTTTCTAAAACTACTAAATTAAATCACCAGCACACACAAAAGGAAAGGTAATGCCATGGTAACTTTTGTGCCCCTGGGAGGGTGTGGAGACTTTTTTAATTGCTTCCAGAACAGATTATTGGCTTATTTTGGTTTTATTTCGTTCTTTTCTTTTCACAAAGTTTAACATAGCATTCAACTCTTCACAATTTTCTTCTTCAAACTTTGTTATTATTATATATAGGTGAAACAATAAAATGAACAAAATCTTAGCTACTATCACTAAATTCATAGGACAGAATATGAACTTTTTTCAATTTACTTTCATAAGCAGAACATGGTGAATAATCAATGGGGATATACCAAGTTCATTAGTGTGTCTAGGAAATCCATACTATGTAAAAAGCCCAATGAATGGTCATTAATAGAAAACATGAATGAACATATTTCTGCCTCTCAGGCATGTCCTTGGGTGAAATAGACACCCTTAAGTGACAAACTGTGATTCAAATGCAATGCAGATTCTCCCTTGAAGCAAAAGCAGCAAAGGACCAGACAATCAAATACCAATTCCAGTAACACTTTATTTGATACTGAGTCTTTTTCTTTTTCTATTATTGTCTTTCTAAAAGTAGTCTGCTAAAAAAAGAAAGGTACAGTCAATGAATTTAAAGATTTCTCTCCAATCCCCACTTCCTGATGGATCATAAATTTTAAGACTTTCCGAAGGAAAGGATCACTGTGTACAGAAAAGATCTTTGAACATGCCTCCTTGGAATGCTGGTAATCACACCCCATAAGATTTGCATTGTTTTATTTTATTTTGAATGCAGCAGATGCTTGGGCAGCTAGGATCGCTTTGAATAAGTAGCAGGGCAGTGACTGGTTAAATTGACAGAACATGGATATCTGTTAGAATAATAAATGGTCTCTGCCTAAATATTGACCTCACTGTGGATTTACCCAAAGTCACAAACAGAACAAGAGTCAATAGAAAAAACTGACTTTGCACAAGGAAAGTTAAAGTGATATCATTTCATTGAAATGAAAACTGGAAATACATGACCCCTGTGTTTTTCAAGTTAAGATTCACACAGGGCTTCTAAGATGGACCTGGAGAGATTTCAAGAGGAGGGCTTATCATCTTTGTTTCAAACACAGAAGTCCTGGGTAATACATTTTATACATTGTTAATTTATTTTAATATAATTCAGTAACAGCAAATTTAATAAATAGAAACATTTTTTACGTAGTTTTTTTCCCAACATCACATTTTTATTGATTATTTGGGAATTTCATATCATGCACTCCACCACACCTTGGAATATTCTGCTGTTTAATCCCTGACCCGCCCCCCTTCTTCCAAAAAAAAGAAGAAAGAAAGAGAGAGAAGGAGAGAGAGAGAGAGAGAGAGAGAGAGAGGGAGGAGGGAGGGGGGAAGGGAGGGAGGGAGAGAGAGGAGGAACGAAGGAAGGAAGGAAGGAAAGAAGGAAGGAAGGAAGGAAGGAAAGAAGGAAGGAAGGAAGGGAAAGAAGAGAAGAGAAGAGAAGAGAAGAGAAGAGAAGAGAAGAGAAGAGAAGAGAAGAGAAGAGAAGAGAAGAGAAGAGAAGAGAGAAGAGTCCAATCTGTGTTGACCATATACCCATTGGAGCACAGTCAAACTCCCAGTTGCCATTCCACTAAAGAAAACTGATTCCTTTACCTGCATCCCTGCCAGAAGCCATCAAATGTGGAGAAATACACTTCAGCATTCTTATAACAGTGTAAGCACTATCCCATCAGTGAAGATGGTATTAGCTATAGGACCCCATGGTCTTTACAGGGACATGCTAGATGCTCACTTTTTATACTAAGTTACTTTAGTGTTGTTACTGTGGTCTACTTTATAAAAAAAGATATCAGATAATTGGACATTTATAATTAAGTATTACACAGTTTGTCATTTGTGAATACCCAGGTTCCTTCACTCCATTCTAACAACCTCATTTATCTAGAAGAGCAACTGTCAACCTATGGGTAATGACCACTTTGGAGGGTTAGATGAAACTTTCACAGGGTTCACATATCAAATATTTTGCACATCAGATATTTACATTATGATTCATGATCATAGAAAACTTAGTTGTGAAGTAGCCATGAAATAATTTTATGATTGGGGGTCACCATAACAGGGGGAACTGTAATAAATGGTCACAGTATTAAGAAAGTTGAGAACCACTGATTTAGAACTTTACTACTCTGACCAGTTTTCTCTGATTGCCCTTCATATTGTCAGTATTTCTAGCAAGTCATGAGTGACGAACTCTTTTAGGGTAAGCAACTGATAAGACACAAGTTTCAGTCATGAATCTGACTTTCACTAACCATATGTTAATTTTCTTATCCATAAACTAAGGTATGTAACAATTCCCTCTTAACAGAAAATTTCCACATAAGTTCTAACCAAAATATAAAGAAGGAAAATGTGAATTTCCCTTTTTTTTCAGAGAGAGCCAAACCTATTTTTTTTTGAATTATAAATAAAACACTTCAGTGCAACTGAACTTATATGGGGAAAAACTGACATGGCGGCCTTTTCTGCAGTGACTTCAGCATATAAACTTCAATGTGTGGAGAAGAGACACAGTGGAGGCTCCGATCCTAGTACAGTTTCCTGACTTCCTACAGAACATGGGGCAGTACCCTTGATATTCGGCTAGTTTCTAAGGACACAATATCTCCAGGGAAATATCCTCAATGACAACGAACAGAGCAGTCTGTGGAGCAGGTAGAGAGCAGGCAGCCTGGAATCTCAGAAGAGTCTTCACATGGGAGTCTGGACCGAGCAACAGAGACAGTGGCAACTCCCTTTCCACAGTTAAGGATTGGCATGAGCAAGCCGTAGCATCGCTCTGGCTCCTGTTGCTCTGCCTAAGTTTCTCAGATCCTTCTCAGATGGAAATCCTTTGACTCTACTACAGAAAGCAAAGGCCACATCAATCCACTAATACCCTTTTATTGCTCAAATAGCAGAATAAGAGAACATGAAATTAGGGATAAAGATAAGAAGTGACTCCAAACTTTAAACAGGAAAGAATGTTTGTGAATTGTGATTTTTATCTCACACTATTATGGGTTTAAATTTTCATTTGACAATTATCTCTTGTCTCAAGGAATCAAAATGCTGAGGCAAGTACTTTCTTTGCTCTTAATATAGGCTTTCAAAGCTGTCTGAAAACTTTTCCTCTATCTGAAATCATCATATTCTAAAATAGATATATAATTTCACTGCAAAATATGTCTTCATAAATACTCCCTTCCCTTTCCTCATCAGAACTTTTGGCCAGTGATTTGTCTTGTCACTGACCTCTAAGTTTGTAGTCATTTTAACCATAATCATCATAGACCCTGAATGTGTTCCTGAAGTGATTAGACAAGTAGCCATATCCCTCAAGATGGCCCAATCTACATCTTTTAGACTAACTTTCCTTAATTGACTAGAGCAACACACAAACTCTTCTGCATACATAGACTGCACCATCTTCCCATATCAGCTAATGTTGATCTGTTTACAGGAATGCCTTTTCTCCTCTTGTATTTTTTGAAACTACCAAAAACAACTAAAAGTGAAATTTGTATGTTGTCATCCCAAATACACCACAAAAATTCATCTTCTGGAGCTCTGGGTCACTCACGAATCAGCGTTATGCACAATCCTGACAGAGGCATTACCATAGTTTCATTAATTAATCACATAACAGGGGTGCTTGGAGTACAGAGGCAAAAATAGAAGAGCCTCTCATCCTCCAAACCCAAGTAACGCCACAAGCCAGACATCTGAGCAAGTATGTAGTCACATTTGACCAGTTTACTAGACAGAAGGAATAAATTTTTCCTTTAATCATGTCAGACTCAAACAGCTGTGGTTTTATTACCACACATAAACAAGAACTACAATGTCACAATTTAACTCTCAACAACACTACATGTTTGGTACTATTCAAGACATGTTAAAAGGTTCCTGCTTACTTCTTATAACAAAGTTGTGAGTTGTTAACACAGTGTTCATTTACTTACTTCTCATAACAAATTTATGAGTTTTTGGCACAATTTTCATTTTACAAAAGGAAAAAAAAGTCCCACCAAGTCACAAAGTTATTTTACCTAAAGTAAGGCATTTATAAGATGGTCCTGTGATTCTAGTTAAGGAATTATGTGCCCTAATAACTCTTTATTTGTCAATAGTGCCTTACCATTAATTCCTCATATGCCAAGGAAGAGAAGAATTCCAGTACTGTTCAGTACTTAAAGATTTAAAGGATGCTAATACACGAGAGACAAGATCATTGCTCACAAACTGCTCTTCTGGGAGATTAATTGGTTAATGATTCTTGAAATTAGATGATAGATTTTTCCATAAAAGGACTGCCTTGTGATGAGCTTGAACTTAAATGCAGCCAGAAGTCATCCATTCTTTGGCACGTTCACAGGAACAAATGATAGCCACATGATTCACTTGTGCATACATTTGCAGGTGTACAGTGGCAAGTGGGACTTCCCAGATGCCTTTACTGTAAGTCCATCCATCCCCTTCTAAAGTCATTTGAGAAGAACATCAAAAGAAACCTGCAAATCACTTGTGGAAAGTATTGCATTAAAATTACTAATTAAATAAAAACTCGCTAAAATTTTTTTTATCAACTATCATGGAATCCATATTTTCTAGCAAAGCTTTCAACCATTTGTAATTTGTTTACATATTCTTAAGTTAGTATTAGTTTATCAATATGTTAATAATTTTAAAGTAATAGAGAAAGAGTTTTAAACATTCAGATAAAATTTAAGTAGAAATGGAAGCAGAAAAATTTGAATATTTTCTTTCTCCCTTTCTTACATATAGAATCTCTATGGAAAAAAAGACATGAAAAGCATCCTCTTGGAGGGCTGATAAAATACAAAGAGTCTGGGAGGCAGACTTTCTGAGTCCCAATCTCATGCTTCACAGTTGCTTATCTACATTATTTAATCTCCCCAACTGCAAGATCAATGAAAAGTAGACTTTTCTGAGCAACCATGAAGGAAACATATACTACACTGAAGACACAGAATTAAATTATAGATATTTACTGAATGATTTTGCTAGAAATGCATTGGACATCTGGGGAATATCACACAAGGGTAAGACATACATTAACTTGCCTACTTCAAAAGTATCTCTGGTGCTGACTATGCTAGGGTCTGTGCTCAGCAATAGACAAACATCTCAGACTATACTCTGAATCTACTTTATAGAGACAAATGCAAGTAACAGATGAGTAATGACAAATCCTAACAGGGGTCAAAGCCCTGAAGATGAGCATACAATCCAGACGTAAATGAAAAGAAGCTTGTGGAAGTATATACTAAACTGTCTTAAGCCATTTCTAAAGATACTTGAGACTTAGAAGTACAAGGCTTATTATCAGCACATACTCAGGATTTAGTGACGATTTCCTTGTTGCACTTTAACTCAGCTCAGAGCATCTCATGGTAAGGCAGTATGAGCCCCCTAGCTAGGATCTTGTACTTTTGTTTGAAAGGGCATTGTACTATTATAGGAGTCATGTGTGTTTTCCATGACTACTGGCATCTTGAATCATAAGGTCATTTTTAATCAGAAATGCTCACCTTATGAGATGGGGGGGTCTATCAACATATACATGTGGAATTAGCAGAGATGCTCACAAGACAAAAGACTAATGAGATTTGTAAGAATCATGTGATTCATGAACATCCATGAAATTCTTATAAAAGTCATCCCCAAGATTACATAAGTGGTAAATAATTAGCTTGGGTACTTAAATGCCTTGGAATCACTATGGAAATCTCCAATAAACTCATTGGCTCACCATACTAGCTGGTTTTATGTTAACTTGACTCCATCTGGAATCATTTTGGAAAAGAGAAAATCAATTGAGAAAATGCCTGCAATAGACTAGTCTGTGGGCCATTTCCTTGATTGAGGATTAATATAGGAGTGCTCAGCTCACTGTGGGTGGTGCCAAACCAGGTCTGCTGGTCTGGCATGCCATCAAAAAGCAGGCTGAGGAAGCCATGAGGAGCAAGCAGTAAGCAGCACTCCTCCATGGCCTCTGCGTTAGCTCCTACCTCCAGCTTTCTTCTCTGACTTCTTTAGATGATGGACTATAAGTTGTAAGGTGGAATAAACTCTTTCCTCCCTCCCTCATTTTCTGCTTACTTTTATCACAACAATAGAAACCCTTAATTAGACACTCACCAAGTTGAACATGAAAGAGATTTTGTGCTTGGTCTTCTATGGTCCTTTCTATTGGGATATAGACATTTCTTTGTGTCCCTATAGGAACAGTCATCATTACCTAATCTTAACAACCTCCCTAAGGCCCATCTTTAAACACTATTACCACATAAACCTAGAGGTTAAGCTTCCAATGCATGGACTTAAGAGGATTGTGTTCAAATCACAGTGTGAACTGAATCATAAATAAGACAATGAAACAGAATAAGAATGAGCCAGGGATACAACACCCATCCCTGATGGCCACTACTTTCTTTTATATAGATTATTATTAGAGACACATGAACAAGCAATATGAAAACAAACCTTACACAAAGAATAAGTGCAATTTAATAAAAAGAAATATGGAAGTGGGCTGACAAGACAATGTTTGCTGGCATTCATTCAATACATAATTATTGAGCAACTAACATATGCCAGACACTGGCAAAGCAGTAGACGAATGAGGAAGGAATGAGTAAACACTTGCCTCTGTTTACAAGCTGTAGTAAAGATGGAACATTCATACATGATCACATAAACAGATGTATTCAGAGAGCTGAGGGATGTAGGAAGGGATGGAGGGACAGAGGGAGAGACTGGGAGGGAGGAAGGGAGAGGGGGAGGGGGAGGGGAGAGAGGAGAGAGGAGAGAGAGAGAGAGAGAGAGAGAGAGAGAGAGAGAGAGAGAGAGAGAGAGAGAGAGAGAGAATGCATTTGCCAAAGCGTGTGCAGGTGAGAAGGGAAGCAAATCTCAGAGCTGCAGAAAGTTCCACAGCTTCCTCTCATGGAGCCCAGAGAGGAACAGGAAAAGAGTGAAAGCTGTCCAGAGTATGGCAGGTGTACAGGCCTCCAAGGCCCATTAAGACTGGTTTCATATCTGAAACACAGAGTCCCTGAAGCCCTGAATGTCCCATTTAATCTTTCCCCTTCCTGTCTCTTTCTTTCCCTTCCTTCAGCAAATCTGATGGAGCATGTAGCCATCACCCCTTCAGGGGATCCCTACATCTTTTCCCTCAGTAGGATGAAAGTGACATGAAATATAAAACCGTTGGTATAGAATTGCCAAAGAAATGCATGTGCTGACTAGCTTATACTAATCAGCCTACCACTATGAGCCTTGAGTAGATGGGGAACAAAATCCAACTGGGGCCTCCTGAGAAAGAGAAAGAGGATGAGGCCAGATTCAGAGAAATTCATACCATCTTCCTCTACAGTTAAGACTCCAGCAGTTCAGAAAGTAAAGGGAGCATCTTCATGGGGAAGCATATATGTACATTACATGATCTCAGAAGACTGCCAGTGTTCCTAATCCCTGCATAGTGAAAATGCATGGAGAATTGAGAAAATCTGCATACTTTATTGACACCAGGGCATCACACAGGCTGTACAACAGCCTGTAAAGATAAGTGCACATTATCAACATTCAAGATATGGGAACAGGGCCTAAGGTGTGCTTCTCATGATAAAGCCAACATTTGAGCTTCTCCTGTCAGTGCACAAATGCTGGGTTCTCTTTGCCATTCCATATTAACCTACAAACTATTTTAAAAAAGAAAAGAGTTCAAAACAAATTTCAATAATATGTTCTCATGATAAAATGGTGGACATAATAACAGCAAGGAATCTTTACCTGGAAATTAGTTATCAATGTGTACACAATAAATATGCTGTTATTTTTAAGTATTAACTGTTTAAAATCACATATAATGTAATCAAAACCATATTTTATTCCAAATTTAGTAATTTTTTTTCAATTTTCATGGAAATTTGGGATGTAAGAAAAGAATGAAAAACCTTTAAAATATATGCATCAATGTTTTTCAAAACAAAGTTCAAAGGAAAAAGAAAAATGTTTTGTTAGTTCTATTTATTGGGAGATGAGGAGATGGTTAGGTAAATGAAAGGACTTGCTGCTCTTATAGAGAAACAAGTTGGGTTTCCTGCCCAACTCTGTGTGGCTCACAACTACCTATAACTCCATTTCCAAGGGATCCTGGATTCTAGTCCTTATGGGAAATGCAAGCACAGTGTACCCATTACAAATGTATGTAGTTTCTTCTGTGTGGTTGCTTCTATGACAACCTACAACCACTCTGAGAATCACAAAAATGAGTAACAGTAAGAAACTGTCATCAGCATCTTGAATACTAGGAAGGAGAGAGAGAGATGAGGGCCAAACTTACTATGATAAGACAATTGTTCTATTAAACTACTAGAAGCACAGGAGAAAATTATAACCATCACTGTAAATATGTAGCCTTATATTAGGATTCCCCCCTCCCCACCCCCAACATGAGCCCTGAAGAGGAAAACACATTTGGGTTTGTTATGTACTATCCTGGAGTTATTTACTCAACAAAATGTTCCAACAAAGGGACCAAACAAAAGATGATAGTGTAATAAATAAAATAAGACCTCATTCGTATGATACAAGTCAATATACTGAAGATCAAGTGTCCCTGTATCTCTCTTTTTCATGTGGTGTGTGTGTGTGTGTGTGTGTGTGTGTGTGTGCGCGCACGCATGTGCGTGCACCTAATAAAATGTGATTTGATTTTAGCAAAGTAAAATAATTTATTTTTCACTTGTGCCAAGTAAATTCTGATGGTGAGCAGAGAGTGCTCTGTGGGTACAAACTTCATCTGCTATCAAACTGCCTGCAAAACTGTTAATTAGAACTGATTCAGGGCTCCTAATAATATATACCACAGTGAATGCACTTACCATTTTCCTAGGACAACAAGTTCCATCATGCCTCACTCCCACCCTCTTGCCCTCAGAGATGTGGTCCATGTGCCCCTGCAGAGCTGCCATGAGTGGCTGGATTTGCTAAAATAGAAAATTACTTAGTTTGTGCAAGCACTGTGAATTTGTCCTCACCCCCTTGCATGGAGAATACGGTTTAAGAGGAGAGGAAAAATGTACTGGATCTTATCAAGTGACCAAACACAAAAGTCTGATATAAGCGTCATAGCAAGTGGAGTAGAATGAAAAGAAAATGGAAGCACACTAAATAACAGCGCGAGGCTAAGCAAACCAAGAGGAGCATGAAACAGGGAGATGAGCGCATCCGCCTCCGGTCCTCCTATCATGGCAGTAATTTTCCTCTTTCTAGTCATGTTGAAGTAAAAATGAGAGAAAAAATAGTTTTATTTGCAAGTTAAATAAATCAAGGAACCATACACAACATCAAAATGTTAGAAATAACCAATGTCCGAATGATGTCAATGGTTCAGATCAGCATTCTTTTCAGGTATTCATCCATAAGATCTTTGCATATCAAGGAATAAATGGGTAAAAAATGCTGCTGGGGTTGTGTATGTCCAGTGAACAATTTCTTGATTGCTAATTTTTAATTTAAAAACCTGCGTCTTCTATGAAAGTCACAAGTTAAATCCTCGATGTCTCACCAACATGACTCCCTAAATATAAGCTGAAAACAATAGATATGTTAAAGTGAACAGGAAAAGTCCCATGAGGCCTCAACCCTGACCTAGAACTACAGGTAACTCAATACTTGGAGTGGGAGAAATTGTCTTCCTTAGGAATGAGTACACCAGTTGTTTATCCAAATTCAAATGGCCAATCCTGAAAACACACACATACACAATTCAGACTAAGCAGATGGTATGTAAGAATATACATATATATGTGTCTAGGTGCATACACGTATGCATGCAATAACAATGAATTTAAAAGAGGACATGATTATGAAAGAGAGCAAAGAGTGGTACATGGGAGAATGTGGAAGAAGAAGGGGAAAAGACAAAGGTTGTAATTATATTATAATTCGATTTTTTGAAATTGTATTATAATTTCAAAATTAAGACAAATAATAAAAAGCAAATGACAAAAGATAAAAGCCCTGGTGCTCTCAGTGGTATGTTTATCATAAAAATGATTCTATGGATTACTGTGTTTTCTCTCTCTCTCTCCCTTTTACTCTCAGCTTATGAATACTTAAATGTCAACTCCTGGTGATCCTGGCAAGTACAAGAGAAGAATATACCCAAGTTTTCAAAGACTGTTCAACCTATGGAAATTATTTTGCTGGTTAACCAATATCTCTCCTACAACAATGAAGCCATGTCTATAATGTGCCAAAACTAGTCAAAGCAGCACAATATTAATTCCCTGGGCTATATACATTTGTGGATTGACCAGGTCAATTATATCTGTTATTTGGAAGAATATGGGAACAGAAAGGAAGAGACCCAGTTATAGTGACTCCTACTGAGTAGCAGCAGTTATGCTGAAGGAAAATGAAACAGTAACTGGTAAGTAACAAAGCCAGATGGGGTTTTCACATCCAAGGATCAGAGGTGAAACCACAAAAGCTCTAGCAGAATAAAGAATTGCCTACATACTGTACCTAGGAAGAAGGCTAGAGTGAGTAGCAAGTGGCTTGTGTCTATATTGCTAGGATTTTCATTCAAACACCAAGGAAGGAGTGGAGAGAGAAGGAGAACTTAGCCAAAGCAAAAACAAAACAATATAAAGTGATTTTTATATTATTGTTGTTAACCTCAGGGTCTTTTTTCTTAAGCCACAGCCATGTGATCTATGGATTACAGTTAACATTAATTGATCTCACAGCAGGCAGGACTGTGAATCCTCCCATGATTGAAGATGAGGACCAATACCTAAGATTCTATGGAGATGTCCATGCATTCACATACACACACACACACACACACACACACACACACACACACACACAAATACTGTTCTAATGTCAATGAAATTGTTACATAAGCATCTACATTTGTCTATCTTTCACCACAGACCTCAGAATGTAAAGTTCAACTCTGCAAGAAAGGATTTAGCTGGTCAGAATAAAACTGTTCAAAGTCATCCACCTTGCCATGGTACTCTGTTGGTACCAGAAAGGTAATTATATGTATCAACTACCATGTCCAAAATAGTTTTTATCTTTAAAAAAATACTATCAAAATTACTGAAGTGTAATTACTCTTTGGAAGAGTAAATGACAGTTTTTGTTATTTGGGTTAACTGGAATAAATAGGGCAAGTGAAGGAGGGAAGGGATCACCCAGTCAAATAACATTGTGAAGCAATTTTCTTGAAAGCTAAACATGTATCTTTGTTCATAGACCTTAGAGACTAATATACAAACACACACTCTAGTCTAACAAGAGATGTGATTTTATCATTTCCCAATCCACTGTATCACAGAATATTCTTTTCTTTTCTTTTTTTTTTTTGGATCTTCAAGAACACACTTAGGAATCACTTCTCTATCATATTATGTGACATAAAATTAGTGTACCAAAAAATTGCTAGAATATTGTGTGCAGAAGAGCCAGAGAAAAGAGATATAGATAAGAAAGCTAAAGACAGATATTCTAGTAAAAGTACAATGGAAGCATCCTATAATAGATGTCTCAAGGATGACTTGTTTGCATAATATGGATCTGTGAACAATTTGAGTTCAAGCTCAAACTGTTATCTGTCTATATTTTAATACTGTTCTTCATCTCAGTTTATTTAGAAAAATCAAGTCATATCTGGATGTTAACATTCTGATGATTCATACTTATTTTGAAATTATGGTGATGCTTTTAAATAGAAAGAAATTGAACACATTTGTCCATCTGAAAAACTCATCTTATTTATAGTTACTTTTGACTCCTTTGTAAGATTTAGTAGAGATGATTCATGGAAATTTGACTAAGTATCCTTTCACTCACAGAGTAACAATGCTATCTGCTAATTCATGGCAACAAGAACAACAGCAGTAGCAAGAGTGAGAAAACCACTGTGCCACTGACATGATCAAGGAAAAATTCTTTTCTGATCTCCTAAAATAAAACTTTTTAGTTTGACCAACAGCCTTTGTGATATTTTTTAACATAATTACTGTAGCTACATATGTTTTCCTTGTTCATTAAGTTTCCCTATTCCAAACACATTTTTGCTGTAGCAATCCCTCACATCAACTAAATTACAAAGAATTACATGGTTGGTGGGAAGAGGCAAAAGTTATTTACATTTATCAAATGCAACTGTGGAGTTTTCTCACTCTCTCCATGTTCCTGTGAAATGAAAGGAGAGTCCAGGATGGTCACTTGGAGCACCTAATTAACACCTTGGTTGTAAACTAGGTGTGGAATTCAATCCTGGGAAGGGAGAAAATGAAGACCACACAATCTCTGAGAGAGAGAGAGAGAGAGAGAGAGAGAGAGAGAGAGAGAGAGAGAGAGAGAGAGAGAGAGAGAGCTGCTCCTCTCCAAGAACAGACCCCAGATGCCTGGATGTAGAATTGCTGTCAGGTATGCAGGTTCCATACATTTTGTGCTCCTCAAAAGGTCAGGAGAATTAATTGTCCAGGTATGCAATGCATTCCCAGTACAGAATGACAAAGAACCATGGCTCCTGTTCTCAAATCTGAGACTGAATAGATCATAACACAAATATGAGTATGTAAGCCTTCACCAAGTGTGTGCATTATTCGCTCTTGGTTTGCTTTATCTAAATTGTATTCCATGTCTTCATGCTACAATTAGCAGGGTCTGAGAGGGAGGTAGTTATTGACAGTTTCAACTCTTAACCACTCACTCCATAATGAAGGATCAACAAGTATCAAGATAGACAAGTAATAGCACATAGCCAACAAATCTCCTTGGTGTACCTTTATTAATCTAAGTCTTTAAATGATTCCCATTCAGCAACAAAATAAAATGTGCAGGATGAAAACAGGGGCTGTATTTAACAAAAGTAATCTGCCTTATTTTTTTAAAACCTAAAAGAAGAGAGAGCTGTAGGAAAAATACTCACAATCCCAGTTTAAAGCCCAATAATCTAAATTCCAGTTTATTGTTATAAATAATTCCACTGGTGTAATTCTTGCAAGTGCTGTAAAGAGTCCTTATTAAATTTTTTAGAAAAGAACTATCAAAAATCTTAGATACAATGCAATCTCTTCCCTCCCCTCAATTTTATAACACCTACTAAAGACTGGAGCCTTTATTCAAATGTGTCCAACCTTCTGACATTGTACTATCATGCAGATAGATACAGATTTCTCTCCAGAACCATAAAATCCAGTTACAGATAGATAGATAGATAGATAGATAGATAGATAGATAGATAGACAGACAGACAGACAGACAGACAGACAGACAGACAGACAGACAGACAAACAGATAGAAGATAAATAGATAGATTTTTGGGCCCTACTAGACTTTACAAGGAAAATAAGATATCTTCAGAAGAGGCAGGTAACTTTGCTCAGTATCTGCCTTCAATGAGAAGGAGTTCTGGGAATGAAGCTAGTAGAAGCAATTTGATTTCTCTTGAAACATTCTTGTCACACAGCCTATTTCTTTCCAAACTCAATATACTCTGATGGTCTTTTCCTTCAATTCAATATCTGTTGGAAAGTATTTATCAATCTACCTGTATTAGACTCCAGGTTGTATGAAACAATGAAAAAGGTCTGAGAAGATTCTTTTCAAAGCTAACACATAGTACGCAAGTATATAATTTTTGAGAGCATATTTCACCAAACAGAAAGCAACATGGAATAACGCCAGGGCATTTGCTATTTTCCAAGCACATTGCAGGATGTCCTTAATGAAGAATCTACTTCATACAAAATAACACACACTCTAAAAGTATCCATGCTTTATACATAAACTTGAAGCTTAGGGAAGGTAACTGAATAACATTCCCAAAGTTACACATTAAGTTATCTGAAACCAGAAACTGGAGTAAAGATTCTGCACCCATAACTGATAAGAAAAGAGGTGGGGGGGGTAGTTTCATATTGGAAACAGCTTCAGGGAGATGAGGTGGAAGAGGATAGATAAAGGTCTTCTGTGTTAGAAGCAAGGTAAGAACTCAAAAATGTGCTGGGAATTTCTAAGCAGCATCAGCATATTTGCATATGTGAGGTGCAGCTTGTAGCCATGATAACAAATAATGGAAAACTAAAAATCGGTAAAGCTTCAAAGTCTTTAGTTCCAAAAAACTGATGGATAAAGTATGGAAGTTAATGCTAACTAAAATAACCACTGCCAGAGACAATACGGAGCACGCTCAGATCTCCTGTCTCCTGACCCCAACACAAGGAGCACGTGCCAAGTTCATCCATTATACTACCATTGTGTATATAGATAATTATTTCTATTTTTGAATGCACAAAATGAGATTACCTGAAAGGAAAGATGAGAATCTTTCTTTTTTCTTTTCTTTTTTTTTTCAGCAAGAATTAAAAGTATGTCTAGAAAAGCCTCATTAGGGTCAGTAAGATGGTTCATTAAGTAATAGTGCTTTCTACATGAGCCTAAGATCTGAGTTCAGTCCTCAGAATATGAAGAAAGCCTGACGTAGTAGCTCACATTTGGAATCCCTGGACTCTCAAGGCAGGGAAATGGGAGTCAGAGGCTCAAAGCCTGCAAGCCAGGAGTACTCAGAACAGCAGCAGCAAGAAGCAGAAGGAACGACCAACTCTGAGTGTTCTCTTATAAGCTCCACATGCAGGCTATAGCAAAGGAGTCTGTGTCCATGCACGTACAGACAGACACATACCCAGACAGGCAACATTAATAAATAAAATAAAATTGTAACAAGAAAAGAAAAAAAACCTACATTATGGCAGTATGAGAATTCCTAGAAAATGCAAGAAATGTTCTACTTTACTAGTACATAATCTAGGATCTGCAAAGTTTCACATGTACAAATCAAATATTCATACCTAGATATATTGAGAGAAGATGATATACATTTTTAAGAGTATCTTTAAAGTGTCAGTAAGCTTGCAGAAGCTCTTGACAGTACATTTTGTAATTTCTACCTTACTATAGTACAGAAGACCATTCCTTTTTAGTTACTTGTCTCAGAAAAGAACAAGAAATAATTAAGATATTTGAGAGCACTCGATATTTTAATGAAGTAATTTAGAACTTTCAGGTTAATGGCATTATTCTACTCCACTGTCTATATATAACCTTAATCAAAGCAGTATCTGTTTCCAAAGTAACTGGAAAAAATAAAATGTGCTTTTTTTGCCATACAATTTTCTAGTCTCTAAGTTCCTACTTTGAGTCACATTCTATAAAACAATACAAATACAGTGACTTAAAAGAAAAAAATATTTAAAAGTAGCACCCCAAATTTATCAGTCTAATTAAGATGGATTAGTAAATTTGATTTCTTTGCAATCAAACTTTTAGAAAGTATTTTAAATAAGTTTACATATTTATAAATATTGGTAATTTGTATTATTTTATAACTAAATGTTTTGAATGTAGTTTAAATAATGTTGATATATTTAAACATTTATGAATTTATAAATCTTTATACACTGTTTAATTAACATGTATTTTAAATGATTAGTCTATAAACCTTTTTAAATAAGCATATCAGACTGAAAACTGAATTTCAGTTATTACTATGGAACAACAAGGGGGGGGTCAAGGTTAAACTGTTTGTCTTCCTTAAAAAGTTTATCATCTTTATTGTGTCTCTAGGTCAAAAAGGAGATTTCAATGGACCTCGGATATTAAAACCTCCCAGGAAACCAACAGTGAAAACTGCTAAGAATTTCACAAGGTTTTTTCCCTCCTTAGGTGTTAATTAAATGATCATTTAACACTGCAATGTACACACAACGTGTTCATCTCCTGACAGCACAGTTTGTTATAAATCCAGGGTCATAAAAGTCTTGGTGTAAAAGCTCTGAACTTCGTTCCCACCACACTCTACGACGCCTCGTGGTGTCTAAGGTTAAGCATGTAGACACAAAACAAAGCTTGCTCCTACTCGACTCCCAGGCCAGTTTTCTCATCGCCTAGTGACCTAGGTAACAGTGTGAGCAATAAAGAATAAATTTAATTTCTCCAGCATTTTGTGAGGATTAAGAACAATTGTTGGCTTGCAAGGACTTTTTATCCTTGGATTCTTTTCCTCTGGAGCATTCCTCGAGTCCTAAACGAGAATTCTGGTTCTTTAAGACATAGGACAAACAGAACTCTAAATTAGACTTTTTTTTTCTCTCAATCAGTTGGAAGAGTTGGAGGGGAGCTATCAACTTGCTGCTTTAGACTGTTCACATCAAGCTTTAATCTTTCACTTGAAGAAGAAACCTACCATGATTGGGGCAAGGCTATCATCTTTCCTCCATTCTTTTACCAGGCTTACTTATTTCTTCTTTCTTTCGAATTTTTTAAAGACTTAAATCAAGTTGCTAAACCCAGCCATAAACGTTCATTTCAAGAAGCACAGATATTCTCCTATTAACATTTTATACCATAATGTGATGCCCTGGTGTGGATTTGTGGATGATGCTGATAGCAAGCTCATCCTTCCTTCCTTCTTCCTTTCTTCCTTCCTTCCTTCCTTCCTTCCTTCCTTCCTTCCTTCCTTCCTTCGTTCTCTCCTTCCCTCCTTCCCTCCCTCCTTCCTTCCTTTCCCTCTTTCTTTCTTTCTTTCTTTCTTTCTTTCTTTCTTTCTTTCTTTCTTTCTTTCTTTCTTTCTCACTCTTTCTCTCTCTTTCTCCCTCCTTCCCCTGTTCCTTCTTCCCTTCCTTCTCCCTTTTTTCCTTTTCTTGTCTTATCATTTCCTTTTGAGACTCATCTTTCTTATCATCCAGCCAAAGATTTCCTAAATCAGAAGTATTTCTCAAAATACTTCAAGAACAACCCCCATAAAGAAGTCAGTGAGGAGTAACTAGTGTGGTTATGAGATGACTCGAGGCCACATATATAGCATCCCCTTGCCTGCATTGAGCTCTGACAATATCAGCCTTAAGTCAAAAGCAGAGACAAGCACAAATGACTTCAGTTCATTTAATTATAAAATAATGCCTAAATTCAAGGCTCTAGATAGTTTGGATTTTGAATAATTCTTAACAAGAACAAGTATTTTTGAAAATATATTTAAAATCACACATGCACTTTAAAATACAAAGAACAATGCCACAGACTTTATTCTCATAACTATGAAAAAAGACATGTGAGTAGAATATCACATTGTTTTAATTAAGACAGACAGTTTCACTAGTACTAAAAATGGCATTGAGCCAAGGAACTGATGTGAGTCTCGAGGACAGCCTCAGAATCTTTGCTGATATTCTTGTAAGATTTTATTCAGCATCTATGTTCCCTTCTCTGTCTCCTTCAAGAAGACATGGCATTAAAACAGTAATTTAAATGTACACTAGCAAGTTTGTTCCTCTCCTTATCCATCTTACACATGAAGTCTAAAACTATATCAGTCATCAACTGGCAGAAGGAAGATAAGAACTCATTAAGAATACCTTGGCTATAATACAGGCTTTTGCAGCTGAAAGATACAATGATACAGGTGTATATTTTATGTCAGTTCATGATGCAAGAATGATTCAGGTGGCTCTGAAGAATTACCCGTTATTGAACTGAGACAGAATACAAAGTGAAGCGATAGCATCACGGACCTGACTGACTGAGGGACAACTGCAGGGCCATCTGATGATGCTTATCTTCATTGCAAGGAGACATTAATAACACTATAAACAAAATGTCTACCCTACTTGAAGGCTGACAATGTGCCTTTGAATATGGACTCTGAAAGAAACTTGTGATATCCCCTAGAAAGTAGATAACATAGTTCTTTCAATTTCACAGGTAAGAAAATTACTCCAGAGGTTTCCAGAGATAAAAGAACATCAAATATTCAATGTATTCTATATAGGACTTCAAACTACTGTCTTCCTAAACTGAATCAAGTTGATTTCAATGATTTAAAATACAATGTGAACATGTACATACATTCGAACTACTTTTGTATAGCTTAATCGCCATCAGTATGTACACCTAGGAATAAAATTTGTGTGGAGTCATTTCCCAATCACAATCTCAAGATTGCTATGGCATTTAATGATTATAATCAAGACGTTAAAAAGTTAACTAAATATGCATACATGATGATTTTTTTTAACTTGTCAACCACATATTTGAATGCATGCTTCAGAAAACCTCACAAGAAGCAATGATACTTGTTTTAATACTAGGTTTTAATTTACATGTTAGTAAAAGCAGAAGCCCAAAACCACCTTGCATGCAGTGATCTATGTCATGTCATGTCAATTTTTCCCCTCATGTTATAGTATTCTCCAAATCCAATGCAAAATACCATGAGTGTTTATGGAGGCAGGCGATACAGCGATGAGATGAGAGGCCTTTGCACTGGCAAAGTAAACGTTTCTGTAAGATGATTTCAAACAACCTCCTAGCGGGCTTTCTGAAGCTAAGCCCTCTGTTGTAGATTTCACAGTCAGAGTTCACTTGATAGGTGCCACAGAGATTTGTCCATCAGCACCAACAAAGCCATTAGCTGCTTTTTTAAATTAAAAAAAAAAATCACCATCAAGCTGGGAGAAGTTTTAATTGCAATCTTTAATTCTATTCAATTTTCAACCTATAACCCTTATATAATATATTGATTATAAAAAAAAACCGGAAATGTCCCTGTTGGATGATTTGTATAGCATTGTTTCCCCGGCATATGACAATGGTTACTATGAAATATGTACAGGTATCTTCATATCGCTTTCTTTTAACACACATTTAAAAATTAACCGTTGATACCTGGAATGGTGACATACTGGCATGCTACTGTTAGTCACTGTAGCATTTGGGAGACTGAGGCAGGAAGGAGGCCACAGCTCCTGGACAGTATTGACTGCTTAGTGAATTCCAGGCCAGCCAGCACTACATATTGAGATTACATCAAGTAAATAATTCATTAACTAAATAGAGCAACTGATTAGTAAATCATGTATTATTTAGATAAATATAAGAACTACACAATGAAAGCCTTTGAAACTTAAATTCTTGTCTATATCTATTTTTAAGTGGCAAAACCAGAGTCTCTCATGTCATATTAAAAACAGCTAATTTGTTACTTGAGAAGAAATAAAGGGCTGGCCTTTTAATCACTGGAAGTTAACACTTCTATACTTTCTGTCCCCCAGGTTCTTTGTTTTCAAACATAAGTAGTCAGTCGGATGCCTCACCAAAGTTTCCCCACGTGGATTCCAGGGCAGAAGGGCCTCTTCCTGCAGAACTTTCACCCTCAACACCTGAGGCAGTAACCTTTACCGTGGCTCCCTCCAAGAGTAATGATGCCAGTCCGGACAATGGTAACCGTAGCAACTGTAACCTGCAATTCCTGCGCAGCTAAAGTGGGATTTATTGTGGCAGGGGGCAAACGGGCCAAGAGTAAAATGAAGCCAGCAACTATGGTTCAGACACCTCCAGTGGCGCACACTTTAATCAGAGCTGGCAGAAATTAATTCAAGAGGAATTTTTACATGGTTCCACTGTCGTTTTCTGCTTTTCTGCTTGACTACAAGAATCCTAATGAGACTCTCTTGATATCCTAAAACAAGGTTAGTTGTGCTTGAGTATATCTTTACCTCAAACTAAGGTATATTTTGCTTTAAAATAAATAAACAGGTCTTGTTTTGATCTTGCGGTATCTACTAAAACCATTCAATGTTTAGAAAACTCAAGAGAACCAAACATTTAATTAGTCAAGTTATCTCACAAATTAAATTTAGTTCTCCATAATTCATAATGCCTTCCCAGAGTGATCACTTGCTCATTCAAGTTGCAAACTCGGAACCCAACAGAGGCTTAATTCAACACATCAGTTATTGAGACCTTACAAGGGTCAAGTCTCACACTAGACCCTGGGGGATAGTGAATTTTTCCATAATATATGTATGGAGAGTATTGATAAGCACAATTATAAAATAAAACTTACACCATAATTCACAAATATAAACATGGTTTTAGTTTTCTGAATTTAAAAGACCTATTTACAAGAGCATATCCTTTGCTCAAAACTACCAAAAGCAGTGAAGACTTTTGCATTGGAAGGGGGGAAATATGAAATAAAGACAGTTTAGTTGTGTATTTGTCACACTACAGAAATTAAATTGTTGGCTTTATAAAACAACATCAAGAATATAAAACCCTGAACTTTCCTTTCCAAAAAGTTTCCCTTGACTATAGTTATCAGAAAGTATTTTAACAATCTGAGGACATTTAAGGTAAGAGTTGCAACAAGACCAACAAATTTAAGCAGTCAAAAATCTATTCATCTCCAGTAAGAATTACTTAACCCATAAAAGGGGCATTTGACTTTAATATTCATACATTCAGGAAGTTCGGTGAGTCTCAAACTCCTTGAGAAATAATTTCCATGTCAGAACCACAAATAAAACTAACTTGTATTCAAAAAAAATAATGCAATAAAGTGTGCCAGAGGACGTAGGTAGATATATTATAATTTCTTGTTTTCTCTGGATTTGGGAAGATACTAGATTAAGATGAATTTCTGTAAAGTGCCTCAGATATGCAAACTTAGGTTAGACGTCTGGGTAAATATAATAATACTCAAAGACATCAACTGAAAACCACAAAACAAACATTACAACCAGATGCTTATCCATGGTACCATCAATGAAATTCCTCTCTAATGAGCCTGGATAAGCAGCTGCAAACTCAGATGTGAAATGGTGCACCACACACTTGCAAACTGCCTTGAAGGCCAAGCTTATCTGTAAGATTTGCGTATGCTGGTCATTGGGTTCAGGCCATAAGTGGCCAACCTCTTCAAAATTCACCACAGTCTGCTTCAGCTAACTAGCTCCAGATTGCCCTGAAAAAAAAAATTTCCCTCCACTCTTAGGTGGATCATAAAAATGCAAAACCTCAGGATCAGAGGAGGAGCAAAAGGGAGGAAGGAATCTCCCTGTAGAAGTCAGGAAAACTGTGTGCTGTCTCTTGTAACATGCACCCTATCATCCTATGCTTTCTCTTTACTTACACTTTCCGTCTGTCAACAAGTGCTTGTAATTTTATTACACTGTCCTGTAGTTTACACAGAGTTGGGATTATTTTACAGAGTTCTGTTAATGGACTGGATAAACGGTAATGCTATTTAAACTAGTCTTCTGCTCCAGCCAACACAGCTGTGAGCGTACTACGATTTCTGAGCAAACATCTTGACCTGAGCATGCAGTGCTCTCACGGCCCTTCCAAAGAGAAATTGGAGCAGGCAGCAAAGGGAAAGCAAATTTGGCCGCTAGCAGCAATCAGCCGTGTCAAATCATAATTCATATACAGTGTACCCTCTTTTTCTTTTAGATTGCATTTAGAGTCTGCAAAATGCATGCATGCCTAGCATCTCATTTTCAGTCAAAAGTCAGAAGGCAATTTATTCATTACAGAAACTAAAAGTAATATGTATGATATCCAACTTACCAAGATAATTTTCACCTAAGCAAACAACGCTAAAATCAAATACTAGCTTATAAACCGGTTAACATTCTTGGCTAAGAATATGTAGTGAAAATATATTAAAGTATGTAATAAGTTAAAACTAGACATTAATTAGCATCATTTGTGATGGAAAAATAAATTCTAGAAGTGCTATTTTCCTGTGCTGTGCATCCACTTAGTTCTACTATGATATTCAGCCAGGTGAAAATGGATTTCTTTTAATATACACATGAAACAACTGGTCAAATGTTTTCTTTATGCTAATATTCTTCTGCTTTTATTTGTCAAAATTCTTAAATCTGTTTTCTCACTCAATCTCCTTATACAATAATTCCTTTCTGAAGGAGTGTTTCAAAGGGTACTATGGAATGCGGATTTTAACACATTTTCTATCTCCTACAATATTCATTTCAAGGGAGCAACTAGATGCAGGTATCACACAAAGAGGGAAAAACACTGAACCTATAGCCTTGGTCTTCACAGGTATTCTAGCTCTCCTGCAGCAGCCAACCTTACAGGTATTGTCCTGCTTACTAAAGAGACTTAGTGCTGTGTGTTTAATTTTATTGGCCTTAGTATTATTTAAAAAGTACTCATATATTGTTTATTACTTTTCCTCTCAAGAGAAACAATGCTTTTAACAATTTATCCACCCCAATCTAATCCTTGAGAAGCATAGGATCCTCAGTTTAAAACAAAAAGAAATCTGATTTGAATGTGCAGACAATCACATTTCCATGATGGTGGTCCCAGCACGTAGGAGGCTGAGTCAAGAGGACTGCTGCAGTTCAGGGCTAGCATGAGATACATAGTAAGTTCTAGGTTAGCCTTGCCTACAGAATGAAAAATTTAAAAAAAAAGAAGAGATTTTTAAAAAAAAAAAAAGCTAGAATGGAAGGAAAGAAGTAGTGTGGGAGGGAAGAAAGGAGGAAATGAAGGAGGTAGAGATGGTGGGAAGGAAGGAGAGAAAAGTAAATCTCTACATTTCTATTGAAAGGAAATGTCAACCATCAGAGAGTGATATTCTGTTCATACTAACCAAGATGCCACGAAGGGCTAGGCTTAGGAATACAACATTTACATCTGTATTGGAACTATAGATATGAACAATTAAAACTATTAGGTGGCACACTCACTAGGGAAAATTCTTTGAGCCAAACACACATAGACATATCCCAAGCATATTTTTTAACTCCCTTTCCCCCTTTTAAACATGTCTTCAATGACTTAGAAAACTTTGTCACAGTCTTGTGGGGTCTGAAACCTCTTCAGGCCACTACTCACAGCTCTCATGTGTTCCAGCATATAGAAGCTCCAGAAAAATACAAAATCTTAAAATATAGGGGCAAATCTCTTTGTTCCACTATGTAATATTGTTAAAGAGGTCTAAATGTCAAACTGTATAATTTGATGGTGGGGACTTTCATAATGCATTAAGCCATTAAAAAACTCCTGGGGAAATCAATCCAAATACTTCTAAAGAAAACATCGAACACTCTTGTTTGTCAGGGAGAATACTGAGGTCACTTTGTACATTTTTTTTAATAGTACAACTGATAACAACACTACAGTCATTCCATTTAAGTTCATTTCTGTAGAACATATTAAAAAAAGCACTTCAAAGGCACTGTGTGTTGTTTTTGTATGCACACTGCTTGAAAAGTCACAGTTTAGCAAGGTCATCAGACATTAGCTTCAAAATCAGTTATTACAAGTTTCTTCAGCCCATACCAATTAAAGCAGAAAGGGGATACTATTTAAATCAAATCTGGCTATTACAACATTAAGTGCGTGTGTGTGTGTGTGTGTGTGTGTGTGTGTGTGTGTGTGTGTGTGTAGGTATAATTTTATAGCAAGCTACATCCTACTTCCTTGAAAAAAAATAGCCCTTAGAGATGATTTGTTAAGAGAAGTTCCTTTGATTTTTAAAAATATGCTTGAATAGGACCCATTAAACAGCAGAGCTCACAGACATGAGCAACATAGCCAGGGATTTTGGCTTTCCTTGGGGAAAGGATGTCAGGAAAGAGAAGATGTGGGGTGTCAGCTGGGAATGATCTTTGTATTGTGAAATGAAGTATCAGGAGGACTGACCTAGCAGACATCCTGTTTCTAGCAGGGGTGAGTTTGAGAGAACTCCACCCCCACCCCCACATACATGCTTCTGGAATTGATAACAACAATATTGAACGTGTAGGCTACAAAGCTTTGGCTACAAAATCAAATTCGGAAAAGAGCAATGTGTTCACTTTCTCTACAAACACTTCCATATGGGACTTCCTGACACCCAGGTGGGGCCACTCCAGACAACTTCCTACCTAGTCCAGCCGTCATTTCACAGCATACACAAGCATCGATAATCATTGCTATTTATTCTTGCCAACACTCTGTAGCATATCTGCCGTCTACGCAAGATCATGCACACAGCTGAGAAAATCTAATTTTCAAACCTGTTGTAAACGTGTTTTCCCTATTACACATTAGGTCAGGGAACAAGCATTCCTGAGAGGAAAATCTGATTTCACCTAATACTTGCAATGTGTGTGTGTGTGTGTGTGTGTGTGTGTGTTTTTAAGAACAACTTCCCTAACGGTGTATGAGGTATTTTGATGTGAAAGTCTTGCCTTCTAGCAGTTCACATTGCAGAATTTGCAATTCTGGCTTCAAAAGAAGCACTTAGGAGAGAATGTACAGCTTTAAATGCCTTAGGATAGATAATATGGGCAATCTAATAAACACTATTCCTCAAATTCCAAAACTATGCTAAAAAAATAAACTTACAGAAGGAACCCCAACTTTACAGAAAACACTATCAACTTCCTTTAAAAGTGGAAGAACAGTAGCAATTTTTCCCTTCCAAATTCAAGGTTTCCTTCGTGCACTAGGCAAACCTCTGTATCACCCGATTAGAAAAACCAAGAAAATAGCAACTGCAATAACACACACTGGAACCACAGAATGCTACATAAACAAAGCCACTGGAACCACTGAAGATCTTTCATTTCTTTCAGAAAGCAAAAGGGCAACCTTCCAATCTAAGAATCTACGAATGCATGGATTCCAGGAAAGCTGAAGAAAACAGCCACAACTCTATTAATAAATCACAAGGTCAATGCAAAGCAACAGCAAGCACTTGTGTGTCTACTTACAGCCGGTAGAGCTTCGCAGTCCCAAGAAACAGCAGCTCAGGAAACAACTGAAGGTTATTTCTGTTTAAACGCCTTTGGAGAAAACAAAACAAAACAAAAAACAGAGCTTATGTTACACAGAATATACTTAACAGTGAGCCTTGCTTTCATAGTGTCATGCTCCATTCTATATTTCTAGAAAGAATGGAACAACATTCAAAAAAATCCAAGCACTGCGACCTAAAAGTTGCTTACACCTTTTGTTACATGGCTGTTGAGGGCAATTTTCCATTGTGCTTATTCAGATGGTGATTACTGGGACCTAGAGTCTCAACTCAAAGCCCCCGCAACATCAAACAGAACACACATGATGGATTAGGATTTCCTGACTCAGACACAACTTCAATGGAGGTTAGATATATTAATACGGCAAACTCTATTAAAGGAATTCATATATTCAAAACGGACTAAAATTTTCAGCAAAGGATTGGTAGATAGAACTTTCAAATTTATTACCTATTGATTTAACTGGGAGCAGGGCGAGAGACAGTGTCTATAAGACTTTTTCCCCATAGATACATTCAGAATAAATATAAAAAAGGCCAAGCTTCAATCTACAGCTCTTGACCTATCACTGAATTGAGTTACATTCTGTTTGATTAAGTAGTGTTTCAAAGGTTGTTGTTGTTGTTGTTTTGTGTGATGTTTTAGATGCTTCAGGTAAGAACGTAATTACAACTCTGACCAAATCTGACTAATTCTTGAGATCACTGGGCATGTGCACACTAATTAGAGAAAGTGAACAAACACTATCCCTGATATACTTCACAAGCCAACCCTGCCCGTTCTATGTGACTCCTTTAATCAAGTGAATGCTATCAACTACTCTTCTGCTTCTTCCAAATCTAAATATATTGATGAGTAGCCCATGGGAAAAAGCTACATATAAATGATGTACAAGTTGTTTGGCCTCTAAGACCAATATCACCCTGAGAAAGGCAGAAAAATAGTTAAGTCGTCAGGATACGATACGTGTTAATGGTGTGATGTTCTGATTTACTTAAAAGCTCATCAGGGGGAATCAAGAAGACAGTCTCCTGCAGGCAGCAATGGGACAAATGATTGCATGTTCTAAAAAAAGCAGAGAGTAAGTGAATTCTTACTCAAAGTTACCTTAAGGCATAAAGACCTGCCTTCAGAAACTCTCCACTTGTAATCCCATTTATCCAAGCAATGTCTATAAGGACAATCTGAAAGCAGGGTCTGCATATAAGTGGGCTGTAGATCACCTGAGTATCTGAACACCTTAGGAAGCTGAATTCAGAGTATCTGAACACCTTAGGAAGCTGCTCTTCCACATTCCATTCGAGCACGTAGTAAAATCCATACCATGTGTTCCAAGGGACATAAAGGGGAATGAGGAGAATTAGTGGTGAAAGGGTGGGTTTGCTCCCACACAGGCACTAATTTTTATGAATGAACCACATAATAAAGTTAATGTAAAGCCAAAACTTTTATTCTATGGGTATTTTTTCTTTCATGGAAATTATTCTGAAAGTAAAGAAATTTCACCCTCCATCATAATCACTTAATTGTGATTGATTTTGTTACCATAGCATCTCAAAAATTATTTCCAAGCATCTAAAAAAAAATCATTCTTGAGCATCCAAATAAAAAATCACATTTTGTAATAGTGACAATGAGGATTTTTTTTTCTAGGCAGCAGGAGCTCTTTGGAGAATGTAGGCACAAAATGCCTATCCTTGCTTCTAGGATGACAGACATGGGGTTTCTTAATCATATTCCAGGCACTGAATTAACAGAGCTGATCTGATTCTTCAGCCTTAGCAGGCAAGCTACTTCCAGCCTCAAACTGAGACTCTGCAAAAGGCAGCTGTCTAGAAAGAGCTTTTCCCTTCGCAGCACAGGGCGCTTTCTTACATCCTCTGAAACTCCAGCTATTCTCTGTAAACTTCATACCTCCCTTGGCTGTGTCCCCAGAGCATTTGATATGACCCCCATGCACTGTATTATATTGACTCATATGCTGGTCTCTTTCCCACTGGGCTGTGAACTCCTCAAATGTGAAGACCCGATCTTTGTGTTCCTTCCCCTTTCTCTGGCACTTACTAGGTTTGAACTGTATTAGAAGACAAAGCATTCTCCTGTTCTCATTCCGCACTCCCCAATCTCTTCTGGCATTTAGAAGGTTCTAATTGTGTTGAATGAGAAGCGAGTGCTCTCTTTGCATTTTGATATAGTTCAGTGAGGGGCCAGTATAATCACTTGATATCAGGACCACTTTGCTTTGGCATACTCGATGATCCACCAGTCACTATCCAGTCAACCAATTCCCTACCATCTAACATGATTCCTGTACCCTAAAACTGCCCTTTCCCTTTCTCCAGCAACCGCATATTGTCAGTATCATATAAAGAGCATAAAGAACTCAGTGTGTTTAAATGAACCCCAATATATCAGTGACCAACAGCTTTTTCTAACCTTCTTGCTAATATATCAGCAAAACTTCATATACTATGTGAACATAGATATTTAAGCCACAACACATGTAATGTCTTTCTCTTAATTGTGAGCCTTTTCACATTCCCAGTGGTTCTTAACTCACATCACAAACAATATCTGACATGAATTAAGCTATATGGATTACTTCATTCACTTGTCCCAGCATCCTTACAAATGAGTAACACTCCATATGGTTTGGCGAGAAATCCACAACCCAAAAGTGGAGCTAGAAGTTTGGCTCTAAGTGGTGTGATCCCATACATTGAGAATCACCATTGCTGTTCCTTAACAATGTTTGGAAATAATGTAATGCTCAAAGTTTCCCTGAGAATGCCACAGTTTTGTGTAGTCTACTTTTTAAACATCTTTGTGCTACTCAAATGAAAATGAATGCAATTTAAATTTATAAAAGACACTAACTGAGGGAGGCTGAAAAGATTGCTCAGTGGATGAGGTGCTTGCCATGTCCCCTCCAGAAAAGGAATCAGCCTGACAGCCCGAGTTTGATTCCTGGAACACTTATGAAAGTAGGAGGGGCTGGAGAGATGGCTCAGTGGTTAAGAGCACTGGCCTTCCAAAGGACCCAGATTCAATTCTCAGAACCCACAGAGCAGCTCACAATTGGCTGTAACTCCAGTTCCAGGGGGTCAGACACTCTGACACAGACATGCATGCAGGCAAAACACCAATATGAATGAAAATAAGTCATTTTAAAAGAAGAATGTAGAAGGAAAGAAAACATTCCACAAAGATGGTCTGTGGCTCCCACTTGTACACCTTAGCATGCAGACCTTCTTGGGTAGACAGGCACACACACAAATATATACAAATACATACATGTACATGCATACATATAATAATAATAATAATAATAATACAATATTAAGTAATCATTCTGAATTTCCTTATTTTTTCATGGAAGTAATTTTGTCTAAACTAATCATGTTTTGAAAGAAGGCAGGTACACTAAGGAAAACATAATATAAAGAGGCAAAAATGGAAAATGTAGCTTTTTTTAAGTGTCTATGTTTGGCTCTTGTTTTCATCCATCAGTAATAAGGTTAAATGGTCAGAAAATGTTTCAATAAAAAGTTACTGGACTCCTTCAAGTCCCATGAAATATTTCAAAGTAAAGATTCTTGCAAATGCCAGAAATTAAATCCTTAAAAGGCATTTTTTAAAAATCTGCAGTTGTAGCCAGGCAGTAATGGCACATGCCTTTAATCCTAGCACTTGGGAGGCAGAGGCAGGAGGATTTCTGAGTTCAAGGCGAACCTGGTCTACAGAGTGAGTTCCAGGACAGCCAGAGCTATACACAGAAACCCAGTCACAAATTAAATAAATAAATAAATAAATAAATATCTGCAGCTGTCTTAAATGCTATTAAGATACAAAGCAATCACAAAATAAATAAATAAATAAATAAATAAATGTTGAGAAAAAGCAACCCCATCTCTAACACAACAAAGAAAACACCATAGTTACTTAAAGAGATGGCATGATGCGAACTCCAGTATAAATGAGATGACCTTTAAAAGTGTTGGTCCCTAGACACGGAAACAGTGAACGGCTGTTCTTAGGATTACTGATGGGAAACTGCATAAGGTACTCTGTTAAAAGGCTCAGTTGTATCCAAGGACAGATGACGGGAGTATAGTCACACCTGTTCTGTGTCCTCACCCTGGGATACAGTCTACTCACAAAGTCTGAGAGCCACTTGAGGATTCTCTGGGTGGTGATTCATGCTGAGAAAAATACATGTTGTATATTTCTTTGAGATAGTTTTTCTTAGGCCAAAGATAATTAAAGATCCTAGATCTCAGCCAGTTTCTGCTTCTGAGTATGATGTCAGATGAGTAAGTGACCTATGAAAACACCAGGGGATGCTGAAATGCTCAGTATCAACTACATGGCTCACAACAACATAGCTTCTAAGTTATTATCTTCCATTTTCTTCAGGGATTTATCCTTTGATGGACGCTACAGCATCTTTCTTTCCTCAACTTTCCTATCAGCTCAGTTAGTATTTTACCCCAAGATAACTTTCCACCTTATTCAAAATTCAAACTTTAAACAGTTTTGCAAAATCCAGTGGAAAAGGTGTGCTTTGCATCCACAAATCAATGCCGATATACCTCAGCATCGTGTCTAGTCCAAAATTCAGAAAATGTTACCTTAAAATGTATCATGGCTCTCCTACTCAGCAAACATGCATGACTAATTATGACCCCTTTTGACTCTTCAGATGAAATTTCTATTGCCCCTTAAAGCATTGTTCTTTGCACCCTTGTAGAGCAAACACTTTTATTTTTCACAAAACTAAAATTCAAATTTTCAACAGTTTTTAAACATCTAGCTTCTTTTATATTTAGATAGCTGAAGATTCTTTATTGTTATTTTCATCAGCACAATAAGTGAGGCTTTCCTCCTCTGTGCCCTATGTTAGGGAAGTCAACACTTTTTTAATAATAAAAATAAAAAGGCTGTTTCTTGCTCTCAGCTTTCATTGTATGGTACTCTACATATTAAAGGAGAGTATAAAATACTCTGAAAGAAAACCTAAGAAAAAAACTATGTACTTTCTTCCTATCTTCTGATTCCATGAAGAAACTCAAAAGTGAAAATAACAAATACGATGACTAAATATAATATATTCATATTTTAGGATATCCCTAAACTCAACTTTTGTAAAAGAAGTTGTGTTAAAATCCATAACTACAGTTCCTTAAGCACAGTGTACTATGCACTCCGAGACACTGCATACACTATCTCACTAGTCCCTGCACTACTGGGATTACTATCCCTATTTGAAAAGTGGGGGAATAAAGATTTTAAAGATGATGTGATGTACTCAAGGGGTATAGAAATTCAGTGTTATCTGAAGTCTCTCTTATTGACAGTTTCCAGACTTAAGATGAGGGAGAGTTAATATGTGACTAGACAACCCAATCAGCCATACAACATCTGAGTACTTGCCATTCCTGATCTACCAGTTGATAGATATTACAAGGCACCACACAACAGCAATGGGTAGAGAGCCATAGGAACACCATTATCATCACCATAATATGGCACACTTTCTGTTCTAGAGCAGAATCCTGAATCCAGTGTGGACGGATGCTATAAAGAGGAGAGAGGCAAAGACTTTTATAAAAAGCCTCTAAAAAAATGACACTCCAACACCCATAACTTCAAGTCGGTCTCTCTGTCCCTAAGATTCCATTATTACTAATGTCTTCCTGTCAGTCAAGTAGATGTAACTGGCTTTGAAACTAAGACAATACATGTGAAGTTCATGGTTGGGGGGGGGGAAGCCGCCTTCCTAGCCTTCCTAGGCAAGCTTGTGAAATGCACTCTGGAAGGCCTAATTCAAGCAGAAAGATTCCCAAAACAATGCAAGACAGAAGTAAATGGAAAATGTTTGACATTCACTGCTTCCACAAATACATTGAAACAGTGCAAACTTAACTCCTCGTTTCAGGAGAAGCATAAAGGAAACAGCATCCAGCAAACATTGCCACAAAGGATAAGCTCAAACCAGATGTGGGAAAAATAAACAGCCTTGGCTGCCTCAGAATTCATAAAATACTCCACAGTGGCAAGTAGCTCTTCTCGCCACTGTGTGACTCCAGTGCCCATAAAAACACACTGCAGTGAATGTCTAACTAAACTTGTAGCAGCACCCTACATGAAAACTTTCTAAAACTACACAATTCAGCGAACACAATTCAAAATTGCCCATACTGCTTAGAAACGCATTGGAATGGAGGCATTTAACAACTATCAATTGCTTAACACATGTTGGATGAATTTCTTTAAGAAAAGCATGTTATATACATATATATATATATATGTTTATGCTTTTTATAATATATATATTATATGACACCAACAGAGATTTTAAACCAAGGTGTACAATACTAGAGAAGTGTCCCTTGAGATGAACTTAGATTCTTTACCACGGAGACTAGTGTTGTGAGATTCTCTTTAGAATAAGAACTATGTATGTGTTAGGTTGCACATAAGCCTGCAGGACTAGTGGGAAGAGGGGTCCTCTACAGCCTTGACAAATAGAGGATAAATGGTGCTATCCTTCAGACCTGTTCTACAACATTTTCTACACTTGAACTCATGTGTTACAACCTACAATAATCTCTATGTCAAGGCTCACAAGCACACAGTGCAAGTTGTTTATGGGAATCATTTTACTCAGGGCAAGAGGATGAATTCACATCCACCTTAGAGAAAATCATATCTTTTAAGTATTTGTTCATGAAATACAGAGTTTGCTCAAATGGAGTCTTTATCCTAAAGGGATCTAAATTTCTAAGTTTTATTGTTATGAATTGATGGAAACTTCAAAAAAATTAAGTTATCAGATTTTTATCCTGAGATTCCTCACATCACAATATTTTTATGATGATTGTTTCTTTTCAAGGAAACTTTCCAGTGGTAAGATGCTAGGACTAAAAAGTCACACTAAAAATTAAAAGAATAACACCAGGAGAGTTTGAATGAAGTATAGGTCTGAAAAGCAGACAGTTGGAGTATTGAGGTGAAGAGCTGGACCTTAATAATTGTCCCTATTTTGAAGTTGAGGTAGATGAAAAGGAAGCTATATGATCAAGATCTTACAGTGCCATTGAAATTCAGGATCTGCAAAAGTCTCACTTGTCTCATGTTCCTGGATTTAGAATGGAGTTGAGTTTAGACGTAGGTAGACCACCAGCCAACAGCATAACTGGTGAGTTGCTTTCACTGGTGATCCAGGAGAAGGTATTAAAAGGTGCCAAAAACCAGGAGCAGTTAATAATTCATTTAATAATTCATTTAGCCCTGCTTCCCTCTGCTTTTTTGTCTCTGCCCTGCCCCCGTCAGCAGAGCCTAAAATATCACTACAGAGAAAGCAGGCACTCTAAAACCATCTACCCATTCAATGTGCCTTTCTACTTCTGCAATTATTGTAATGATAAGTATTTGATATTTGTGAGGTTCATTCGAAGCCACGATTTTCTATTCCTGGCTACTGCTCCCCAACAAACATAAGCTAGACAAATATGTGTTTCATTTTGAAGTATCATTATTTCAAAAATTCCAATAATATTCTACTCATGCTAGGAGGGGATTTTCAAAACGGGAGGAATTGATTTTACTAGTAGGATGCCAAAGTCCCCCAGACAGCCATAAAACAGAACTCAGGGAGCACAGTCTGATCGTAGCTATGCCTAGATTGCCAGTGAGCACCCTAGCTTCAGCAGCTTACAAAATTTGCAACTTGAAGAAAACTACGGAGAACATTGTATACCGTAAATTAATAACTTTTAATAGAGACTGTTGGAGCTATTCAGTGTTCTGTGAAGTATAAAGAAAAGCATACTTTGATTATCCTAAATGTTTTGCTGTAACTTACTTGTGTAGACTTTGGTTTTGCTTAGTTTGTTTGGATTGAATCTACTTATAAAATAGCTTCATTAGATTCCTCTATAACTTTCTTATTAAACAATAGGAAGGTATTGTATTTCAATGTGCAAGATGAGTATTCTCCCTGTGATGCCCCCAATACCTCCCTCCGGGATCAATAGTACTACTGCCAAGACAAAGCATTCCAGACACCCTAGCATAGCACATATCAGGTCTGGGAGTATGGCAGCAACGGTCCCAACAGGAAGTGACATGTGCTCATGGAGTGCAAGCTCCATTAAAACCTATCCCATTCACAGTGACTCATAGCCACATGCCCATGAGACCTTCATCATTATCATCAGATGCTGGTTTTTTTTTTCCCCACAATAGCAAAAGGGAGTGACTTGAAGTGGAAGGGGGTGGGGGAGTAGAGAGGGACAAATGGTTTAAGAAGAAAGGAAGAAAGTAAAGGAAGGAGGAAGGAGGAGATAAGGAGGAGGAAGGACGAAGGACGAAGGAGGGACAGCTTAACGTTTTGACTGACATTGCTTTAACCACATTAATTAAGTGGGAATCTCTTTTTGTACCTATAGGGCTTTGATCTACAAGGACAGCGTTCTAATCTCACAATGTTAAATTTAAGTTAAAATGACCTCTTTTTTTTTTACTAATTAAAAATTCACTGCATAAAATGGCATAGATACTATTTACTATTTTCAGATCTGCCTTTTCTTTATTAAGTTAAAATTTCATCAACATTATAAAAAATACCTAATGCTTGATGTTTTCACAAAATACCTTCTCAACATGGACAAATGCTATTATTGTATTATTTTAAAATGAAAACAACTTAGAACCATACATTGGATGTGAATAAAGCTGATGTTTTTTATTTTGTTTTGCTTTACATACAAAGGAAAAAACTGAAATCATGCTTTTCTAGGTGAATGTCTATTACAACACAAATAGTATCTAATGCATTGTGGCACAATTTGGAGTTCAATTGGCAGTTTTGCATCCAATTTATTAACAACCAGGTAGATTATACAATCCAGAGTTTAATATTATTACATCCCCTGTTTCTTACATTCCCCCTTGAAGTTTTGTAAGTAAGCAAGTTGTTCATGTGACATTAATGACTCTACATAAAAGAAGGGTAGATGTTGTAAGCCATAATAATTTGAATATGAAACTCACAAAGGAAGGTAGGGTTTTTTCTTTTGTATTTTTATTGTTTAAAAAATAAACTGAACAAAATTTAAAATAGTTTTCTTCACAATAGTGTTGAATGCAATTCTTAGTAAATCTGCCTTGGCATTTAATATATTTAAAAATAAATATTTGAAAAGTGTATCCACAATGTTCCTAAGAAATGACTTAGAATTCCAGAGTCCCAAGGAGATGAATTGGCTGTCAGATAACAATGCGCTTCCATCAGATGGACTTGGCAGTTGTAAACAAATGGAATTTTCTCAGCTTTTTCTCACAAATATGAAATATTTGCTCTCAGCCAACAGCTGGGGTGATTTAAAGAAGTCTTGCATATATATTAGTTTTCATTCAAAATTACAAGCCCGCCTCCCACTCTGCAACATCTGACGTAGTCTGTGTAAACTAGAAAATTGTTCAGAGATGAAGTGACGTTCTCAAGGGAAGTCAAAGTTAAAAAATAGTCTCCACTTACAACTCTAATCAAATTTCAAATTAGATGGCATCTTTAGGATTTTTCAGAAGAGCTAATTTATTTAAGATGAAAATTCAAAATGAAATTCTGAAGTAGCCTTAAAAATGTGAAAAAAAAAAGTGTGCATTGTTCTTATGTTCCTAAAGACTGAAAATTACTCTACAAAGTAAATGCGAGTTAAGTGCCATATGGAATACTGGGATTTAAAAGTAGTTCCCGGACCAAACTATCGGTACATCTGTAGTCTGACCAGAAAACACTCTTGACGAAACTACTACTGTTCCAATGAACATGTAATTATCTATTCATTTATCGATAGGTTTTATTTTATTGTAAAATACATTTTATCAATACATATTAAACTATATGGTGTAAAATATCTTTGTGAGTTATTCACTAGGTGTATCAGCTATGCCCAAACAACTAGGAAGTAGTATAACAATAAATACTTTCAGAGTATTTTCATAGAGAAAATAAGTTATGGATAAAAGAACTTGAATATGAACTCAACTACATATTTACCTTCTTTGTACTTCCTCAAAAGGTATCTCAGTGTAGCAAATTAATTTATATATTATTCTACAGTTACACTCACTGTATTATAATATTTGTAATGGACAGAGTTTTAAAGTAAAATAAAGTAGATGTCCCCATGCTTAACTTGAGGCAATAAAAACACAACCTGTATATTCCCAAATATATCACAATGTGCATGATGAGTATTCTCCCTGCAATGGATCAATAGTACTACTGACAAGACAAAGCATTCCAGACACCCTGCATGGCATATATCAGGCCTGGCATATATCAAGCCAATTTTTTCCTTTTAGATAATGACAGAAAATTAAACTTTTCTATTGTGCTGGTGAATCTGAATACATGCTGTGCCTCCCCCAATAACATATTTAGATAAAAGTATTTATTGTACTTTTATTAACTATTAAGACAGGCATGGAAACTTATTAAAATAATTATTAGTGGTTTTAACTTCAGTGTCCTAAAAACGAAAACATAATCAAGACAAATGAGATCTGTTAATTGCATTTCATATTACAATGTCTATAATTTTTCTGATTTCTGACATAAATTTTGTCTCTTATATGTGTATATATATATACATATATAGTTTATTAATAATATTCTGTGAACACAAGAATAGTCAAGTAATACTCATATACATAAGAATCTTTATGTCTAAAACCAATATTTTTAAAATGCAAAATTTACTCTTAAACTTGATGAAAAAAAATGCCAGGAGTAGATCCCTACTTTAATAACCCTTAGCTTACTTTTCTGAGCTGTAAGATTTTAGAAGCTACTATAAACAATTAAATAGAATTGTGAATAGCTATTATTATCAATGTTCACTGTGTTAAACATCAAACAAGTCACTTATCCACAACAACCCCTTTTAAATTTCCTAAAGTATCAACAATGGTGCACTCAGTAGCAGCATGGATGCTTAGAAGACTCTTAGCTAAGTCTCTCTTTCCATAAAGTGCAAATAAAATTACCAATCATTCTTTCTACATAAACCACAGCTATCCCAAACAGAATCATGCAGTTGGTTTAGTGTCAAAGCAATGATCATAAAGGAAATATCTCTGGAAAGACATGAACTTTTAGGCTTTAACACAAGTTCATGTTCTTTACCCAGGACTCTGCTCTACCTTGGAAACCATTTGTTTCTGCTTTTTCTCCTTAAACTTTAAAAGCTAAGCCACCACGAAACTGAAGACATAATCCTTGACATCCAAGTGGCTTTAAACACACAGACATGTTGTCATGGGTTTGGAACTGAAAATACTTACAATCTTTCGAGCTCCTTAAGATCCTGGAATGCTCCCCTCTCGATGGTGCTGATCTTGTTCTCCATGAGCTGACTGAAATGCAAAATATAACAAGCTGATTAATGTTGCCATCTGAGGAGGCTGCAATTCAGCAGCAGCGGAAACCTGCAACCCCTCTCTGACTCTCCCATTCTATTTTGCTCTGAATTGAAAGCCACTGGCAAATTCAGTAATGAATCAAGAGAGAGAGCTCAGGGAAGGGGGTGGGGAGCAGCTTCCTCACCACAAGGTGTTTATTTTTAAAAAAATAGTGAACATGTTTCTTACAGCAGTGAGTCCTGGAAAGTAAGATCTGAAACTTAAACTTCAACGTAAGTCAATGATGGGAACTCAGAGCACAGGGCAGCTTTGAGAGCTGTTTCCTTATATACCCGTGTTCCTAAGGAAGGAATTCAGTAGCTCAGTGCATGCATAGTTTAATTCTGACTTGCAGATCCACACCATCAATGGAATAGTCTCACAAGAACCAAAATTGGTCCTTAAAACTTAACATTGTAAGTACAGTAATTGAAAATATTTGGCCACTGGGTGTAAATATTTACAAGCCTGTGGGTAACACAATTTTACATAATATTGACTCTCAAACTAATGGTTAACTCACACCTAATTTAACCCATTAATTAGTGCAGTAATCAGGCCGTAACAATTTATAACAGCTACAAAGCTATAAAATGTAAGGAATGCAACTCAAAATCACATCAATGTATTTGATACATAAACACACATCCCCAACTGCAGAAAAGGTAGACTGCATGATGTAATACTATTTTTCTCTACTTTTGCTTTGTGTGTGGGGGTGGGGGTGGGGGGGAGCCGGGGAGGCAGGGGGGAAGTCTGGACGCTTTTACTTCAGTAGTAAGAGAAAGCAATCTACTGAAAGTTTCCACGATAATTGTTAAGTCCTCAACATATCAGATTTCGTCCATTATTTACTCATATTGTAAAAACAATGATTCCACATTTTTATGTGTAAGGCCCTTAAAGTAGAGTAAACCAATGATCTGGGGTCCTTTCTATCTTATTATCCCTACCACACATCCACTACTGAAAGGAAAAGATTTCAATAAAAGTTGTACAATGGAAAACAAAAAGAAATCGAAGACCTTAAGTTTTTTAGACTTCTGTCTTCAGAAAAGTTTTAAAGGCTATGAACATTTAGTGCACTCATTTAGTGCTTGTGAGGAAGCATGCCATCTTCAAAACAAAATTGAGATGCAGAGGAAGAACACACTTACAGAACTCTGAGGTGCCTGAGACCAGCAAAATCTGTCTTCGTGATCCTCGTGATGTTATTTCCATTCAAATCCCTAAGAGACACCAAAAAATTAAAGTTCTTTTATATTTTTTTGATTTCTCTCATATTTGGTCAAAGTAAAACTTAAAACAAGTTAGAGCTTTAGGGGGAAAAACTTAATTTAATTAGTGTGGCTTAAAAAGTTAGCTGGAGAGGAAAGGAAAGAAGCCTTTGAAATAATAGTTCATAAATGTCTCATGTTTACAAAATTCTTGCTGACATATGACAAAAAAAATTGAAGCAATGATGCCATCAGTAACCGTGGCTTTTGTTGTGTGTTTGTGGCGTGTGTGTGTGTGTGTGTGTGTGTGTGTGTGTGTGCGCGCGCGTGCGCGCGCACGCTTTCGATTTGGGTTTCTACAAGAATGTATTTATTTACTGGGTTATTCTGCAAATTTGCTCTTATTTTTAGCACAGCCCCTCAGAAGTTTCTTTCCGGAGACTTAATGAAAAAAAATTTTCTTATACTATTAGGGGAAATTTCTTTTGAAAATTAGAACACTCAGGACATAGCATTGTGGCCAAAATTCCTGAGGCAAAGAAAAGTGTGTGAGGGCGAGTGTGGTACCTCAAAGATCTCACACCCCCCCCCATTTCTAAGTCCCTGGGGAAGTTTGAACTCTTTATAGCAACCCCTGTACCCCCACAGTCCCCCCCACCCCCACCCCCCACTGTGACTGTAGTTTAAACCACCAGTGTGGGCAATAATGGAAGCAGGATTTGGCCTTGACAAGCTTGTTTCATTGTTTCAACATCGATTTTACTTCAGTTACATTCTTCTTTTCTGGTCAACAAGTAAATTTTCAGGGTTTCATTCATTCACAATAAAACTAGCCTTTGGGAGACACTGAGTTCCTTCTGGAAGTTCTCTTGCTTTGAACTTTCAAACTTTTGTGCTGAAATCTGTATTTAAAATGTTTACTTTGCTAACGATAGAATTTTATAAACCAGCACTGAGTATGTGGTTTCCTAAAAACTCCACAGATCTCTTATAAAGGATTTTTATTTCCAACCACTGGGCACTCCCTTGCTAGTTCTTGAAACCCGGCCCATTGACAACCTAGTGTTTGCACTATTCTGAGGGGCATAGAATGACGACTAAGACTAAATCAGAATTCCTCATTGCTCTCCTCCTTGTCTCATCAACCTCCTTCTCTGAATTATCTCTAAAGTTGGGAGAATCATTTAAGGGCTATTTGTTATCTCCTGCGATCCGATCCTGAGCCCAACATCAAAAAAAAAAAAAAAAAAAAAAACCGCTCTAGATCAGAACCTGATGAAACACCGGCTTTAAGGCCCAACTAGCTGGGAAACAAGGGGAGAGCCCTAGTAGAACTGGAGCTTGGCAAACCTTTCCAAACTGAGAAAGTCCTGGACTTGGGCCTTCAGACAGAGGGGGATTTATACGCAGTTTGCATAAAGAGGAGGGCAAGTATTGTCCTAGGGATTCCCTTTCCCGTGGCTAAACGCAGTCCTAGCAAAGAACAGGAGTCTCTGCGCAATCGCCCACGCTACACCAGCCCAAGCCATCCGCGCCAGCCTGGCCCATGCGCAACCAGGAGTGCCGGGCGCATCCCGGGGTCTGGGGAGGGTGCTTAGCGGAGGGCTCGGCTTCACAAAGAGAGTAGCCTCCGCGCTTCACTTCCCTAACTCGGGAAGTGCCCCGCCTGGAGCGCGTGTTCCGTCATCCCCGTGTCTGCGTTTATTTCTTCATTAAAGACTCGCACAGACAGGGAGGCGGGGATGTTTGCGGGCGACCAAGCGCGAAGAGGGGCATGCAGAGCAGCTGCCACCACGTGAAGGAGCTCACAGATTGCCAGAAAGGTGCCCCAGGGCATACAGAAGCAGCGCGAAGGGCTGGAGGGGGCAGTCCCGGCCACCGGGTCACCGAAGCAGTTGGACCTAGCTCTAGATGAAGAAACAGTGCTAACTTTACTTAAACCCCAGAACGCAGTCTTTCCTGAAGTCTCCCTCTCAGTGGAGTGAGTCACTTAAGGACCGCTACCGTTACTGCCTTCTCCCTGTAAAGAAGAGGGGCTTTAGAGAGTCGAGGTAGGGAAATGATGCACGTCCCAAAGAGCGGACTGCTGCTGTCCTGGGGGACTCAAGCTTTGTAGACAATGAGAAGACCGCTCAAGCCCCTCAAGGCTCTATCTCCCCTCCCTCGGTACTTAGAATAGTACATAAAGCCCCGAGAGAGAACAATTCTCTCTTTTGAAACTGCCTGCCACCCCTTCTTTCCCAGTCGGAGGCAACAAGGTCCTGAAATGACCGGGGAGTATTAGCAAACCCAAGGTGACTCTTGATTTTGCGATCTGGGAAACATGGTCACACCTCCCTTGCCCCAGGCATCCTTGAATTCTAGTTCCAGGCGCCGCTCTCCCCAGCCAGAAAGAACTGGTTAATGGTGCCCAGGCAGTTGCAAAGGGCGAGAGGGGTACAGGAAAAGGGGATCACGCATAGCTGCCAGTGACCCGCCCCTCCTTGGCAAAGGCTCCTCCCAGCTTAGTGCCCTTTCCAGAGTGCCAAGATCCGCGCGTTGAAGAGCCCTGAGGGCTGCACCAGGAACAGGTTTCTAACGCACGTGGACTTTCCAGGCTGGAGGTTTGGGGATGTGCTACCTCAACAGGGAGTGAGGGAGAATCAGGGAGGGCAAAGTACCCATACTCACAGTCTCTCTGTGTTGCGGGGGATATTCCTAGGCACACTGCGCAGTGCCAGCCCATGACAGTCCACTGTGCTGCCTGAACAGGAACACTGGGCCGGGCACGCCTGCGGGGACACCTTGTTCAAGATCAGTAACACTAACCCCAGCGATAGGGACAGTGTCTGCCAGCCAATTCCACTCATCTTCCCTAATAGATTCCTTGCTTTGAGGGACTTCTCTTGAGCTTTCGGTTGCGTGAAAACTGGGCAGTGTCCGAGGCCCAGTGCCTGGCGCTGGGCTTGGAGCCCACAGCACCCGGGGAGATGCTCACACAGTAATATGGAACAGGGATATGGGGGCAGGAGAGCTGACAGAAGCACACGTCTTTGCTCTCCAAGCCTTTCCAGCAGAGCAAAAGATCCTTGGGCAACTTCAGGTTCTGAATATCAATAGGCCCGACTCAGGCTGGGAGCAGACCCCGGAGCAGCTGTGAGGGCAGTGAGCGACTTCAACTTGGCGGTAAAAAGAGCTCCTACTTGCAGTGTCCACGAAGATGTAGAGGCCGGTTGCTTGAGGACAAGGGAGGACTTCTGATCCCACGTACCCTCTAACAAATCCGATTCCAGTGGGAAGAGTACAGGCTGAGGAGAGGACTTTAACTGTAATGGTGGCCCTGATCAAAGTAGATTTCCCCCGAAGCTAGAAGGCGCAAGGGCCTGGCAGGTCCAAAGCAGAGCCCTCGGAGAGACTGGTCATGGCGCGCGCGGGGGCGCACCGGGTATTCAGGCAGCCTTGGGGGACGCCGGGCAGCGATGCGGTGCGCAGGGCTCAGCTCACGGGGCTTCTCCACTCCTGCGGCACAGCAGCAGCACCAACCCGTCTTCTCCTCTTCCCGACAGCCAAGGATGGCTTGCACACACACACATGCACTTCACTGGAGGATATCTTGGCAATCCCGCCTCCCTCCCGGCGTCCTTGGCGACGCTCTGCACCAGGGCCTGCCCCTGAGGTCACACAGAGAGACAAAAGGGCAGTCGGACTGCTGCAGCCTTGCAGAAATATCCACTAGTCCTCAACCCTGCAGAAAAAAATCCAGTAAGCCAAGTTGAGTAGGAAAGCTCCTCCGAAGATTGAGTGGGTACTGGCTGGGGCAAGATTTGCAGATTGGCGAGCTCAGAAGAGCAAAGCAAAGACTAGGTGTCCGCGATGCCAGTGCTGCTACTATGCCCTGATGGATGACTACTAGGTAGTAGGCAGAAAGATGGGATCTGCTACCCTGGCAGACCCCAGGCGACAACAGAATGGCAGTAGAGTGTGCGCGCTCCTGTCAGCTACTCTGGTCTCCGGGATACGCCGCAGCTCCGCAGCACACACCTGACGGCACAGGTAGAAGAAACAAGAGCGAAGTCCTGATGTTTGCAGCCTCTCAGCCACCCTTCAGGCAGCCCCTACAAGTGGGTCCTCAGCCTCAAAGTGCAGGAAGTTTCCTCTGGCGTTGGATCCGGTCTCCCACTGTCACGGGAGGAGTCCAGCCGCAGACGTTGAGATGCCGCTTGGCCCCGGACGTTGCACCTGACTCGGCGATCACAGTCTAGGCAGCGCTTGGCTTCAGCCCCTTCCCTTCTCAGGGAAGCTTTTGGCACTCGCCGTTCCCGGGAGGAAGGTGGAGAGAGAGGGAAGGCGGAGACTAAGCAGGGACTGGCGCTCCAGAGCCCCAGGCAAGTGTCTAAACAATAGGACGGACTCGGCAGCCTAAGTCTCGCCTGGCTGCTGGAAGGTGGGTTGTTGTTGTAACTGGAGTTGTCCGCTCTGGCTGCTGGGCGCTGAGCGCAGCCAAACAAAAAGACCCCAGTCCGCGCCTCTGGAGTCGCCTGTGGGCCCCCGGGACGTCCCCTTTTTCTCCTCAGTACTCCCGCAGCCTCAGGAAAGCTAGGCAGCTCCGGCCTGCGCCCTGAAGCCTGGGCGCTCCCATCCCTCGCCGCCGCCACCGCCGCCGCCGCCTCCTTCTCCTCCTTTTTTTAACCACCGTCGGTGGCAGCCACAAACGCCGCCTCCTCCAGCCTCCGCCGTCCAGGCGCTCCGTAAATAAATAAGCCCAAGTCCGAAGTTAAAGCGGCCGCCGCCGGGCTTTATATAGGAGTGGGAGCCCCCGCCCTTGGCTCCGCCTCCGCAAGCCTCGCCCCGCCCCCTTGCCGCGCGCGGAAAGCCCGCACCTCGCCCGGGAGAGGTGAGGCCCAGGCTGCCAGCTCCCGCTACAGGCAGCGGCGCGCGTTCCCGTACGCCCCTGCTCGCGCCCAGACTCCTAGGATGGGGCAAAGTTGGCCCCTAGAAAGAGAAGCCCGGGTCCCCCCCACGCAACTCCTTGGCCTCAGAGGTGACCCGAGCCGGGAGACCGAGGTTCCCAGCTAGAGAACGAGGAGAGGGGCGGCTTTGAGGGCAGCTCATAAATAAATGGAGACGGCAGCGCCTCTGTTGCAGCTTTTGGAGTCGCGATCCTAAAGAGGACCGCTCTGGGCTTGCAACACTGCGAGAGAGAGACAGCGAGATTATGATTTTAAAATTAAAACAAAAAAACTCTACTGAAATAGATCTGCCCGCGCGCGCGCGCATTCTATCTCTCCCTCCCCCACCCCACCTCTCTCTTTCTCTCTCTCTCTCTCTCTCTCTCTCTCTCTCTCTCTCTCTCTCTCTCTCTCTCTCTCTCTCTCTCTCTCTCTCTCTCACACACACACACACACACACACACACACACACGTGCATTTTGGGTGGCTTTGAAGTTTAGAGTTCTGCCAACTTGGGAATAATGTTTTCAACCTTCTCTTGCTTGCCTTCCCATCCCTAAGCCACTCTCTTCCGTTAACCCTTTCTTTATAGTCACTTACTTTGTACGTGCACTATACAAACTCAAGCAACTCCAAGGTTTTGAATAGGTTCCTGTGGTTTTACTCTCTTAGGAGGCAAAAGGAAGGGGGAACTAAATCCTAGCGATGCCCATTATACTACAAGGCTTTCCTGAATTCAGTGCCTTCCTGGACACCCCATTCCCATCTCCATCTCCATCCCTATCCCCAGCCCCAGCCCCACCCCCGCACTGTTTTGAAAATGAATTTCCTCATTTCTTCTTGTCTCTTCAGTGTAATGTCTGGCAATAGTCACCATCTCCCTTTCTCTCAGCAGAAACCAACGCCAGCCACTATAGGTTTGAAATAACATCTAAATGAGTCAGCTTCTTCACTTGATTTTAATTTCCTCATCTTCTTTGGCTGTAATCAGTTTCTACTTTGTGCCAACTCCTATCATAAAGTCAGTTTTAGAGTAAAGTATCATTTGTATAAAGTATCTGCTAACACTTGACCATGAAGTCTGCCCAGTTCCCAGTTCCCTTTAGCCTTTTTGACATTTAATAATTTACCTGTCACTTAGTAGGTTTCCCGATTAAGTGTTTTATTTCATGAATGTGAAGCGTGAAATCCCTCCAACATTTTTATTTTTGCCTATTTAAAAATCTCAGGACATCTTTTTCAGGCCATTTTGCCAGTCACTGAGATCCAAAAGCCCTTCAGAAGATATTTTCAAAGACAGGGTGTCCCCTCATAAAGTAGATTGGAACTTTTGGTATTATTCATTTGAATGTCATTTATTTGTATGGCACCATTCTTAAAAAGAGTTCAGAACATTTGACATTCATGTATTCATTTGTCCTTCTAGATTTTAGCTTAAAGGTCTGTTATATAACTAACTTCCTTGAAGAAAAAAAGAGACACCATAGTCACGTTTCCTTATGACTTGAAACACAGAACACATGTCAGTTGCAAAACAAATTGTCACTGATGAAGGGTTCCCCCAACTAGTGAATTTTCTTTATAAAAATAAATTATATGATTAAGGTATGTTTTCACATTCACTAACTAATTTGCTGTCACGAGATTGACATTTCATTGGTAACATGGTAAATTTATCCACTGCAAATGGCTTATTGTTCTATGTGCATTTTAATTACAGGAATATACATTCAAATATTCATAAATAATACCACTGGAATTAGATGCAACAGCATTCAGGTTTCAGTCTCTCTCTCTCTCTCTCTCTCTCTCTCTCTCTCTCTCTCTCTCTCCCTCTCTCTCTCTCTCTCTTTGTGTGTGTGTGTGTGTGTCTTGCTTTCCATTCTGCATAAAATCAAGAGGAGGTTGAATAACATTAAAAAAATGTGCCTATGGAATCACTTTTAATTAAATGAAAATTTATAGAAGATATGACCAATGAATTTCTTTAAAAAACAATGATTTTAAGTAATTCTTGTTGTTTTTAAGCTAGTGATTTTTTTTGTGTATCAACAACTTTCAATTAAGAAACAAACATGAATTACAAAGTTTCTCAAAAACAAAGGCTTTCTCTCTATGATGCTACTGAAGGATGTTTCTTAAGGGCCTTTCATGCATCCCAAACATTAACTTTAAAGGCTTAGTTCTTCCTAGGTTTTGTTGCTCCCAAATGAGTTCTGAGTTTCTCTTTGATTGTTGTAGCCAGCCCTAAGAAAGACCTCTGTGGTGCCTCCAGTCACCACACGAGGTCTCCATAAATCCTGACCTGGATTAAGTAAGTGGAATCCACTACAGTCAGCATTCAAGTCTCCTATTATTTTAAGAGGAAATCCCATTGGTGGAAGACAGCACGAATAATTTAGATACTATAAAAAAAACTTTTTAAAAAAAAGCACAGTGTTAGATCAAAGCTTTGTGATGTTGGGGCATATGGAAAAGGGGAGCAAGGAAAGAAAATTGTTATAAAAAGAAGATGTTAATATTAGTGAGACTTTAGCTACGTTTTAACAAAGGTGAGCAGGGCTGATTGACCGATAAACTTTGTAAAACTCCACAGGACAATTCTTTGGACAGATTATGATACTATTATTCATTACTGTAAAATGCATTTACTTTTTTAATTTTTCTTATAGTATTTTTATTGGAAATATGAATGCGAAACCCACATATATGTAGCTTATCAGCAAACTAAAGTTCATCTAATGCTTACTCACTGCCAAGGTACTTGATGGAGCATGGCTGCAAGCACTTGATCTTTTTTCCTCCCTTAACCACAGGTATGCAGTTCTTCAGTGAAGGCAGAGAGTAGCTAAGACCTCAACTCTTTTCCAACCCCAATCCCTTCCTTTCACCCTAATGTGTATCTCCCCTGAAACCCTCAGTGTTTTGTTTGTTTTGTTTTAGAAAGAATACCTCCTAAATGAGTTATTCCTCTCTGTGCAAACTCTGTGGCTCTCCCAGAATATGAGGGAGAACTCTGGTTCAAAGCATTACAATTGTCTGGGAACCTAGGTTGTTTACACCAATAGCTTCTGCCTTGAGATGGGTCTAAGTATCAGTGGTTCTTTGAATATGGTCCCCTCATGAGCAGCCTTAGAATCTGCAGGAACTGTAGTTGAAATTCTAAATGAGAAAATTCAGTACAAAGACTCAGAATGAAATGTGGAGGCTGGACATCAGGAGTCTGCACACTTGCAAGCCATAAAACTGATTTTGTTGCTTGCTGAAGTTCTAGAATGCTGGATCACAAGCTATGCTACCACAGTGACTGAGTAGCCTAAGCATGAAAAAGGAAGAAGCAAGAGAAATAAATAGCTCCTCCTCAGTGGCCTTCGACTTCTCTCATTCCCAGGGTTTGACAGGTGCACACCCCTGATCTCCTCTAGAGGGCACCAAAATATTTTTCGTCTTCAGGCCCACAGAAACCATATTTGAACTTCATTTCATTTTCTGGAGACATGGCCTTTAGAACTGGAAAGAGCTTGTTAGAAACCTTCCTTAATTTTAATGATTCAACTAATTATATGATATAAGCATATTATATTTATGTGTTTATCCCATTTATTGCCACCTATAATGAGAATAGCAGTTCCTTGTTTTCTAGACTCTTTTGAAGATTAGCATAATATCTACCAAACAGCATGGGCTTCATGTAATTGGGTACATATTAAATAAATGTTTATATAATAATTCTGTCATTCAATCCATAAAAATCTCTGAAATATCGTATTAGAAGAATAGATATCTAATCTTACATACAATTCCTATAATCTTCTAGCAGGCTGGGTGGTAGGAGTTGTTTTCTTTGAGACAAGGTGTCTGTCTCTATGTAGCCTTGGCTGGTGTTGAACTCACAGAGATCCACCTGCCTCTGCTTTCAAAAGTTACAATTAAGGGTAAGTGCCACCATGCCCAGCTCTTCTCCTGCACCTCCTCCTCTGATTCCTCCTCCTCTTCCTCCTCATCCTCCTTCTCCTCCTCCTCCCCACTTCCTTCTCCCCCTCCTCCGTTTCTTCTTCTTCCTCCTCCTTCTCCTCCTCCTCCTAACTTCCTCATCCCCTCCTCCTCCTTTTCTTCTTCTTCCTCCCCCTCCTCCCCACTTCTTCCTCCCTCCTCCCTCTCCTTCCTCCTCCTTCTCCTCCTCCTTCTCCTTCTACTTCTTCTTTTTCTTCCTGCTAAGGGCTGAACAAGAGGCTAGCTTCTTAGGAGTAAATAAACAAGTGACCTTAGAATGAGGAGTCCCTACCCAGCCTTAGAATTCTGTGAACCAATGAGTGAAAATGGAATTCATTAGGTTCAAGATGTTTGCATGTCACCATATTTTTCATAGGGAAATTGTTTTCCCACTGTCATAAATGAAATAGCTTACTGCCTGTGCAACTGACTTAAAAGGAGAAGGGCTGCTATGTGGGGACCCTTAGGGTTCTTCAGATATGCCACTTGGATTTTCTGATTTCAGCTACTGTTGTGGATGGGCCTCCTGCTGTTCTTGTGAACCAATCCCCTAATGAATAAAAGAGCCAATCACTTGGTAAATAGGAGGGACTTCTGGGTTGGAGAGAGGAAGAGAGGAAGCAGGAGAGAGGTCTTTTTAGACAGGGACAGCAGAAGGGTAAGAGTGTCTCCTGGTATCCATGGCAGATCTGCCACCAGAGGATTTAGAACTAGTAAGATATACAAGTTAGGATTTTAGTTGTTGCACCATGATTGAGTTACCATTGTTTATGAACTAAGTTTGTGTTATGTTTTCCTTCACGTGACAGCTCATCTAGGATTGAGAAGGAAAGGTACTAAGGCAAAGCATGGTTTTTCCTGAGGTGTACCACAAAGGCTGTGGGGATTTTGAAGCTTAGGGCTGGCATGGTAGTGACCCACCAGTGGGAACCTATCAAGCTGGGTGGAGAGATTGGAGTTCTGAATCAAAGTCTCCGTAAGATAAAAACAGGTTGGCCATTGTCCGCCAGTGTATGGCTGGCCAGGCCTCTGGGGCAGAGAGCGCTCAGCAGTAGTTTGGGAAGCTCACTAGTCTCCATTTTAATATTTCCTGCAACAAGCTACCTCATTTGTGCAGTTGGGATTAGAGCAGTTGAATTATAAATCCTTCACAGTTATTCACAATAATATACCTCTACTGAAAAATGTTTCTGTTCCAAACACTGGACTGACCAATTTGTATACATTAACTCTTTCTAGTTTTACAATACTGATGTGAATTAAAAATGCTTTTCTTAATTCTGGCATAAAATGGAGAAAACTGACACTTGCAGGCGTCCTCTCAACTGTTCACATTTATACAGCGAGCAGGAAGAAATCAGAATTCTAGTTTGATGTCAAGACCCATTCTATAAATTTGTTCTAAGGTCCTACCTCTCAAATTCTAAGATGTGAGTTCGTTAGTTCTATATGTAAAGTCAAAAAATATACACAGTGGGGGAATTGTGAGATAGATCAAGTGGCAAATGAATTTGCTGTGTAAACCTGAAACCCTGAGCTTGATTTTTTCCTTCGACCTGTAAGGAGACAGCCAATACCGCAAAGTTCTTCTCTGTCTTCCACACTCAAAGTATACCACACACACACACACACACACACACACACACACACACACACACACACACTAATAGTGTGCCAAAATTTGCTAGAGAAAGGCATGGTGAAAACAATTGAATAAGAACAAAAAACATGTTTTATAGAAAAAATTGCAAAGAAAATAATAAATAATAAAAGGAAAGATACTTGAAGTAAATCAGGTGTGGTAGAGGTGTTGGTTAACCCCAACACTTAGAAAGCAGAGACAGGTGGATCCTTGAGTTCAAAGATAGCCTATTCTACAGAGTGAGTTCCAGGACAGCCAGGCCTACACAGAGAAACCCTTCTGAGAGACAGGGAAAGACAGACAGACAGACAGACAGACAGACAGACAGACAGACAGAGACAGAGACAGAGAGATAAACATAGAGAGAGATTGATTTAATTCAGGTTAAAAAACACATTGACATTTAAAGCCCTAAGGGAGAAAATACAGCAAAAGTTTTAATAGTTTCATGAGGTTAAAGTGAATTTTTTTCAAGTTTCTTAGTGTTGAGAAAAATAAGATACACCACTACAAATAGCTTTAAATTGCTTAATCTTTGACTCTGCTAGGTTAATTATATTTCCTGCATATTCAGAGAAGACATAAACCGTGTTAACAAGGAAGAGGCAGGAACCCTTTACACCTCCTGGAGTCTTTTGTTCTGTTTCATGCACAAAATCCTTCAAAAGATTGTGTATTTTGTATACTATGTTCAAAGACAGAAAAAATTAATATAAAATGACTTTAGGCTATGTGCACAGGGGAAAATCAAACAAATTAAATCTATACAAACTTGTGACAGTCACTGCAACATCTCATTACATATTACAAAAACCATTTGTGTTCCCCACTCCCCAAATGTGGAAAGATCCCCAATCCAAAATGGTCCTAAACATTTGAGACAAGGTATGCACACACCATCTCTCTCAGGTGTGAACACAGGTGGAATAAATGTGTCATCTGGACTGTGACACAGCTCTGTGGGTAAAATCACTTGCAGCCAAGTCTTACAACCTGAATTGGATTCGATCCCCAGGGTCCACATGGTAGAAGGAGTCAATGCTTCAGGTTGTTGTCTGTACACGTGCACTCATGCAATGCACATTATATAATACACATGTGTATACATACACATATACCCCTTTAAAATACAAAAGCACATACTTTTCCCCACACTGAACCTGTTTTACACTGTGCATTCTTCATTCTTCAGGGATAGCGCCAGAATGGTGTTCCTGTGTCCCTGTGATGGACAGCCTGTATAGACAACATTCCCACTCCATGACTGGCATTTGCTTTATTCCATACATGTTAGCTCCACCAATTTGTCATTCATTCAGTATCCATGGCAATAGAAGCTGCATCCCTCAACAGTGTGCAGAAACTCTTCAAGTGGTCTACCTAGACCACAGATGCCACAGCTTTGCAGCATCTTTACCTGTACACTATACCTGGCCACGTCTGGCATTTGGTGTCCTTAGACCAGGACTGCCAACACGGTTTATGCTACATGCCACATGCTTGGAAACCCAGATGCCATCATTGAAAACTGAGATAGCAACATCTGCTATGGCAATCCATCGGGTGTACTGTGGGACAGGCTATGTGCTGGAGACCTGTGTCCTGTGGGACCTTAATGAGACGTGTGGCCACGCCCCAGGTTCTAGCCTGACTCCGCCTAGGCAGTCACCTCCCTGCAGCCACACTGTCCCCGCCTTCTGGTTACCTGACCGCCCAACTCACTATAAATAACACCCCTCAGCGCGTGTTCTCTCTCTCCCCGCCTGTTCTCTCCAGGCCCTCTTCTTTGTCTATCTCTCTGTCTTCTCCCCTTTCCACGTGGTCATGGCTTTTCTTATCTATTTTCTCTTCTTTCTTCATCTTTCTATCTCTTTTCTCTATTTTCTTAATAATAAAGCATCAAAGCTATGGGCCTCCTCTTATTAAACTCACCACACGGAGCTAGCTGGGACGCGCCGTCTGAGACTCTGGGATTCAGCTAAGCAGACAGTCTGAGCACAGGTAACACGCAGAGAGAGCCGGGATCTCTGTGCGCCCCCACGCGCCATGTGCGGGACCTGCCGGCAATGTGGCCACCCGCTCCCGGTTAGGCCGAGGCACGCGTGCAGCGTGCATCTTGCCTGTTTCCCTAAACCGCCCCCCCCCCCCCATGGAACCGTGTCCGCTTGAGTCCTTTGCATATATACGCTGCCTTGGCCCTAGAGCGAGGCCCGCGGGCCGCTGGCCCTGCCTGGCATGTGCCCCTGTGTCCGTGCACGCCAGGCCCCGCGCCCTATTTCTTTTTTTTTTTTCTACAGTGTCCTATGTCCTGTGTCCTGCCCTTGCTTCAGGTACTTTGCAGATGCAGATGTCCCAAAATGGAGCAACACTGTGGTAACTTCTGTGGTAGTCCACAAGAGCTTCCTTTCTGGGCATGGTGGTATAAGTGAAGACAGATGCCACAATGGGGGTGGGAAGGCGACCACTCTTCCATGGCCTTCACCCAGAAATGATCTAAGCATGTCAATCCACAAAGTTGTTGTCCAAAACTGGAAAGGGAACTACCCAAAAACCAAAACTCAATGAAAGGACAGCATGATTTTAATCAAGTTTCAGAAAGCCTGATCTCAGCAGATGAACCAGCCAGGTGTAAAACATTCTAGAAAACACAGAGGAAAGCAACACAGTCAACCTGGCCTTCTGCCTTTTGCCCCAGGGGCATGTTACCTGGTCCAGCTGACTTTGGGAATGTCATAGCGCTCTGTGAGTATCGGATGAGGCCCTCCACGCTCTGCTTGTGGGTTTTTTACTCCTTCTTCAGGACTCTCTCCATTAGCCTCTTCTGCCGCATCTTTTCGACGGCAACCTGCACTGGTGTGTACTTGTTCAGGCAGCGCCTCCTCTCCTCCTTGCTTTTCTGCTCGTCCCCATGGCCTCCAGCATTTTGGCCTTGTCTTTGTCCTTCTTCTTCCTCCTCCTCCTCCTCGACTTCATCACACCCAGCTCCATGATGCCTTTCAGCTTCAGGGGCCTGTTCTGGACCGGCTCGTATGCCTCCATAAGACTCGCAGGCCGCGCAGGGGGAGCTCCACCACACTTCCTCCTATAGTCTTCTTATGCTTCTGAAAAGTGCTCACCTTCTTGTTGTAGGTCACAATCCAAAGCTAAAATTACAAAGAAATTCATTCTTGTCAAATACAAGCTTAAAAATCAATATTTTAAAACCCAAATCTAAATAATATACGCTATAGATACAAAGCACACAGATTAATAAAGTCAATTTATAGCCACTATTGGAAAAATCAAGTTCCAGCTGAATGCCTGCTTGGTGACCAAAATGATATTTTTCATTAAATAGCCACATTCATGCCAGTGAAAGAAATGGCAAGCTTTCTGTGTCAAAAGACAAGTAATATTTTAAGTTTTTCAAGCCATCAGACATTGTCACGAGTATTCTTTAGTCATATAATATGAGAAATTACATTTCTACAAAGTTTTACTACTGAAATTAAAGCATAACAATTGATCATTTATTTTGTATATGCATACAGATTAGATTTATGTATTGCTTCTTTGTAATCATAGCAGAATTATGCAATTGCAGCCCAGAGGAGGTACTTCCTTTCATTAAGTTTAGAAAGTAAAAGTTACTAAAAATTCCTTTTGAGATCAGGGACCAAACAAAAGTATAGGATAAGTGTGATTTGGTTAGCTGCCCACAGTTTATAGATCCTTTGTCTAAGTAGGTGATTATCAATGTATAGGGACATATTTTCCCATGTAAATATAGAAAGGACTGTTGTGAAAATAGGTTACAAGCCCCCAAAGTGACCACTTTGTAGCCAGAACAAAACATTTTCTTTAGTATTTTCTACCAGTCCTCCCTCTGAAATGCAACTCTACTAAAGCATTTGTAAATAACTAAATCCATGTCATTTAAATACAAAATATACCAATTTAAGGTATGTGGAATATCCATTTCTTGGATATAGCCTATGCTTCTCTATTGAACCAGATGTTCTTCCTGTTTAAAAAAAAAAAAGCAAGTAGAACAATAAGAAGCATTAAGTATTTATTATGTAGGAAGTATTACCAGAATATGCACTTTACTTTCTCATTTAATTTACCTTAAAAACTATGTGACTGTCTTGATTAGGGTTTTACTGCTATGAACAGACACCATGACCAAGGCAACTCTTATAAGAACATTTAATTTGGGCTAATTTACAGGTTCAGAGGCTCAGTTCATTAGCATCAAGGTGGGAACATGGCAGCATCCAGACAGGGATGGAGCAGGAGGAGCTGAGAATTCTGCACGTTCATCTGAAGGCTGCTAGCAGAACACTGACTTTCAGGCAGTTAGGATGAGGGTCTTAAAGCCCACATCCACAGTGACAAACATGCTCTAACAAAGCCACATCTACTCCAACAGGGCCATACCTTCAAATAGTGCCTGCCACTCCCTGGATGAAGCGTAGACAAACCATCATAATGACCTTAGACATAAGGAAGGTGATAGATAGGAAGTTCAAAGATAAATCAAGTAACAAGGGAAAGGGCAGAGATTGTAACCCAGAAAGTGTGGACAAGGACACTGAAACTCTGTAATTCATGAATCGTCAACAGAACTTTATGATAACAAAAAATTTAGATAACACACAATGTAAATTGTTAAATAAATAATTTCTGCTGTTTTTCTTTCTTTTTTTTTCTCTTTTTTACTTTTGGCTGTTCTCTAAACTTGCTCTGTAGATCACACTGACTTTAAACTCATAGAAATCCTCCTGTCTGCCTCCCAAGTGCTGGAATTAAAGGTGTGTTCCACAAAGGTTATGTCTCTTGGTGCACAAGTAAATTATCTGAAAATAATAATGATTAAAAAAACATGCAAATAGTTGGAAAGAAGATGAACTAAAAAAAGAGCCCAATATCTTAAGAATGACTAAGAGTAGCTCTTGATATTATATAGTGTTGAGAGGAAACCCCCCGCAGAGTCATTAGTGGAGTGCCCAGTGCCTGATTTGAACCTAAGTCATGCATTGGCAAAGTTCTAGTAGAAGCAGCAATAACAAAGTCTCTAGAATCTGCACCATTATGTCAGGATTATAAGGAGACCATTCTTCTGACTCTTTCCCTCTGGCAGACAACAGCCCAGGCATTCTGTCATCTCAAAGGGACAGCAGTAGTGAAAACAGCAGAATCCCCTGCTGGAGGAGTACAACAGAAGAGATGAAAATTCTAAAGGCAGCACAATTCCCAAGAGGAAATAAAGGAAGGAAGGAAGGAAAGAAAGAAGGAAGGAAAGGAGGGAGGGAAGGAGGAAGAAAGGCAGGAAAAAATAAAAAGAAAAAGAAACAAAGAAACACACACACATAGGTGGAACTTGGTGTAGATCTATAGGCACCAAAATCTTATAGTAAAATCAAAACCATCAATGTACTGAGGGCATAATAATCACTTATTGAAGGAGGGACCCAAGTAAACCACAATGAAAAGAGACAATCAATGGGTGCCAAGTGTTGCCAAGCAGATGTTGGAAGAGAGTAGCAAGGATTCTTAGATGAAATAAACAATAAACCAAAAATGACTGGCTTGCCAGCAGAACCCACCCCCCCTTCATGGATAAAGGATGTTCTTTGATATAAAGGGCAATGAGAAAAGGAATCTTAGAACTTCAGAAATGTAAATAAACAAACAAACCAAAAAAACAGTATAAAGAGTAAAACTATAGGTAGATACCTTTGTTCTTTCTCCTACTTTCTAAATTATGTTTTATGGTTTAAGCAAAATTAAATGTTATGTGATTATCAATGCCTGTGGAGGAAAGATAGATGACAACTATAAATGCATAAGGAAAAAAAAGATAAAAATTGGGGTGAAACATCAACACCAGCAGATTATGAAAAATTATGACTCTATAGTGTAATACTTAAAACGACCACAAAATGGTATATAAAAAAGAAACACTAAAATACACTAGAGAGAAATCAAAGTGGACCTCTAAAAGATACCCAAATAGCCTACAGGAAGCCAGAAGAACCAAAATAGAAATGAAAAGCCACAGAAAAGAAAAAAAAATCAAATGGCAGACCTAGGCTGTATTGTATCTGATATTCTATTACATACAAGGGATATAGATAGGCCAATAAAGAAACTTGTAGGGTGGATGGAAAAACAAGAAGCTGACATGAAATATAACAATGTAGGTAAGTGGATAACACACAGATTGAAAACATGTGCTTTGTGCAGTTCTGTGTGTGGTGTATTTTAGATGTGACCATTAAAGGAAACCAGTAGCAGTTATAAGAATATCAGATATAGTGAATATTATAACACAGACAATTAAAAGATACAAACATGTCATTGTGGTTAAAAGGAGAAGATCAAATGGATGGGACCATGAGAACGATCTGATATTGTAAAACATAAGCAAAATTGTAGAGATGGAGATAAATTAGTGACTTTGAAATGAACTAGGAACCAGTTCAGAAGAGGAATTGGTTGACTGTCAAGGGAAGTATTATAAACTACACACCTGGAATCTCAGAACAAGGAACGTAGAACAGAAATAGTCAGAGCCCAAAGGCAGATTGAGCTGCACAGGAAATTAAATTTAAGTCAAGACTTTGAGTTGCATGGGAATCTAACTCAGAAAACAACAAAAAACAACACAAACAAAAAACTCTAAGAAACAAGCAAAGGAAGATAGCATTGAGGAGGCTTGTGGAGAAGACATAACTATTTTGATTTGGTTGGTAATTATATAAAATTATGCACATATATACAAACACATATGTGTACATACACATACACACAGATGCACAAATGGGTACATAAGTGAATTTGAATCCGTTCTATGCATTGTACCATAGTGAACATTCTAGTCTTGAAACTATTGTTATGCAAGATTCCAACACTGATGGTAATTTTCTTCCCCCTTCTAAGTGAGATTAAAGCATCTTCACTTGGCCCTTCCTTCTTATTAAACTTTATATGGTCTATGGGTTATATGATGGGAGTTTTATATTCTTTTGGCTAATATCCACTTATCAGTGAGTACATATCATGATTGTCCTTTTGGGTCTAGGTTGCCTCACTCAGGATGATATTTTCAAGTTTCATTCATTTGTCTGCAAAATTCATGGTGTCCTCATTTTTAATAGCTGAATAGTACTCCTTCATGAAAATGAACCGCAGTTTTTGTATCCATTCTTCAATTGAGGGACATCTGGGTTGTTTCCAGTTTCTGCCTATTGCAAATAAGGCTGCTATGAACATAGTGGAGCACATGTCCTTGCTATATAGTAGAGCATCTTTGTGGTGTTCCTCTTTCTCCTCTTCTTCACCAGCATGTGCTGTCACGGAAGCTTGATCTTAGCCATTCTGATTGATGTGAGGTGGAATTTCAGGGTTGTTTTGATGTGCATTTCCCCAATGACTAAGGATATAGAACATTTCTTTAAGTGTTTCTCTGCCATTCAAGATTTCTCTGTTGACAATTCTCCATTTATCTCTGTGCCCCAATTTTAGATTGGGTTATTTGGTTTTTTTTTGTTTTTTGTTTTTTTTTTTTGGAATCTTTCTTCTTGAGCTCTTTATATGTTTTGGATATTAGCCCTCTGTTGGATGAAAATTTTCATGGGAGGCAGAGGGATGGAGAGACTGGGGTGGGAGAGAGAAGGGGAGGGAAAAAAGGAATGGGATCAGGTATGGGGTGAGACAGGAAAGAAGCCATGAGAGTTAGAAGAATGAATGGAAATATGCGGCTGTGGAGGGCAGGATGGGGATCTCTAGAAATTCCCAGAGACCTGAGATGTGAGAGGTTCCCAGGACTCAAATGTGCAGCACTGGGGATAGGGAACAGGAAGAAACCACCTCCAGTAGATAGGACCCTCAGTGGTGAGACGAGGCCACCCACCCATCTTCAAACTTTTGATACAGAATTGTGCCTGTCTAAAGGCAATGCAAGGACAAAAATGGAGCAGACACTGACAGAAAGGCTATCTAGTGACAGGCCCAACTTGGGATCCATCCCATGCACAGGCAACAAACACTGACACTATTCTTAATGACGTGTTGTACTTGCAGACAGGAGCCTAGCATAGCTGTCCTTTAAGAGGTGCTACCAGCAGCTGACTGAGATAGATGCAGATACTTAAAGTCAACCATTGGACAGAGGTTGAGAATCTATATGAAAGAGTTCAGAAAAGAATTGAAGAAATGAAGAAGCTGAAGGGGGTGGCGACCTCATAGGAAGACCAAGAGTATCAAGTAACTTGGAGTCCTCAGAGCCCCCAGAGACTAAGCCACCAACCAAAGAGCATACATGGGCTAGTCTGTGGCAGAGGACTGCCTTGTCTGCCCTCAGTGGGAGACATGTGCCTAATCCTGTACAGACCTGATGCCCCAGGGAAGGGGGATGTTGGGGGCAGAGTGAGATGGGCATGTTCGTGGGGAGGATGGGTAAGCACCCTCTCAGAGGCAAAGGGAAGGGGGGATGGTATGAAGAACTCTGGGAGGGGGGACTTGGAAGGGGGACAACATGGAGAGAGTCTGAGGAACAAGTACAGGAGACTTCTCTGCACATTTATTTGCAACTTCCCGTAAATAGATATCATTTCAAAGTGCAAAGATAAAAAGTCAAGGACCAAAAGTTATCCATTTTGTTATGATACAATTGTTAAAATCATTACAAGTAAAAATAAAATGCTTTCTTTCTTAACAGTATTTAGGGAAAAACTTGCATGAGAAGATACTGAGGTTCAGGTAAAGGGAAGTGTTTACAGTGCCTTAGATGTGGGTTTATGAGCTGGGTGAGAAGGGAAATGCTGTTGCTGATCCTCAGAAGAGACCTGTAATGGGAAGGGGGAAAACTTGATGTAAGTGGCTAAAGGCAAGAGAGGAAGAACAAGAGTAACCCTGACTACACAAGCTCTCTCTCTCTCTCTCTCTCTCTCTCTCTCTCTCTCTCTCTCTCTCTCTCTCTCTCTCTCACACACACACACACACACACATACACACACACACTCACACATGCACATGCATGCAAGCACACCTGTCCACACTCATGCATATGTGAGCATGCATAGGGGGGGGCAGGAAAGAGGGAGAGAGCATTTGTGGGAAGACAGAAGAGAGGATGAAAGAGGAAGAAAAGGAAGAGGAGGGGAAAGATTTGCAAGGGCAGATTTAAACAGAAAGGGCATTGACCATTACAAATGAAAACCATGAGAACTGGAGCCACCCAGGTAAAAAAAAAATGAAGGAAATGTGCACCCCAGAGGGCAGCACTTCAGAGAAGTATGACCATGTGATACAGCAATGTGGGGAGGAGACTACGGTTATGCAAGATTCTTGTTTTAGACAGAATCCACTCTCCACACACCTGTTCTTAATGAGCTGTGGGATTCCAAAGGGCCATTTAAGTAGCCAGCTGAATTTTGGATTAAATCTGTAAAGTAAGGATAACAGACTAGATGGTATGTGATATCTTCTAAGGCATGAATATCTATGACTCATGTTCACAATATAAAGTAAATAAGCCAAAGAACTTCACTTCACATGCTTTCGTGATATAAATGTTGATAATAACATCAGCTCAAAGTAATAATATCTTTGATGGTTTAAAGGTTTTTTTTATGCTTCAGGGAAAGCAAAAAATTAGACAAGTGATTAGTAAAACCACTCCTGGTAATAATAAAAAAAGAAAAGGAGTGGGAATATTCCATAATCCTAAATATTTAAAAGGCAAACTTTATCTGCATTAAAAAGAGTCATTTTGTGTTGCAAAAGTAACAAACACATTTTCTTATATTTTTCATTAATTTTTTGGCCCTGTAATTAGTATGTAAATGATATTTGTTACTGGTTGTATAACTGCTTCATGAAAATTGAAACTTCTTTCCAGGAAGAAGGGAAACTCTCAAAACTCAGGTGGTACAGAAATCTTGGTTAATGTTAGGAGATTTGCAAGGTTATCTAAGCATCTTAATTGATGTGAGAGAGGTAACTCTGCATGCAATAGAGCTGCCATCAAGCTGTGCAGGGAATGCAGGTGACACAGCTTCAGTAAGTCATCACTGATATAGGGGTGGCTTTTTCAGTAGTGCAGCTCCTTATGGCTTTCTTGTAATCCTCTAAGCAACCTCACAGAAGATCACAACATTTCAGAAAAAAGCCATTGGTTCAGCGATCTGGAATTGAATTTAGTGAAATTATTCCTTTGATCTGTATTTGGTGTCCTAACTGGTATAGACAACTGTTGATGTTTCCATTGGAAAAAAAAAAGTATGCAACAATCCTACTTTTCATGAAGAACACTGAGAATTTCTTGCACAAGTTGTGGGTCTGAATTAGAATTTGGAATCAGTTATAAGTGAAGTCAGAATTGCTACACAGATTTCTTAATTCATTGAACCACTTGAACAATAACAAACAAATAGGAATGCATAGACACAATGCCAGTTCACAATGAGGTATCACTACTTACTGGAACAACCAAAATAAGGCTTATAGCAATAAAAACTTTGATAAGCATGTGGAAACTGGACAAAATACACCTAGTTTGAGGAACTGTAGAAGAATACAGTCACTCTGGAAAAGTTTACTGTTTTCATAAAGCAACAGCGGTAAGTACACACTGTCCATACCTTTTAGTATTCACATTCTTGCAGACTTATCCCATGAAAAGGAGAATTTATGTTCATGCCAAAAGCCTGAACACATATTATAGCTTTATTTGGAGTAGTCAAACTATAAACAAATACAGTTCTCTGTGACAATTGCCAATGTAAATAAACTGAGATATGAAACACTACAGATGATAGCCCACAGTAAAATAGGGCAAATAATTGATTGACAGGACAACTTTGATTGGTCTCAAAGATATTAATCTGAGTAGCAAAGAAAAAAGTAAACACCATAAAAATTATACATATTATTACTGTGCTTCAACAACATTTACCAAATAATAAAATTATAGTGACTGTCAACACATTGGTGGTTGCCAATGGTATGGTCAAAGATGAGGACACAATTAAATGTTTATAAAAGCATATTGCATACAGTAGATCTTTATAGTGATGGGTAGATCTGTGGTTGATTTTAAATGATGGTTTTACAAAGCAATGATCTTTAAACTCTCAATGTAAAAAAATGTGTCAGATTCATTTCCTGACTGTCTTAGTAACAGTATGTGTTAGTTTACATAATCAATGTAAGGAGAAAATGGCCTATCTTCTTTACTAAGTTCACAGGTCATGAGGAGTGAGTGAAGTAGGTAGGTTATTGTGGGAAATATAAAAATCCAGACCCTGTTAAATAATAAAAAGAGCATGTTCAATAAGACTTTACTTGATCATTATTTCATTTTAGTTCAATATGTGACTTTACTCAACAAGAAATCTTTACTGCTAAGTGAGTATGTACTGCTCACTTCCTTGTACATAGGCAGACAGAAATAGTGCAATAATTTTGTTTACCAAGACTGGCAATCAAGACAAATATGATTTGGGGATTTTTTTTAAAAAAACATACCTTAAAACATTACTTTGGACTCCACATATGAATCACTGCTTTTAAAAAACTGATTTATTTATTTTTATTCAATGGGTATTGGCCTGTGTGTAGGTATGTGCACAATTTATAATGCTTGATATGTTCAAGTCAGAGGAGTTTGTCATATCCTGTGGACCAGGAGTCAAACCCTAAAATCAAACTGGCTATCCCATTTCTAGCAAATGTCAATCTCGAAAGCTTCTTAACTAAGTGTGGCACATCATGTCCTCACCATGCTGAGTGTGTGCTTACTGTCATGTCTCTAAGTTTGCATTTGCAACTGTCATGCTGCATAAGAAGGATACTGTCCACAAGAAATCTACTGTTTCTTTTTTTAAGTAATTTTCAGTTTGAGAATTTTATGTGTTGTTTATGGGTTCATATATTTGATATATATGCATATACATTTACATATCTATGCATATGCATATCTGGAGCAATGTTTATGATATGCACATAATATAGTAGTCCTTGTTATCAATGGGACATCTGTGCAGAGACTCTTAGTCAGTACTGGAAACCATGAAGTGTACTGATCTACACTGTGATGCTAGTCTTCATCTCAGTTAATTACAGTTCATTGTCTCATAGTTTTATGTAGTTGGGATCACACACAACAAGACTAATACAAAGTGCTCTTTCCTTTTCTCCAATAACATGGACAGAAGTTTCAATTTTTTTTGCCACAGATCTTTGCAAATTCAGTTTATGATTTTGTTTCTTATATAATCAAGAGCTTCTGGTTTTCCACTTAAGGATAGTTTTCTCTTGTGATCAATTTTCAGTTGCTGGCATCATTATTCCTGTACGTTGAGGCCATGATTGAGTAAATTGCTAAAAGACACTGAAATATCACAACATTGACCAGATGTCTAGGACAGCAACTCAGTCACTCATAGATGATTTGTGTGACCCATGCTGGTGTAAGGACAAAAGGGTGACTGAATCCTGGGGAGTACACAACAGCAAGGGGGAGAGCTTCCCTTGTGATACTCAGGCTGTGCATCATTGAAAGCTAGAGGAATTATTTTTGTATCTTTCTCTTAAAAATATTTCACATTGTTTTACTGAAGGTGAGTGACATCATAAAAAAAATAAAACTGAAGATGAGGTAAGACTGCTGGGTTTTTATATTTATGCCCTTTTCTTAGGATCTGTTCATTAACTTACAATGCTATTCCTTCAAGAAATTATCTGCCAGATATCTCTATAGACTTAATTTAGCATAGTTAAAATTTTCACAGATGCGAGATATAGTTACATATTTTATTACTTTGCAGCAGTTACATGGAAACATTTTTATTTATAGTTGTAAATTGCAGCCTATTAACCCTAAAAGCTCAGCTAAGAAATGTAGAGTAGTATTCTTGTGGTTAAAATCCTTTTAAAAAACTGTAATTACAGATGAGGTGGCGTCATAAATAGAAACCTGGTTAATTGGCAATTAAAGCTGTAGGACAATGTTGTCTCTCTGTATTTCCAGAATTAAGATCCAGCTGTTTTGAGAAAGCCACTAAAAGATTGAGAGAAACTGCCAAGGATCCCGGGGAGAGATTGGGAGGAAAGAGCCGCATTAGCTTCCATTATTCTAAAATCATCTTACCACCTGCAGTAGCTGTGAATACCACAGGTGGAGGGAAAGATTGTGGGTTTAGGAGATGGGTTGCACTGTGCTTGGCAAACAATGCTGGTTTTTCAGGTCTCAACTTCATCACAGGGTCAACAAAATCAGTTCAAAAATAAATTTGAGATAACAAGAGTCTTAAAGTGACGTTGCTACTTTTATAATTAAGCATTTCTTATATTCATTTTGTTTGGAGAACTCCATTTTCTTTAAAGAAGATGACAGGGTCAGTGACATTAATGCTGTTGGGGAGTCTTAACTATAATTTCAACTCCTATCTCCATAGCGTTCATGAATATAAACATTCCTCACTAATCAGTCTGTTGGAGGTGAGCTATTTGATCAACCTCAGATGTTATGGATTCCTGTTTCTGGAATAGCCAGTGTGGGAATGGTTGTTCATCAACTGAGAACCACCCACATTCCAGAACCAGGTTACCCCCCCCCCTTATCCAGGCCGTGCCTTCAGTGACTCAGCACTAGAGGCCTTCTCATCATTAACAGCAAATGCAACATGTTGCCATGGTCAATATCATGGCTGAATTCCTCTCTTTTTTCTCCGACTTCACTCACAGTCTTTTGTGATCCCTTCTGTCCACTAAATCTTTTGCATGAGGTGTGTTGTGACATGATGTTGGCTCTCCAATCACCAGGGTACCCTTTTGCTGCAAAACCCTTTCTGACATTCTGTTTCAGGTCTAACCCTGTGGCCAGAGCTTGATTCTAAGTCATTCACATGACAAGAAGTATAGGCATATCATATGCCCAGGAGGCTGAAAGATGGAAGCATTCAATGAACTGCATTAAAGATTAATATTTTGTACCCTTGACACAATCAAATACTTATTTTCTCTCTCTCTCTCTCTCTCTCTCTCTCTCTCTCATCAATCTCAAGGTCAGGTAGGACACACTAGATTCCACAAAAGATTTCAATGTAATTTCTCTTGCTAAGGACAGCAATGAATTTAAAAGTTAATTTTCCTTCCCTTCCAAATACACTCTAGTAGAACAGGAATGAATGACTATATTCCTTAAACATTCTACAGCAAAGATGAAAACTAGAAAATGCATAGAATATTTAAATGTTACCAAGAATGATTCAGGAATCTCACCAGGCAAACATCTACCTTGAGAGAAATGAATGGTTATATGAAACCTGAGTTTGCTTCACAGTGGGAGAGTTTCTAAACCTCTCTATCCATTCTTGTTTTGAAATTGGTTCTGCCCTGCTTTTTCCATATGCAGTGATTGGTGAACAAGAAACATCTTCTTTTGGGGCCCAAGTAGCTTTCTCTATTTGCTTCATGCCTATAACAGAACAGAAAGGGTTATTTAAAATCTTTCATACAGCATTTATACTTTGAGTTTACAGTGTATTTAGCTGTATAACTTTCTTAGAGGTGTTCTTTGATTTTTAAGCTATTTTATTCAGTGAGCAACATCCGATGATGGATCTCTCCATTTCTAGATCCACATTTTGGATGGAATAATTGTTTTACATGCTTATACACAGAGCCCCCCTTTTTTCACATAACTGTGGTTAACATGCGCTTTCCAGGATTAGCATAGAGAAACTCATAATTTGCTTCTTACAACAGTTTATATTGTGTAATCATAAGATACAAATACAAGCTGCTATTATCCACTTAGAAATTTTAACAAGAGACATGAAAGGCAAGCCTAAGATAAAAGAATATATAAGTATATCTAAATATTTAAAAATTATAAGGTTAATAAATTGATTAATGCTTATGTTGCATCTTGTATTTTATACATGACAATAAAACAGTAAAATAGAATGCTATGTATTAAATAATGGTTTTGTTTTATTGCAAGATGAAACAAACATATCGAGCATAACCACAATGTCCAAGATCACTAAAATGTAATAAACAGACCCTATCAAAGAGTCTCTAAGGAATATAAAAAGCACATGAGATAAACACTAAAGATATAGAGAACCCATGCAATGAAAACATAGCAGAAAACATACCAAATCTAGAGCTAAAAATAGGAAAATAGGAATTAAATAAGAAGAGACATTGAAGAGAATGCAAGAAGAGGTAACTAGAATTGGGGAGCATTCCTGGGGTGGGGACATGTGTTGTGGAAACCTAGTGCTATAGAAACTTCCTGGAAGCTGTGAGGATGACCCTAGTGAGGATTCCTGGTACTGGAGGATATAGAACTGAACTGTCTATCTTTTGTAGCTAGGCAAGGCTTAACTTGTGAGACTGAATTAGATATGTCTGAGTTCTTGTTCAAGGGTGTACATCTCTTTATTAGTGCTGACGCCATTAAAGGTTATAAGCAAGTGATGTTTACTCATTCCTGTCCTTCTCTTGGTCAAATCCCTCATTGGTTGCATTATCGTTAGTTCTCTACCTCTCCCCCTTAGTTCCAGGTTTTGCTGATTTCTAGGTCTCTGTCATTCTGCTGGGTTTTCTCAAGATACTGATTCTTTCCCCTGATCTGGAGATTGAGACAATCTTTCTCCTGTGTGTAGCATTTCTCTAAGTATCTGTACTGCTAATTTATTGGTCATGACCTGTCTTAGTTTGTATTGAAATAGGTATATTCCTACAATTTTATGTTATTTTTTTTCCTGCTGCAGTTGCTGTTGTTTTTCTTTAGAATTTAAAAAAGAAAAACCCTAAAGTCAATCTCAGATTTTGGTTAGTTTTTATCTATAGCAATTTTAAAATATACCTGACCATGTTTTGGGGAGGACTGTGGAAGGACTTTGGAACTTTGGGCTAGACGATCCATTCGGTGTAAAGAGCTCTGTGGGATGTTGTGTAGGAGCTTGGAAGATAATGTTGAGAACAACATAGAAGATGTAGGCCTGGCTTGTGAAATTTCAGAGGGAAGATTAAAGACTCTTATCAGAGCCATGTTTTGATTGTGAAGATTCTGTGGTTTTGGTTAGCTGGGGCTGAAGAATCAGCTCTGATTAACAAGATACCAGAACTACTAAAGCAAACCATTGTGTTACTGGGACTATTGATGCTGGTTAGCTGGAGCTAAGAAATTAGCAGTAATTAAGAAGAGACCAGCATCACTGAGGTTAAATCTTCTGTGAAGTGTTTTCTGAGAGCACACAGAGGCTGTGTTCCAGAGATAGCCAAAGTTGTTCCTTGTCCTGTGGCTGGACTTGGTAATGTGTAAGAGTCACTCAGGTGGTATTGGTTTTGAAGGCATGAAGGGGTCAGGAAGAGCTCCTGAGGATCAGCACTGTGAGAGGCCACAGAAGGCCATTGGTGAAAGTGCAGCCTCAGTTGCAGTTGATGGCCCAGAACTGAAGGGATCATGTAAAGGAGTAGAGGCTTGGCACCATGAAGAGAGCCTTGGTGAAGACTAGTTACAGCAGAAGACACCAGTGTTTTGAAGATGTCAGTACCATGAGATGACCACCAAGAACAGCAGCAGCAGCAGAGTACAAGCAGCTGAAGTCTAGAAGACAAGCTGTGTGTTACAAAGGGCAGAGCTCTCACGGTTGTTTTGATTTGCATTTCCCTGATAACTAAGGTTGCAGAACATTTCTTTAGGTGCTTCACAGCCATTCGAGTTTCCTCAGTTAAGAATTCTCTGTTTATCTTGGTCTCTCCATCTATGGTGATTGAGAGTTTTGCTGGGTATAGTAGTCTAGGCTGGCATTTGTGCTGTCTTAGAGTCTGCATGAGATCTGCCCAGGATCTTCTGGCTTTCATAGTCTCTGGTGAGAAGTCTGATGTGATTCGGATAGGTCTTCCTTTGTATGTTACTTGGCCCTTTTCTCTTACTGCTTTTAGTATTCTTTCTTTGTTTAGAACATTCGGTGTTTTGATTATTATGTGACGGGAGGTAATTCTGTTCTGGTCCAGTCTGTTTGGAGTTCTGTAGGCTTCTTGTACGTTCATCGGCATCTCTCTCTTTAGGTTAGGGAAGTTTTCCTCCATAATTTTGTTGAAGATGTTTACTGGCCCTTTAAGTTGCAAATCTTCACTCTCATCTATACCTATAATCCTTAGGTTTGGTCTTCTCATTGTGTCCTGGATTTCCTGGATGTTTTGGGTTACACGTTTTTTGCATTTTGCATTTTCTTTGACTGTTGAGTCGATGCTTTCTATGGAGTCTTCAGCACCTGAGATTTTTTCTTCCATCTCTTGTATTCTATTGTTGATGTTTGCATCTATGACTCCTGATTTCTTCCCAAGCTTTTCTATCTCCAAAGTTGTCTCCCTTTGTGATTTCTTAGTTGTTTCTACTTCCTTTTTTAGTTCCTGGATGGATTTGCTGAGATCCTTCACTTGTTTGTTTGTATTTTCCTGTATTTCTTTAAGGTATTTTTGCATTGCCTCTTTCAGGATTTCTTCCTGATGACCCACGTTCTCCTGCATTTCTCTGAGTGATTTTTGTGTTTCCTCCTCATGGGAATCCATCTGTTGATCCATTGTCTCCTGCATTTCTTTAAGCAGTTCTCGTGTTTCCTTTGTAAGGGCATCTAACCGTTAACAAATAAAACCATACAAAGAATCAACAAAACGAGGAGTTGGTTCTTTGAGAAAATCAACAAGATAGATAAGCCCTTAGCCAGACTAACCAGAGAGCACAGAGATAGTATCCAAATTAATAAAATCAGAAACGAAAAGGGAGAGATAACAACAGAAACTGAGGAAATTCAAAAAATCATCAGATCCTACTACAAAAACCTGTATTCAACACAACTAGAAAATCTTGAGGAAATGGACAATTTCCTTGACAGATACCAAGTACCAAAATTAAATCAGGATCAAATAGACCATCTAAACCGTCCTATAACCCCTGAAGAAATAGAAGTTGTCATTGGAAGTCTTCCAACCAAAAAAAGCATAGGTCCAGATGGTTTTAGTGCAGAATTCTATCAGACCTTCAAAGAAGACCTAACACCAATACTCTTCAAACTGTTCCACAAAATAGAAACAGAAGGAACACTACCCAACTCGTTCTATGAAGCCACAATTACACTAATACCAAAAGCACACAAAGATCCGACAAAGAAAGAGAATCTCAGGCCAATCTCTCTTATGAATATCGATGCAAAAATACTCAATAAAATTCTTGCCAACCGAATCCAAGAACACATCAAAACGATCATCCATCACGATCAAGTAGGCTTCATCCCAGGGATGCAGGGATGGTTCAATATAAGGAAATCCATCAATGTAATCCACTACATAAACAATCTCAAAGAAAAAAAACCACATGGTCATCTCATTAGATGCTGAGAAAGCATTTGACAAAATTCAGCATCCTTTCATGCTAAAGGTCTTGGAAAGATCAGGAATTCAAGGCCCATATCTAAACATAGTAAAAGCAATATACAGCAAACCGGTAGCCAGCATCAATCTAAATGGAGAGAAACTTGAAGCAATCCCACTAAAATCAGGGACTAGACAAGGCTGCCCTCTCTCTCCATATCTTTTCAATATAGTACTTGAAGTTCTAGCTAGAGCAATTAGACAACAAAAAGAGGTCAAAGGGATACAAATTGGAAAGGAAGAAGTCAAACTATCACTATTTGCAGACGATATGATAGTATACTTAAGCGACCCAAAGAACTCCACCAGAGAACTCCTACAGCTGATAAACGACTTCAGCAAAGTGGCCGGATATAAAATCAACTCAAGCAAGTCAGAAGCCTTCCTATACTCAAAGGATAAGCAGGCTGAGAAAGAAGTAAGAGAAATAATACCCTTCACGATAGCCACAAACCATATAAAGTATCTTGGCGTGACTCTAACCAAACAAGTGAAAGATCTGTATGACAAGAACTTCAAGTCTCTGAAGAAAGAAATTGAAGAAGACCTCAGAAGATGGAAAAATCTGCCATGCTCATGGATTGGCAGGATTAATATAGTAAAAATGAGCATCTTACCAAAAGTAATACACAGATTCAATGCAATCCCCATCAAAATCCCAACTCAATTCTTCATAGAGTTAGAAAGAGCAATTCAAAAATTCATCTGGAATAACAGAAAACCCAGAATAGCTAAAACTATTCTCAAGAGTAAAAGAACCTCTGGGGGAATCAGTATCCCGGACCTCAAGCTGTACTACAGAGCAATAGTGTTAAAAACTGCATGGTATTGGTACAGTAACAGACATGTAGATCAATGGAACAGAATTGAAGACCCAGAAATGAATCCACACTCCTATGGTCACTTGATCTTTGACAAAGGAGCTAAAACCATCCAGTGGAAAAAAGATAGCCTTTTCAACAAATGGTGCTGGCTCAGCTGGAGGTCAACATGCAGAAGAATGCAAATTGACCCATCCTTATCTCCTTGCACTAAGCTCAATTCTAAGTGGATCAAAGATCTCCACATAAAACCAGACACCCTGAAACTAATAGAAGGGAAACTAGGGAAGAACCTTGAACATATGGGCACAGGGCAGAATTTCCTGAACAGAACTCCAATAGCTTATGCTCTAAGATCAAGAATAGACAAATGGGACCTCATTAAATTACAAAGTTTTTGCAAGGCAAAAGACACTGTCAAAAAGACAAAGCGGCAACCAACTAACTGGGAAATGATCTTTACCAACCTTACATCCGACAGAGGGCTAATATCCAATATATACAAAGAACTCAAGAAGTTAAACTCCAGAGAGGCAAGTAACCCTATTAAAAAATGGGGTACAGAGCTACACAAAGAGTTCTCACCTGAAGAATATCTAATGGCTGAGAAGCACCTAAAGAGATGTTCATCATCCTTAGTCATTAGGGAAATGCAAATCAAAACAACCCTGAGATTCCATCTTACACCAGTCAGGATGGCTAAGATCAAAAACACAGGAGACAGCAGTTGTTGGCGAGGATGTGGAGAAAGAGGAACACTCCTCCACTGCTGGTGGAACTGCAAGCTGGTACAACCACTCTCGAAAGCAGTCTGGCGGTTCCTCAGAAAACTGGGCATGACACTCCCGGAGGATCCGGCTATACCTCTCCTGGGCATATACCCAGAGACTTTACCTGCATGAAATAAGGACACATGCTCCACTATGTTCATAGCAGCCTTATTTATAATAGCCAGAAGCTGGAAAGAACCCAGATGTCCCTCAACGGAGGAATGGATTCAGAAGATGTGGTATATCTACACAATGGAATACTACTCTGCAATTAAAAACAATGAATTCACGAAATTCCTAGGCAAATGGTCAGATCTTGAAAATATCATCCTTAGTGAGGTAACCCAATCACAAAAGAACACACATGGTATGCAGTCACTGATAAGGGGATATTGACCCAGAATCTCGGAATACCCTAGACACAATCCGCATATCAATAGATTTCTAAAAAGATGGTAGGAGAGACCCCTGGTCCTGGAAAGACTGGATGTAGGGGAACGCCAGGACAGAGTAACGAGAGGGGGTTGAATGGAGAAAAGAGGGAGGGAAGGGGGCTTATGGGACTTTCGGGGAGGGAGGAAACGGGAAAGGGGAAGTGATTTGGAATGTAAATTAAAAAAATAAAATAAAATAAATAATAAAAAAAAAGAATTCTCTGTTTAGCTTTGTACCCCATTTTTTAATAGGGTTATTTGACTATCTGGATTCTAACTCCTTGAGTTCTTTGTATACATTGGATATTAACCCTCTATTGGATATAGGATTGGTAAAGATCTTTCCCCAATCTGTTGGTTGATATTTTGTCCTATTGACAGTGTCCTTTGCTTGAGTGTCTTGTTCAGGAAAATTTTATTCAAGGCTCTTCCCCACTTTTCCTCTATAAGCTTCAGTGTATCTGTTTTTATGTGGATGTCCTTGATCCACTTGGACTTGAGCTTTGTACAAGGAGATAAGAATGGGTCGATTTGCACTTTTCTGCATGCTGACCTCCAGTTGATTCAGCACCATTTGTTAAAAATTCTGTTTTTTTTTTCCCCACTGGATATTTTTAGCTCCTTTGTCAAATATCAGGCGACCTTAGGTGTGTGGATTCATTTCTGGGTCTTCAATTCTATTCCACTGATCTTCCTGCCTGTCTCTGTACCAATACAATACAGTTTTTTTTTAATCACTATTGTTCTGTAGTAGAGCTTGAGTTCAGGGATGGTGATTCCCCCAGGAGATCTTTTGTTGTGGAGAATAGTTTTCCCTATCCTGGGTTCTTTGTTATTCAAAATGAATTTGCAGATTGCTCTTTCTAGCTCTATGAAGAGTTGATTTGGAATTTTGATGGACATTGCATTGAATCTGTAGATTGCTTTCAGCAAGATGGCCATTTTTACTATATTAATCTTGCCAATCCATGAGCATGGGAGATCTTTCCATCTTCTGAGATCTTCTTTGATTTCTTTCTTCAGAGGCTCGAAGTTCTTGTCATACAGATCTTTCAGTTGCTTGGTTAGAGTCATACCAAGGTATGTAATATTATTTGTGACTATTGTAAAGGGTGTCATTTCCCTAATTTCTTTCTCAGTTTGTTTATCCTTTGAATAGAGGAGGCTACTGATTTGTTTGAGTTAATTTTATATCCAACCACTTTGCTGAAGTTGTTTATCAGCTTTAGGAGTTCTCTGGTGAAATTTTGGGGGTCATTTAAGTATACTATCATATCATCTGCAAATAGTGATAGTTTGACTTCTTCTTTTCCAATTTGATCTCCTTTTGTTGTCTAATTGTGCTGGCTAGGACTTTAGGTACTATATTGAATAGGTAGGGAGAGAGTGGGCAGCCTTGTCTGGTCCCTGATTTTAGTGGGATTGCTTCAAGTTTCTCTCCATTTAGTTTGATGTTGGTTACTGGTTTGCAGTATATTGCTTTCACTATGTTTAGGTATGGGCCTTGAATTCCTGATCTCTCCAAGACTTTTTTCATGAATGGATGCTGAATTTTGTCAAAAACTTTTTCAGCATCTAATGAAATGACCATGTGGTTTTTTTCTTTGAGTTTGTTTATGTAGTAGATTACATTGATGGATTTCCACATATTGAACCATCCCTGCCTCCCTGGGATGAAGCCTACTTGATCATGGTGAATTATTGTTTTGATGCATTCTTGGATTCGGGTGGCCAGAATTTTGGTGAGTATTTTTGCATCAATATTCATAAGGGAAATTGGTCTGAAGTTCTCCTTCCTTGTTTGGCCTTTGGTTTAGGTATAAGCAATATTGTGGCATCATAGAATGAATTGGGTAGTGTTCCTTATGTTTCTATTTTGTAGAATAGTTTAAAGAGTATCAGTATTAGCTTTTCTTTGAAGATCTGATAGAATTGTGCACTAAAACCATCTGGTCCTGTGCTTTTATTTTATTTTATTTTATTTTTTTGGAGATTATTAACAACTGCTTCTAGTTCCTCAGGACTTATGGGACTATTTAGATGGTTTATCTGATCCTGTTTTAACATTGACACCTGGTGTGTGTCTAGAAAATTGTCCATTTCATCCAGATTTTCCAATTTTGATGAGTATAAGTTCTTGTAATAGGATCTGATGATTTTTTGAATTTCCATAGTTTCTGTTGTTATGTCTCACTTTTCATTTCTGATTTTATTAATTTTGGTAGTGCCTCTGTATCCTCTGGTTAGTCTGGCTAAAGGTTTATCTATCTTGTTGATTTTCTCAAAGGACCAGCTCCTGGTTTTGTTGATTCTTTGTACAGTTCTTTTTGTTTCTATTTGATTGATTTTGTCCCTGAGTTTGATTATTTTCTGCAGTCTATTCCTTGGAAAGAATTCAGGAATCATAGATACAAGTATCAACAACAGACTACAAGAGATAGAAGAAAGAATCTCAGGTGCCAGAGATACCACAGAAAACATTGACCCAATAGTCAAAGAAAATGCAAAATGCAAAAAGCTTGTAACACAAAAGTATCAGGAGATGGTGTCTTCATTGTGACAGACCCGGCAAGAGACCACAGCAGAAAGGATAGGAGGCAGTGGAAGGGGCAGAAGGAAAGGAAGGGGAGTGGTATTCAGGACACAGAGATTTTTGTGGTTGCTGGGTAGGGAGTCCTGCCAGACCCCCAGCAGCAACTCTGGGCCTCCAGAGGTGGGAGGGTGTCTCCAGAGGTGTCACCAAAAGCCCTGAGTGCAGCTGGTTCTCTAGGAGGTATCAGGAAATGGTGTCTTCACTGTGGCAGTCCTGGCAAGAGTCTGCCACAGCAGAAATGGTTTGTGGTGGTGGAAGAGGCAGAAAGAACAGTTACCCAGCTCTTAATAAAAATCAAAAATTCATGTAAATGGGTAGTGCTATATACAATTTTCCTGAATAAAGTATTGGAGACTCAGAAAGACAAACATTTCATGCTTTTTCGTGTATGTGGAGGTTTTATTTTAAGCTTTAGATATGTGTGTTTCAATTAGAAGAACCACAGATGTTAGGTAGCTAGTAAGAGAGGGACCAGCATGTGGGAGGGGAATCTTTCAAGGCAAGGGAAATAGGATATAGAGTTATAAACGGACAACAAAGAAACTAGGATAGAATTAAATAGTGTAGGAGAAGACAGGGAAAGGAGGGAAAATGGGAAAGGTCAACTAACACTGAAGGCATTTGTAAATGCTATAAGGAAAACTAGCAATGTAAAAGCTTCCTATAATATAAACATAAATACAAATAATTTAAATGGAATCACCACATAGTTGGGGAGACAATACTCAAGATAATCATTTTATGCCACCAAATAAAAGTCCCCTCTCCAGTAATAGGTTACATTTGTTCAGCTGTTGGTAGAAGGGGTTCCATTGACTGCCCCTAAATATCACAGGCTATTGCTAAGGGTATTGGCAACTCTCAACAACCTGACATTAATTGTTGCCCTATTGTTGAAGATGCATCTTGTTTATGTCATGGAATATGAAGAAATTTAGCTGATTCTCAACTAGAAGCTTCACCCCAATAGACTTTGTATTATATATATTTATATTCATGGTGCTGGAGGGTACTATAGAGGTCATTCTTCTATTACTGTGAAGAGACAGCATGATCAAGGCAATTTATAGGAAAAAAAGTGTTTATTAGGGTCTTACAGTTTTAGTAGGTCAGTCCAAGACCCTTGTAATAGAGCATACAGTACCAGGCAGCCAGACAAGCATGGAGCTGGAGCAGTAGCTGAGAGTTTCCATCTACAAACACGAGATAAACATGAGCTAATTAGGAATCACATGGTATTTTGAAAACCCAAAGCCTTCTCCAAGTGACATCTTATTCAGAGTCATACATCTAACCCTTTCCAAATCATTTGATCATTTCAGAACCAAGTGTCCAAATATATGAGCCTATGGAGGCTACATCTCACTTAAACCACTACATATACCATCTATACTACAAAAGAGAAAAGGAACCTTTAGGATCACACAGCTCTGAATCCTAGGATCTATAAGAACTGCCTGCCCACAAGATATAGTTGTGTAATAGTTGTACACATTTGTATAGAAGTAACCAATCCCATTTTGATTGGTTTTAAGAGCCGCTCTTTGACAAAAAACTCATATCTGACACTGTTAAATTGATCAAGAATCTAACACTAGTTATCTCATGGGCCTGGGAAAGACTGACTAAAATTACTAACCTACTAAAGGAACACAGGGATAAAATGACTCGTATATGGAATATTGAGATACCCATAGAGAAGAGCAATCCCCAACCCTCATCAGAGAAGCTGCTTCTTGCAGTAGATAGAAATTAACACAGAAACTCACAACTGGACAATATGCAGAGAGTATGAAACTTTGGAGAACTCAGTCTCAAACAGAATGTCTTTATCAATCCTTCTCCTCAAAGCTCAAGGTTCTATGTGCAAGAGGACGTGGAATGATTTTAAGAGTTGAAGGTAGTGGATGACTCCAAGGAAATAGCATCTTCCAAGCACGCCAGGGTAATACACATATGAATTTACAAAGATGGTGACAGCATGCATAAGATTTGCACAAGTGCAAATCAGACAAAATCCCAGCATGGAGAAGGACATAAAAATCCCCATTCAAGAAGATATTTGTGATTGATATATACTAGAAACAGAAAATCAGTTTTATACAGTAGAGTGACACTGGGTATATCAACCACTCTTTAGTTTCTTGCCAGTTGCCAAGGAATAGTTGACTGATGCAAAATGTAATCCATTTGTCGTGTGTGTGTGTGTGTGTGTGTGTGTGTGTGTGTGTGTGTGTGTTGTATATCTGTGTATGTATGTGTGTATAGTGTGTGGGTGTATATATGTTTATGTGTGTGTATGTATGTGTATGCGTGTGTGTGTGTGTGTTGGGTTTTGTTGTTGCTGTTGTCTTATTTTTTTTAAAATCACCTATTTATTTGACTTTTGCTTTTTTTCTGTTTTTGTCTTTGTTCGACAGAAGGTGAGTGAGAGAGAGTACATGAATTTTGGTAGGTAGGAAGGTGGGAAGTATCAAATCCTGTATGATCACTGTGGAAGGGACAGCCTGAACACTGTGACCCTTAAGGCTGTGGGAAAGTACTCTAAAAACAAGCTCAAATACATTCATGTGTGTGTGTGTGTGTGTGTGTGTGTGTGTGTGTGTGTGTGTGTGCTTGTCAGAAAGATACAAAGGCAAGCAGACTCCTGAGTTCAAACTCAGCCTGAGACAGAGTGAGTTTAGGTTCATGCATGGTGGGAATGGTATGTTCAGGATGGGATCTCACTCAGCTAGCCTTTTTTCTATGGTTACAAAGGCAGGTAGATCTCTGAATTCATTTGCCATGTTTTTTTTTAAAAAAAAATGTACTTGCTATCTTTTTCTAAGAATCAAGAGGCTAAGGTCATGAAATGTTGATTCATGAGATAATCAAAAGGGAACTAGGGGTGGACAATTAAATTGCTTTGCAAATTAAAGACTGGGCATTGCTCTGCAAGAGCTGAGCTGTCTGGAGATCTCTAGAGAGAACTGTCTTGAGCAGAACACAAGGCAATGAGCTTGTACCCAAAATTGACTTCAAGTCATTTTTTCACTACTCAAAAAATACCTCTTCCTCTTCCTCTTCCTCAGGAATCCCTCTTCAAACCAAGGCTTGTCCTTGGCAGGGAAGGACCTAGGGGGACAGGAAAAAACATTATCGAAATATCTTGTATGACATAAACACAATAATAATAATAATAATAATAATAATAATAATAATAATAATAATAATAAAGGCAATTGTTGTACTCAGTGCTTATTTGGTTGCCAACATCAGCAAAATACTTACTATATTATGTAAATGTATATTTAATTTTAAATATATATTTATAGGTATGATGGGCATAAAGAAGTCCAAGAAATTAAACACAGGTTGTTAGGTTGCATGGCTAGTACCTTCATCACCTGACTAATCACACTCTCCCTGGAGATACATATTTTCAAGTATACTAATTTATTTTTTTTGCATCATACTGTTGGTATGAAAGGACTTTAGTCATGTACATCTATCCTTGGCTTATTTAATATTACTTATGTTCTTCTACCAATAACTGAAATTATAAATTTGTTCATGTTCATAGGCATTTGATTATATATGATTGTCTGAGGTCTCTGAATAGCAGAATGATTCCAGTAAATTTAAATTGATAGATCTATTTCTGTTAGATTGACATTAATATATTACTTCTTTTCACCCATTCTCCCATATCCTATTTCAAGAGATATTCATCCATGTATTGTGGGGAAATTTCCACCAGAACCAGCTTTAAGAGAGAGTTTCTATTATTTTCTATTAATTCACTTATCAATATTTTCTACATTTTATTTAGCATTCATTCCTACAACAATGTGGCAGAATATCTCCTTTGCACAAAATGTTAGCGTCTTCAATATACTTATGCACTTAGCCACACGAAGTTGACAGCTCATTTTACAAAATTCAGTCCCATACTCCCTAAAATGAAGTCTATACTTCATCTCAGATTGTAAACAAGAAAAACAAAATGGAACAAGATAATGGATAGACTATTATTTCTGATAATGTAACTCAGGGAGAATGCACATGGCCTAAATTATACCATATTTACTTTCCATCAAACTTTAAATTTCACCTGAAAGCCATAAAGACAAAAATGTTTGGTGCTCAACGACAGAAAGGCATTATCTACAGAGTCAGTCTTTAGTTGTTTCTACCTTTTGTTTGCACATGTTTTTCTTTATATGCATATCTTTTTGAGCTCTCGCTTTTGATCATTTAAGCTGTCTCTATTAGTCAGTCTTTAAAAGATGTGATAATAGTTTAGTCAGTATTTTCCTCTCCCTCCCACCATGATGAACATTCATTTCATTGATATTCTATTGATTTTACTCTTGTTAATGGCAAGGTAGAGATGTCAGGAGATTTGTTACAAGAAGAATGTGGTTAGATGCTAATGCTTAACCTCTAGTGCCCCTAAAAATGTTCAACATGAAGCCAATAAAGACAGTCTTTGTAGCTTGTAGCGTTGAACCAAACCTAGCCAAGCCTAGCACGGACTATTCAGTGTTCAGCTGGCAGGGATACATGATTGGTGTTCCAATATGGAACACTGAGGTAGCTTAGTAAAAATTATCATTGTGTTAACACCTGACAGTTATAATCTATGCTGCTTGAAAGTAACTTACATTGCTATTTTTTTTTCCGGAAAGCCAATACTGCAAAGGCATACAATGCTTTAAAGCCATGCTTCTCATATGAAATAAAACTCCCGCATCTGCTTAAATGTCTGAATAATTGGTCCCCCAATTGGAAGAACTATTTAGGAAGAAGTAAATTGTATGGCCTTGTAAGAGGTGTGTCAATGGAGGCAGGAATTGACATTCTGAAAGCTTATGACATTTTCATTTTAGTTTCTTATCTCATGCTGAGATTATTCTCATAATAAATTTGCTTTCTTGGTCTTCTGCTTGTGAATCAATACGTAAATCCTGAGCCATCACTCCAACTCCATGCCATTATTGTCATGAGCCCTCTGAAATAGTGAGCTCCAAATTAATAATCTGCCTTGATCACACTGCTTTATCACAGCAAACAAAAAGTAACTAAGACAGGTTCAAATTATTCTTCTGTGTTCAAGACAACAACTGAACTCCAGTGGTTTGTTTACACAAAACATTTCATTGTTAAATCTCCTCTTAAGTCTCAATGCCATCTCTAACTCTCAAAGTTCTATTACTGTGCTGTGAGCAAGTCACATGGGTCTAAGAGCAATGTCATCCTTAAAGAGTTCTGCACTGATAGCTCATTTAGCTCTATTTTCCAAAGCAAAACAGAATACTTTGCTGTAGCTTGAAAATGTGTAACTTGGAAAAAGAGGCCAACAGAGACTTTAAATAATTTTTATAATGTGCTGATCACAACATTTGGCTTGGGTGATCACATGCTGTGTCTATTGCTACATTATTAGTGGCCTGGTATGTTCAGAAATTTCTCAAATTCTAAAATATTAATATTTTAAAATAAAGCAATATTTCTTACTGAAGAAATATTAACTGAAGGAAGTTAATCATTTATTATAGACATATATAGATATATATATGTATATATAATAGATTATAACACAATTACAGACTTCTGGAAATAATGTGAATATCCATCTGATCATATTTATTTCACTAATGTTCCTTTTTAATAAGTATGTTACTTATCTCTTTTAGCAGAAAGTAGCACTCTACTGCCTTCTATAAGCATAAACTACTTATAGTATTTCATTTATGTTTCCTCCTTAAGAAGTATAAAGGAAATGTATACAGTTGATATTCACTTCTAGAAGAAATACAAGATCATAGATAATGTTATTGTGTTTTTGTTATCTTTAGAGACCATAGATAGTATTATTGTGCTATTGTTATCGTAGAGTTCACAAAATCAGGCTATTATACTGGGTATATACAAATATGTGCTTTCAAAACTACAATTTCAATTAAGGTATCTTAATGTAATCTATGAGGATACTATTGTGGCCCTGAGAATTCAGAGATGACTTGTTTTTTAATTATAATTATTCTTCTTTTATATATTATCTCCCAAGAACAATTCTCCCTTCTTCTCCTCTTCCAAGTCCCCTGCCACCATCCTTCTCTCCTAGATCCATTCCTCCTCTGATTCTCTTTAGAAAAGAGCAGACTTGGGTTTTTTTAAAGTACATTTTTATTAATATACATATTTGACAAGTAGAATATAGTTAAGCCACATATTTCTCTCAGAGATTTCCAGATAAACCAGATCATTAGTAAACTTCAAGGAGTTCATTTTTGGTCTTCAAGTAATTTTATGTGTCCTTAGTAAATTCCCCAGGGATGGTAACTTCTGACTGCTTTTAAATAAACCTGTCATGCTTGTTCTCTAAACCAGAAGCTCTCAAATTTTCAATCATGTAGTGCTCTAAAAATGACTACGTATGCATGTTGGATTTCCATAAACATCACCATAAAGTCAAGGATTCAAAGCATTTCAGTTTATTATCTTACAAATTTTAGATAAAAATATTAAAAACAAAATAGTAGGTAAAATTGTATTCAATAGCTTCTGTATTGAAGCTGCAGAGTACAGAGGAATTGGTTTCACTCACTGGAAAACTGGTGACTTGTGCTTCATCCCCCACCTTCAGAGTTAACAAGGTAATACAGTAGAATCTTCAAATCTCTCTCTCTCTTTGTGTGTGTGTGTGTGTTCCTCCCTGTACTTGTGTACATGTTTATATGCATGTGCATTCATGTGTATGCATAATATTGAGGTCAGAGGATAATTTATGGGAGTCACTCAAGTTAGGTTGGCAGGGTTGGCAGCAAGTGTCTTTACCCAAGGAGCATCATTAACCCTCAACCCATCTTTTTAAGATAGGATTTCTCACTTAAGTCAGAGCTTAACCTAGACTGGCTGGCCCAGGGGCCAGGGATCGCCTGTCTTCTTCTCTCCTCTCAGTCTTAGGTTATAGATACATACAAATATGCTCAGTTTTTACCTGACTGCTGTGATCAGAGCTTATGCACAGGGTTTGATCAACAGGTACTCTAATGACTAAGCCGTACTTCTAACCCCCAACTTTTACTTAAATGAAGATTTAGAAGAGATATATCAGCCACATTTTCAGGAACTTTGTTTCTAGCAATATTCATAAATAACTTATTTTTAAATTAGACAATAGTTTGAAATATATTTGAATTATATACATATTATAAATTCAAACTAGTGTTTGAAATACATTTGTATATACAGATATAGATATATAGTGATACTGCCTGAATTATTCAAAACTACCATATAAATAATGCACAGATTTGTTTCAAAATTATACCATATCCTTATAACAAATTACAATTTCTTGACTGGTTTTCAATTTCAGATAGAATATCACTGATATTGGCTGATAATAGGTTTGGGGGTACTTCCAAAGGCAATTCAGGTTCTTATGCTCCTGAATCAAGGAATTAGGCAGACACATGCTATCATCATTTAAGTGACAGTACACTCCCAAGGGGAGGAAGCAGGCCAGAGGCAAGAAAACATTTGGCATCTCAAACAGCTGATGGGGGCTTCGAGACCACAAGGTAAGGCTTATTTAAACCACACCATGGGCTTTATTGTTCATGATCTATGTACAATATATGCATACAACTGCAAATGCCCCATGTGTTATTAGTAATTCCAATCAACACACACGGGCATGAGTTTTAGTGTTACCCTCAACATCTTTTTTGGAATGAACCCAAAGTCCCTCTCTTAGTTACTTTTCTATTGTTGCTGTAAGACACGGTGTCCAAGGCAACTTGTAGAAGGAAGTGTTTAGTCTCCTTTCTCTTAGTAAGTAGGACAAAAATCAAGTTACCCATGCTTAGTATTTCTTGCTGATCCCTGAACAGACCAAGTACATTTCTGTCTTTGATATTAGTACATGTTCTATAAGTAGGAACATTTTCCTCCAAAGGAGCTGCATGACCTGTTTCTCTACATTTTTCCATTGTTTATAAAATGTTATTCTACCTTTGACACTTTTTCTAACAATATTTAACACTGTCAGCCTCCTCTTTCCTCTCCTCTCCTCTCTTCTCTCTGCATGCATGAATGTATATATGCACAAGTGCATAGACACATACACACATATACACTTGCTCTTATCAATCTTATTTTACTCTTTAGTACTTATCATCTGGAACATCCTTAGTGTTACTCATTTGGTTAATGTATATATCTTCCCATTAGAATGAAAGAAGTTATGGTATGCTCAGTTTATTATATATCAGAATTCTCATGAGTGCCTGGCACATTGAAGGCACTCAGGAAATAATAAATTGAAGAGTGAGTCAATGAGTCATTGGGCAGAAATCACAAAATGACTCAAGCTTTCTGCAGAACTCTTTGGCTAGCTTGAAGGTCAAACAGCAAGCTAGTGATGCAAAGGAAATACTGAGTAGCAGATTCGGAAAGGACCCCTTTACAGGAACTTGTGTGAGTTTTGTGTTACCCTGTTAGCATTGCTTGCAGTATGATCCCAAAGTCCCTTTCTTAGTTACTTTTCTATTGTTGTTCTAAGACACTGTGCCTAAGGCAACTTGTAGAAGGAAGTATTTAGTCTCCTTTCTCCTTGTAAGTAGGACATAAAATTTAGGCTTAGGCAAAAGGTGAAATACACCAATAAAATACTTAGTTTACATGGATTGCAGTATGACATGGCATCCTGGGTTTGAGTCCCAGTATTTCATGGCACAGCATTCCTTTAAAACCAGAACTCAGGAAGTGGAGGAAGGAGAATTGAAACGCTATTGTTAGTCACATAGTGAATTTCAGGCCTGCGTGGAATATATGGGAAGGGACGGGGAGCAGGGGGTGTGGGGGGGGGGAAGGGAAGAAATGAAGAGGGAACAAGACAAAGATGAAGATGATGATGATGATGACAAGAATGATGATGACAATATGAAGAAGAGGAAGGAAGAAGAGGAGAAGAAGAAAAAGAAGAGGAGGAGGAAGAAGATGAAGAGGGAGAGGAAGAGGAGGAGGAGGAAGGCAAAAAAAAGAAGCAAGCATGGGCGGCAAGCTAATATCCAACAACTTAGAAAGAAATAAATAGTAAAATCACAAGATATTTCTGATGGAAAACAAAAGTAAATATTCATAGAAGAGTAGCAGCAGAAATAAACAACCCAGTATTTCCAAGAAAGCAGTCATAAATCTGCTTACTCACTGAATGTGGACATTATACTAAGACACCATTTTCAAAAAGATTTTATAAACATCCTACACTTGAGAACGAAAATCAGAAAAGAGTATCTCGTAGACATTTTGAAAGCTGAGTGCCACCATGTATATTCTTTTGTTGTTTTGAAATGTCACTCTGTAGTGTAGTTGGTGGGATTTAAGCAATTATCTAAACTTTATAATATCCAAGACAGACTACCAATCCTTTGGTTTGCAAAGAACGGCATCAAACCTTCCTTTGGAAAGAGGAACAATGTCTTTATTTGTAAAGGAAACAAACACATTTTCAGAGAAGTGTCTTATTGTAACTTGTCTTATTTGTAAACTTTTATTTCATTCTTCATGCCAACTAAGTTAGCAATTATGTTTCCCTTCATTTTTGCTTTTATTCTTTTGGTGCAGAGTTTGAAGCAATGGCATTTTTTATTTATATATGGTTGTGTCCTTGTGACAACCCATGTGTGTGTGTGTGTGTGTGTGTGTGTGTGTGTGTGTGTGTGTGTGTGTGTGTGCGTGTGTGCGTGTGCATGTGAAACATACATACATGCATCTATATGTAATCATGGTCATATTATCATGAAACATCTTGCCCACAAACGGGCAATCAGGAGCTAGACTTGTGAATTTTACAGTGTTTCATGTTCCTAAAATATAAATATACCTTCTAACTCATGACTCTCATGAAGAATTGTGTGCAACAGATGAGCAGGCATGTTTTCAGACTTTCTATAAACATGGGAATTAGAAACTTGTCCTACTACATTACAAATTATTCAAATTCTTTAACTTGGGCATGTATTCCAGAGTGTTCACAGCAAAAAAAAAAAAAATGAGCAGATAATTTTAGATTCCTCAACCTATTTACACATCAAGCTGATACTTTTTATTAAGAGAAAAAAATTTTTTCTTGGCAGGGCCTTCGAGAAAACCATCAAATACATAATGGAGAGCTGCTCTCAGAGTTTCCTGATGAAATTTACTTTTTCAAAATATGTTCTCATCTCTATTTAAAGTTAAGTATTCTGAGGATCTAACAGAAAAATCTACAGTTTTTTTTTTCTGCACACGATGATTCTTTTTGGAAAACAGAATTATAAATAAAGTTTGATATAAATACTTGCTTAAAATTGTATTTACCAAGCCAAAATGGCTTTGGTAAATTGTGCTCAAGTTTTAGCTTAGAGAAAAGTTATATAACGTTCATGAAATGGGGTGGCCTCTTTTGTTGAGATATTCCAATCCTGATTATGGAAACATTTAGCAAATAACTGTGCTATTACAGAGCAAAACAACTACTGTAGAAGTACAAATTTTACCAATGTCCTTTGCTATTGGTGCTTTAGTCCCTGAAAATCTCTCTTTTCTCTTTCCACACAGTCCAATATCTTACAGTATGATCTATTCCAACATATTAGATGAAACTTCATTTGCTCTCTCTCTCTCTCTCTGTCTCTCTCACAGCGTGTGTGTGTGTGTGTGTGTGTGTGTGTGTGTGTGTGTGTGTGTGTGTGTGTGAGAGAGAGAGAGAGAGAGAGAGAGAGAGAGAGAGAGAGAGAGAGAGACAGAGAGAGAAAATTAAACACTTTCGTCAGATATCAGTATACATTTCTGCTTCAAAGCATTTTAATTAATGACAGAAATCTAATGTGCTGACATATTCATTGGGTTGAATTCTCCTATAATTTAATGTTTTTGAGATTAAGCAGCAATTTCTCATCCTGACATTATAACAGATGAGTTCTTCTAAAATCTCCTTCTACTAAAAAAATATGTAACAGAAATGTGTCTTAAAGAAACTTTTAAACTCAAAGAAATGATCTGTCAAGAAAGTAAAGGAGTTTCCATAAAGGGAGAGGGGTATGAAGAAAATACAAATAAATCACATTATAGAGCATTATTCAGAGACAGTTATTACAAAAACAGCAAAACACACTCCATCCTGAAGCTAAAGGGCAGGTGCCCAGCCTTGGAATCTTGGAGGATGACCAGTCTTTTACCCCAGAAGACCATGGACAAGTAGAAGTCTAAGATGCTAAAACCTTAGCCAAGAAACTGCTTGGAAAGTTAAAGGAGAGATGTTGGGGATACACCAGAAAGATGAAGGGGCTGTCTTATCTGCTTAAAAGACACAAGGCATCTCTGTCACTGACTAGTAAATGGATCATATTTTTCCTAGCTAAAATAAAAATCAAATTTAAAATTCATGTTTTCTCTATTTTTGTTTTGTGTTTGAGACAGGAAAGCACCCTGGCTTGCCTGCAACTCAGGAGGCAGATCAGGCTTGCTTTGAACTCAGGAACATTCCTGTAGCTGACCCATCACTCTTAGGATTAAATGCATGTGCCACCATGCCCTGCTCTCTTAAGTTTCCTTAATAGGGGAATATGTCTCCTTTGTTGCTTTCAAAGAACTGGTATGTACATGCAAGGTTTCAAAAACATGAGCATAAGCTACAAACAGAACGTATAAGGAAATAAGATGCTAGGGATGAGAATCTAGGGGGAAACAACAAGCAGAAATTCATGAGAGGAAGATGTGAGAAATTGTTCAGTAAACTATCAAAGTCAGGTTAAGATGAATATTAAAACATATCTTAGAGGAGAATGGGAAGACAAGGAGGAGACCCATAGAAAAATTACTCCAGGGATTTTTTTAAAGTTTTTTTTTAAATTTTTATTTAGTTTTTTTTTTTAATTTTCTCTATTTTTTTATTTACATTCCCAATGATTTCCCCTTTCCTGGTTACTCCCTACCCGAAAGTCCCATAAGCCCCCTTCCCTCCCCCTGTTCCCCATTCAACCCCCTCTCGCTTCTCTGACCTGGTATTCCCCTACATCCAGTCTTTCCAGGACTAGGGGTCTCTCTTTCCATCTTCTTGGAAATCAATTGATATGTGAATTGTGTCTTGGGTATTCCGAGATTCTGGGTTAATATCCCCTTATCAGTGACTGCATACCATGTGTGTTCTTTTATGATTGGGTTACCTCACTAAGGATGATATTTTCCAGTTCTGACCATTTGCCTAAGAATTTCATGAATTCATTGTTTTTAATTGCAGAGTAGTATTCCATTGTGTAAATATACCACATCTTCTGTATCCATTCCTCCATTGAGGGACATCTGGGTTCTTTCCAGCTTCTGGCTATTATAAATAAGGCTGCTATGAACATAGTGGAGCATGTGTCCTTATTGCATGCAGGGGAAGCCTCTGGGTATATGCCCAGGAGTGATATAACAGGATCCTCCGGGAGTGCCATGCCCAGTTTTCTGAGGAACTGCCAGACTGCTTTCCAGAGTGGTTGTACCAGCTTGCAATCCCACCAGCAGTGGAGGAGTGTTCCTCTTTCTCCACATCCTCGCCAATGCCACTCCAGGGATTTTTAATTCTTCATAGTCCTACAAATATCTGATATATATGATAAAAATAGAAATAATTATCAATTGACCTAGAAGCAACATTTTTATATAAAACTAACATTTCCTGGGAAGTGTTGATGCATTGTAATATGGATATTGTAATTGTTGCTATCCCATTTTATAGAGGAGGAAACAGAGGCAGGAATGAGTTAAATCATTTCACAATAGTGTCAACACTGGTTAGCTGCATTAAAGAAGATGCGGTCTGGTAGTGGAGTCTGTGCTTCTGTTTATTTACTTATTTAATCTCAAAAATTAAGAATTGAGAATTTTAAATTTGAAAATACTTAATTGGTTTATGCTTTCAACAATTCACATTTTAAATGATAACTGCCATAATATTAAGGTTTGGGAAGCATAATATTTCAAAGAGGATAAGTAAGAGACATATGCCTACACTCATTACAAAAATACTGTTAACCACCAAGATATAGACATGAAAATATGACAGAACAAGAAGGAGAAACAATATTCGTAAAGTAGACTAGCAAGATGGTTCAGAGGGTAAATGTGCTTACTGCCACATCTGAAGATCAGAGTTTGATATTTGGAATGCACAGAATGGAAGGAGGAAAACAAATCGTATTACCTGTTTTCTGACTTCCACATACATGTTCTTGCCCCAACACATAAATAAATAAATGTCAAAATGTAATGTTTAAAGTCTCAAGGTAAAAAGAATTGTCTGGTGCTCCTTAGCTGGCAAATAGTGTTTCAAGAACAAAGACAGAAACAGTCATTTCGGAGGAATAAAATTAAACTTGTAAAGGAATAGATGCATTTTGGGAAGAAATCAAAAGATTCTAAAAGAAAGGTATGGTTTTTATTTCAAAAATTTAGTGAGTGAAGGAAATTGTTAATTATTTTACAATAATGAAAATGTGAAGTGATTGGGAAAGTGTTGACATGTTTGTGAATGCATACATCAGAGAACGAGGAAGAAGAGGAGGAAGGAATGGAAAATTAGACCCAATCAATTAGATTGATTGATTGATTCATTTGTTTATTCATTCATTCATTGGTGGCTTTCATGTAGCCCAGGCTATTTAAGTCTGACCTTAAACTACTGTTCCCCGCCCCTACCTGCTCAGAGCAATGACAGGCCTCAGTCATCTTGTCCTGTTTCTACAGTGATGCCTTGTTGTTTCTGCAGTGATAGATGGCCTCTCCACACTTGTGGGACAAGCACACCACCAGCAGAACAAAGCCCCCAGCTCCTTTTGAGCATTTAAGTGTCCTGTTTCTTTTATTTTTGAGGGGGATAATTACCTTAATTTATTTTAGCCTAAACAACAAAATTTGCAAGTTAAAAATCTAAACAGAAGAGAAGAAAGGAGCATAATAGAACACATTGAAGCAGAACATGAAGTGCTAAAAAGAAATCCATATGTAGCAGGGATTACAAAAACATAAATTTTAGAACTCACTCATGCAAAAGCTAAAACAACTTTATTAATATTTGAATGACATTAATCATTCTATTTAAACGACTTCCTCCATTGTGTCTGATATAATAGTATTCTGTTTTACGTATACACATCTTTAACAAAAGGTGCAGGATGCTTATATAAGAAATAATAAAAAGTGATATACTAGAGAAGTACTGAGTTACATAAAGCTGGTATAGCTAGCTAATGTTGTACCATCAAGTTACCAGAAAGACACGAGAAACAAGAAGCAATATACCATGTAACTGGAAGTCCTAACATACTGCTTTTGGAAATAGACTGATCAAATAGATAAAACCAGTAGTGGATGAGATCGACATGTGGTGGACATGTTTGAGGCAACGCAACACACCTGGGTAAGATTTACTTGATATGGGCTTGTAGAAATATTTATGAAATTGACCATTCTTGTGGGGTCAGACTTCAGATCAAGTCTCAAATAATTTGTGTTACTGGTGTTACTCATAACGTGACTCATAACATTTAGGAAACAACAATGAGAATATTGAACTCCTACATATGTGAAAACCGGCAGTTCAAGCCTAAGATCAAGGTTTAAGGGGGAATTTTAGAGAAAACAGGAATGATTAACATAGCAACAAAAAGCTGGTGTCTGTGTTACAATTAGGAAATGCAAGTAAAATCCCCCCAAATACCTCCTCAGTCTCTATAGATGGTTGTATTATAAGACATCTAACAATACTAAGGGTCATGGGGAAGGAACTCCTTCATGGACTCTGTGGGCCGGAGCTCTTATTGGTATAAATGCTTTGGAACCTAATTGGTGCCATGTGAGGAGGTTGAGGAAACTCCTGGGGTTCATTCCTTTGAAAAAAAGTTTTTGCATATGTAAAACAGACACAATGAGGGTCCAAACAACATTATTTATAACATTTAAAAAAATGGAAACAAACCATCTGTCGACCAGTAGCAGAGTGGATAAGTCACAGCATTAATGGGAGAGAGACTCTACTATTTTGAGCAAATTAAAAAGCAATAGAACAAGGCAGTTACTGGGGCGGTGGCTTTGTATTGACTTGTAAGTTTTCTTCATATTCACACTGTATTAAAAATTGAGTGCTTGTATAATCTGTCCAATTTATTGAAGGCATTTTTCTATAGAATTGCCAGAATAGTTTAGACTAACATATATTAAAACATTTGTATTTCAATTTGAAACTTTACTTATGCCATTGATACAATATTAAATCTATCTTAGTTCCAAGATTTTCTTAGCAACGGCTAATATTTTCTTTCATTCATGGTTGTGGGACTGTCCCTCTTTGGTACCTTGCTGTTGGTATTTGTAATAAAAAGTATTATAAATGTGCACATGTGTGTATGCATGTCCGTGTTTGTATGTCTGTGCGCACGCATGTGTCTGCATGAGTGTATTTGTGTCTACATATGTGCGCATGTGTATCAATATGTGTATGTGTGTGTATGTGAGTGTGTAGATATTTGTATACATGTCTCTGTGTGTATGAGTGCATACATATATGTGTGTGTGTGTGCATATGTGTGTGCATGTGTATATTCATGAATGTTTGAGTGTGTACATATTTGTTTGCATGTATTTATGAGTGTGAGTCCATGTGTGCATGTGTATGTATATGTGTGTGTGTGTGTTGTTATTGTTGCTGCTGCTACTCTTTTAAGTTTTTATGTATATCCCAGGTAGGCTTTAAATTCATAATGCTTCCACATCAACCTCCTGAGTACTGGATGGCAGGTATGTATCTCTGTAACTGACTCTAGAATACACTCTTAAATAAAGGATAAAAGAGAAATCCAACTCTTTACTTCCTCTAGGAAAGACTACATTCTTTTCTGACAAAATATCTGCTATGCTATTTAGTTTCAAACCTTTATTTTTGTAGTTATGTAAGGTTTTTCAAATATTTTTAAACAAAGACCATTTCTTAGTTTTGTCATAATATAGGCATCTTTGCCCTTACAAATATTCCCATAAAATGACTTATCAATTTATAGACATACTTATGGGGTTGTCTTTGATGTGTTACATTTGAATAGGGAACTATTTGTGTACTTTATTGTATTGACCTTTTTGGTTTAAAGACTTATTTTTATTTTTATTTTATTTTTTTATTGAATGTTTCCTTCATTTACATTTCAAATGTTTTACCCCTTCCCAGGTTCCCCCCTCCCTGAAAACCCCAACCCATCTGTATTGACTTTTAAACAAAAAATAAAATACTCTTTTCTGTTTTTTGAAATTAATATTTTGTCTTTTCCAAGAGATTCATAAATATTTCCCTTTAAAGGCATAATATACTCTTATTAAATTCATCCCTAGATATATTCTTAACTTCTTGCTGTTATAAGTATGTTATTATTTTACTATGTTTCCTGTTTGGTGTTGAAAACCACTTATATTATCTTTTTTTTTTTATCTGTTGTCCTTTTAATTCCAACAAGCCTTCAATGGGCTGTACTGATGTCTAGAGATAATTGTATTGCTGGAAAATTATAACCCTTACATTTAACTTCATTATGCAGCAACAATGACAGAAGACTTACATGGCTATGTCTGAACTAGCTATTTATCTCCTCAGTGGAAACATGATTTTTTTTCTATCTTGATTTGATTAACACTGGAGTGTTCCATTAAATGAGGCATTGCCTCCTAGTTTAAGTTTGTAATATGTAAATGTACTTGTATTCTATTCAGAAAGTGTGTTATTATCATCCAATGAAATAAGACAATGTGCATTATTTTGACTTTTTTATGTTAAACTACTGTTATAGTTCAGCTATAGTTGTATATAAACCTAGAGTCACTTGGCAAGAGGAAACTTTAACTGAAGAATTGCTCTCAGCAGATTGATCTGTGGCCATGTCTACGAAGCATTATCTTAATTACTAATAGGTGTAGGAGGGCCTACACAGTGCATTATATTTTCTTCCTGTAATGTTCTTGACATTTTTGCACTACACTCCAACTTTGGCCTCCTGATATTCAGGTTTTCTTGCATCTGTTACTTGTAATCATGAAATTAGCCCTGGCATTTTTGCCTTCTGGAGTTTTTGCCTTCTGGGTTTGAATAAGACATCTTTCAGGAAGTCTATAATTTACTCAAAAGTTCTGCCTTGTGTTTGGGATAACAATTAGTCAAACAAGAAGACTTCTCTGGCCAGTGTCCTCCTCTTTGGTGTTGGGATGTGAATTGCTCTGTGCCTTTGCTTCTTTCTTTCTGCTGTAGTTACTATTGGGGAAGCATCTGAGGCTCCTGTTGGGATTTGGCTGCTTCTTTCCCAGCCATTAGTACTGGAGGTTGTGTGTCCACCTCTGAAGCCTTTTGTTAGGACTTCCCTGGTTTAAATGTACCTCTCCCATTTCCAAAGTAAGACCTATTGAAAAGTGACCCACACTTGATGGTTATTGTAGCTTCAGAGCTTACCTAGGATGGAGGCATAGATGGACAGGTCTTTTGTTTCAGCTGTGCAATTAGGACTTGCTCTCTTGATCACTTCTTTACCTCAATGTTGTACTATCACATATTTTTAGCTAGGACTGCTGTGATCTTCATCATCTCATGAGAAAGAATATCTAGCGGTTTGAATTCTTATCACATTTTGTCTCCCCATGAAGTAGAAATTGTTTTCATATTACTGAAAGAAGTGGAACCTTAAGATAAACAGCCTGTCTATATTCACATATGAACCTCTATACTAGTCTTCTATTGAGATATGGGTCAAGATCGAAGAAATGGAGCCCAAGTCATCCATCCCTCAAACAGCTCAAAAAGGCCAGAAAGTCACAGACGCTGTGTCTGATTATGTTTAATCCACTTCAGAGAAAAGGACCCCAAGTAGTTGTTCACATTACTCATGCAGAAAACTCTTGACTGTAAACCTTGTTTCTCTGGATGAGGGACGGCTATGATGTGATGCCAGAATTTTTTAATACTTCCTGCCATTCTGCATCATTTTCTTGGAAAGAGAACCATAAGTCTGTCTTTCAATCTGTCTCCATCTGTAGCACACCAGTCAAAATTCCTTGACATTTTTGTCTAACACTGTTCTTTCATTTCCCTGCTGACTAAAATGTCCTGCACCTTCCCTGTCTTTGGCTCCTTTGCTTTCTTTTATTTTTCTTTTTGGTTGGGGCATGGGGAAGAGTAATTTGGAAAGGTTTGAAGTTGCTGTTGAAGCCTCATCCTTGAGACTAAGGATAAAGCCCAGTCGTAGAGTACTTAGTGAGCATGCTTATAAAACTGAGTTAAATTCTTTGCATGTTAGAAAATGACAGGAATAAAACTGATCTAATCTTTAGACACCAAGATTTTTCTGAGCATTTTCTAATGCTTCTATTATGAAAATAGGATTCTTATTAATTAATTTTATCTCCCTACTGATAGACAAAATGGTAATTTTTTTCCTCTTTCACGCTCTCACATACTTTTTCTGCTGTTGTACTTTACTAATACTATACATATACTTACACAAATGTTCAGTTTACATCTTGTGATGGTTAGTATATGATTGGCCCAGGGAGTAGCACTATTAGGAGGTGTGGCCTTGTTGGAGTAGGTGTGTCACTGTGGGCATGGGCTCATCCTAGCTGCCTGGAAGTCAGTCTTCCACTAGCTGACTTCAGATGAAGATGTAGAATTCTCAGCTCTGCTTGCACCATGCCTGCCTGAATGCTGTCAAACTCCCTCCTTGATGATGATGGACTGAACCTCTGAAGCTGTAAGCCAGCTCCAATTAAACGTTGTCCTTTGTAAGACTTGCCTTGGTCATGGTGTTTGTTCACAGCAGTAAAACTCTAACTAAGGCATTTCTCTTTATATTTTATTTAGGTTATGCTTTTGGAAAAGAAGTACTGTATCAAGAGTTATCAGTCCTTTAGTTCTTAGGTAAATAATGTTACAATTCTTTTCAAGGAGATAACCTATCTACTATTATGTTCATTCTTTCATTAGCATATGAATCAACATTGGCAAGTAAATGCTATGTTTTAATATTTCTAAATACTGTTTCAGGTTTACTGTTAGCTTTTAGAGCCACTAGATTATCTAAATATGTTTTCATTGATATGCCTTCATGTCTTCTGTAATACTATGGCACTTGGATTCTTATAAATTTAAAGACTACTTTAGTATTTGACAGATAAAGATTCCCAAATTTAAAAAAAAAATTCCTAGCAACTCATTATCATTTAAACTTCCAGATAAGCCTCGACATAATTTTGGCAAATTATACACTAATCAAATTGGGATTATATTTTAATATATTTATGTCTATTCATTGCATCAATAAAATCATAGATGAGAAACAGCATCATCCCAGTGCCCATCAAGAGAGGATCAGAAACTAAATAATGAATTCAGGAAGGAATTTTATAAATAGATGCATTAGAACTAGTGTAGGATTGAGGGCTCAGTGGATTGCTGCCTTAGGAAGAGGCATGGTTCTTTTTGGTAAATGCTCAGGATCAAAATTGAATACAAATTTTCCTGAAGTTTCAGATCATTTTGAAATTTGCAAGTCTTGAATATTATGAAATTCTTTTGTGACTGAGGTGATAAATATTGAAATTGTCAGTAATATTTAGTAGGGTAAGACCTACATACTTATATTTTTACTAAATGCCAGTATCTCTTCCATGTACTTCATAGTCAATCAAAACCACACAAAGATTCCACACGGGTACTACCACTTGGGTAGCTCAGCCTCCTAAGAAACAGTGATGCATTGAAATTAAGTCTTTGTTTTTAAGGATTGCAGAGTTGAAAAGTTGCCAAGAACTGCAGAGTTCACATTCTTACACTAGCCTATGCATGCAGAAGCATACAATGATTCCCTCTTCTCTCATTACTCTTTACCACCAACAAGCTGAATAATAAAACTAAAGAAATAAAACCAGTCAAAGCAATATTTTTCTATTAAGTGTTTCTTTGAAAAAAAAAAACAAAGACAGACTGTATGTGAATATTTTTAAATCTCATCTGTGACATCTTCAAAGTCATAGTTGTTTACATTTTCATATCTCTGTAAAGTGATAGTAAATCTATTTAAATGAGTCTGAATGGCTCAGTGGTTTGACTTTTAACCACATTACTCATTGCTCAGCTTAAATCATTTCACAATAAGAGAACACCTTGTGGTTACTCTTGCTTCAGAGAAATCTAATATGAGTTTATAAATGAACTAGAAGAACAGATTTTATATTTTCAAGTGGTTTATCCAAGAAATTTTGCTTGCCTAGGACTAGTTAAAGAGGTTCTATTTTTAATGATGTATAAAACATTATTTATTATTATTATTATTATTATTATTATTATTCAAACAACTGTCTTCTTGTATTAGTAAAAGTTTTCAAAAACTAAGTGATGTTTTAAAATTGTATTAACCACAAAATATGCCTACATCTATTGGTAATTTGAAGAGTAAATCTAACTCTATAGAGCTGCCTTCTGATTTTGTATTCTATACTAATAATATATACTTCTGAAATAATTCATACTCTTGAATTTAATTTTGTACAAAAGAAGAAATGAAATGAATGAGATGCTATTGGTCAATTAATAAGGCATCATTCAATAGGACAAATTATGTCTATTTACAGAAGACACATTGTACAGTGTTTCAGCCCATTGGTACAAAAGTACATGTTATGGATGAATTTCTAAATTCGGAAAGAATATTCAATCATTTAAAGGAACAAAAGAGAAAGCTTTACTACACTCAGTTGTAGAATCTAATATGCAAAACCTGTAGAACCGAGGATCTCTGGAACTTTGACAAAAGGTGCTCAGCATAGCCTTCCCTTGACTCACACTAGCAAAATTACTGTCACTTTCCCTTACTGGTCTGACTTAGACATACTGAGCATCACTTGTTTCTTCGATGTTCTTCATCAGTATCGTCAGTTGTGATCCAAACCTCTGTTTGTCATTGTAAACCCAAAGTCTTTATTCACTTCCTTATTTTCAAATGACTCTTTCCAAGCCTAGTGCCGACATTGACTCATCAGCTTTCTGTCCACCATCAGTTCGTCAGACATGAAAACACCAGAAAGCCAGGCTGGTTCTCTGAATTGTTTCTGTTAGATATGATCTACAAGAACTCAGACAATGAGTTTATACTCTATATTCTTGCATGGAATGGAAAAATAATTAAGTTACATTTGTGGAGTTGCTTTGGGCATTAAAGAAAAATGCGATAATGTTTATGATAGTAGTTGGCATTAAAGTAAAACTGAAAAGATATTAGCTACCCTTCATTCACCCAAATTATAATTGAGTAACTATTAAAGGCTAAGCCCTCTTTGGAACACTTAAGATATGATGAGGAAGAAAATAAAAGTATCTTAGAATCCAGTGAGTTTGTAGCCTAGAGAAGAATACTGAGTTTATTCAAATAATCACAAAAATGCATAAGAAGCAATAACAGTATTAAGTGTTCAGGAGTTATAATTGGTATCATAAGGTCTAATAAGGGGGATTCAATTAGTCCAGCAAGTCAGATGATGGAACCATGAGTGTGTTGATTATCAGAAAAGCCAAACAGTGAGTTAACATCATCATAGTCAAAGATGAGAGAAAATACAAATAAAGGTCATGTGGTGAGAGTAGAGGGATGGATATGGGTAGACTTGGAATCTTAGTTTGTTTCTTGCAAAATTTGAAATGAGGTTGGAGACACAGGAACAGGTAAGTTGGAGATAAGTTTTAAGTGTTATTAGAATCTTGTAATCACATATTGAATTGAAGAGTGATCTGTTGGCTCAGGATAGAGATATTGGGCTCTTTTAAAAATAAAATTCAAGAGAAAAAGAGTGGAAAATTGTATTATAGTTGAAGAGACGTTGGTGAATTTTCTTTCTTTTCAGAACTTGAATAATATGGGAAAGAAGGATGAAAAAGGTATGTGTGGGGCGTGTGTGTGTGTGTGTGTGTGTGTGTGTGTGTGTGTGTGTGTATGAATGGGGGTGTTATCTGACTAGTAGAACTCAAACAGACCTATCTGTAAAGGTGGAAGCTCATGTGCATAATGGGAGAGATTTAACATCATTGGTACCATTTCCCTCTCCACAAACAACCTGAGGAACATTTTACCTTAATCCAAAATACCATAGATGAACAGTTCCAAGTGTTTCCATTAGGGATTTCCCCATTTTTGCTTTTCTTGAGTTAAGACAATCTCACCACTGAACATTGAACTTGTTTTATCTCTTCCTCACATCATTCTTATTTCCTTTCCTTTTGAAATGTGCTTAAAATTAGTCTTCATTTAGGTTTGCATAGTAGTAGCAAAGTCTCCTCCCATTGCCCTTCCTTTGGGTTGGCTTTGCCTTTTCGCTCTTAATTTGCTTGGTACCTAGCACTTACTAGCACCAGGCATGAAAAAGTTATTCTCTAGTACTTGTAAATGTTTTCCTCTTACTTATAGGTCCAATGGCTCAGGTGAAGGAACACTTTCTTCAAGTGTTTTCTATTTGTGTTGTATTTCTTGGAACTAGTTAAGAGTTACTGGAATAAAAGAAAATACTTTATTGTCTCTCCAAAATATCTAAGCTGGGTGGAAAAAAGGAAAACGTCTGACTAATGCCTGATTTGTTCATTGTCTTAAAGCCACAAAAATGTCTCAACATTCCTCTACATCCAGTGCCCACTCCAACAGTCTTTCAATGAAAGGAATTCATCCCAGAGATGCCAAAATGTAAAGTCAGTGTGTGGTGATAGAGTGGATATCAGTGTCGAGAACAGAAAACAGATTTTATTCATCTCCTATGACTTTAGTCTTGTCATTGAACCTCTCTGAGTCTAAATCTCATCTTAAAATCAGAAATGTTGAGACATTATAGACATATTTATTCCCATTCAGATTAGTCTTTCCTGATCCTAGCTATTTGCATTTCTATGCATTAGGTGGTAATCCACATATATTCATCAGAATTCACTTATGTGTTGCCAATTGAACCGGAAGTTATTCCACTCTACTAGTGTTTGCAAAAAGCAAAATTCTAAACAAAGTTTACTCAGAGATGTTGGCAAATAGCACTAAAATATGATAGCTATTTGAAAACTATAAAGGTCAGACAGGCATTTAAACTGCCAACACATTCTAGGATCAAGAAATGACAATGCTATCAGAACACCACAGAGAAACCTGTTTTCAGTTTGTAGTAAATATTTTTTCCTCACAAAAAGCTTGTTGCATCAAATGGAAGAAAACTGCCAAAATGTAGAGGAAGTGAAGCAACACTGGTACTTAATTTAAAACAAATTAGTCAGACTGATGATGAAGGAAGGGGATTTCCATACTGCACTTGAGAAACTGAGGTAAAAGACATGAACCTGCCAATAAAACCCAAACTTGCTTAGGACGTTCTAAAGAAACTCTTAACAGTTCAGTGGATATATGGCATTTTGCAACAGAGACTGGGCAACCTACCAATCCAGACATTGTGTATTTCTCTTACCAAATCACTGATGTTGGGAAGGAAGTCTGGAACATTCAGAGTTAAATATATCATTAAGCAGCAAATAAATAATTGAAACAAGATGTCTTTAACTCTCTAAGTAGCAATTTTCTCAATACAGATATGAATTCCAAATGTCATATCTCCTAAGGAAAAAAATTAAAGAGTGTTGATAGGGTTTTAAGTTAAAACAAAACAAAATAAAATCATTACAAAACAAACAACAGTGATAGTAATAAAAACAGCAGAAACATATCATCTGTGTGAAGTTTTTTAATATCCAAGACATATAAGAGTTTCTCTTGTTAATTTTTCCTGATAAACATGGGCAAGTGTTTAGTGCTTTCATCTAGTGCAGAAAGTGATAAAAAAAGTTGGCAGACACACCCATCTCATGGTTATCAGGAATTCTGGCTGTGCCTGCCCTCCCATATAACCTCATCTGAAGTCTCATCTCCCAAGGCATGTCCTGGGAGGTGGATTATTTCACTTCTCTGCTGCTCTAATCTTGAGAGGCACAAACAGCAAATGGATCAGACTGCAAGGTTCTATTATGATTCATCTTTCCCTATGCCTTTTCCCTGTCCAATGCTGACTGAACACCCTTCTGTCTTTTGGAAAATCCGTACTGAGTGGTGTTGGAGATGTGTGGTTGTTAAAATGGCAGGTGTGTGATTGTCAATATGAAGTTAGAAAGTTTTGATTTGAATCCATTTGTTTTAGATTTCTCTCAGTAAAGCTAGTGATGTACAATGAAGGGCAGGGAATTCAAGAGACAATGCTAGGTCAATAATCAAGTTTGGAGTACTGGGAGAACTCAGCGAGGAAGATGGAGAATCCTACTACCAAGCAGTCAGGCAAACAGCAAGTTTATTCCCCTCTACCATTTATTCCATCAAGATATCAGCAGCTTGGGTCATCTCTACCAATGTTTTGGAGGAAGACATATGCTTTAATGATGTCTATAATGTAAATGTGAGCATAGGTCAGGCAACATGGCTCCCTGGTGAAAGAACTTGATGCCAAGCTTAAAGACATGGGATCAGTCTAAGATTATCAGGTAGAAGAGGTGTGTGTGGCACAGTACTGAAAGTTGTCCTCTGACCTCTGTCTATATACTGTAGTATTCATGACCTTTCTGCCCCAATAATAAACAAATGTAATCAAAAGTGTGACTCTACTCTGAAAACATCTTTTCATACAGAAATCATGTTTAACCATGTATCTGGATATCTTGTTGGTCAGTCAAGTATTATAGATTAGATTTTAAATGTCATATGTAGGCTAATGGAATGGAAACTTGGTTCCCAGCAGGTGGAATGTTTAGGAGGTGCTAGAAATTCTAGAAGATGAGACCTCTTGAAAGGAAGAAGGACACTGGACATTTGCTCACAAAGGTCATATTGGAACTCTGTTGTGGATATCTCTGTTCTGGTATTTTGTTGTGCTATCTCCCTCGCCTCATCTCTCCACCATGCAAACCATTGTAAATTTGCAGCAGGTTCTAGTATTGCTCTTGCAATATCCTTCCAGTCTTGGGGAATTATTCTATTTTTTAATAGCCCAGGAAGTCAACATTTGTCTTACAAATGGCGAATGCATTCCAAAATTAGTGACACTTTCCTTAAATTTTCTCAGATCTAACACATCCATGGATTGCCATTGAAATTCCTGATAACACTGTGGATAATCATCATCTGGAGGTCTTTGTTGCATATTAACTGGATAGACTAAAATTTGTTTTCTAATAACCTTTGTTTGGCTTTCTCTAATTCTATCTTCTGTCTCCACCTGATTATTTTCCTCAATTGAAATTTTGAATTCCTCCCTTAAGGTCCATGTCCATGCTTCATATCTCTCTTTTTGTCACTCTCCCTGTTCCTTGAGTTCCTGTATTCTCTGTCCAAGGTTCTGCCTCCATATCTTGATTTTTTTTCTTTATATTGCAATTCTGATAGTTTGCTGCCCATTTTATTTTGATTGATTAATTTTAAAAGGTTATTCTCCAAGTCTAGCTTCCAATCCTCATTATTTTCTCTCTGCTGCTCACTCTGATCTGTGAGCTGCTGCATCCTTTGTCCTAGCATCTTTTCTAGTTCCTGTCTCCCACCTTCATTTTCATCTTTCTGACTCTTATTCTGATCTATAATTTCCTGTGTTTTCAATTCTAGTGTTCCTCTAAGCCACGTTGCCAAGTCTTAAATTTCTTTCTGTTTTTCATGCTGCTCCATAGTTTCCTGTGTTTTCTGTTCTAAGTTCTGTTTGCTTCCATAATCTCATAGCCAGTCCAAACTGTTTAGCATTAAGAAAGATGATATGGATTTGAGAGGATGGTTTTCAGATAGCATACAATCTAAAGCCAGGTCATGAGTCAGGTGTAGAATTATAAATCTTTTAAGTTAGGATAGATGGCAGAGGTTCTATTTAATTGACAAAAATGATGGACTAGGTGTTAGGTCTATCTTGTACCTTATAAATTACAAAATTTTAAGAGTTGTTCCCAATTTATATCTGAGATGAATGAGTGTTTTAATTGGACAGAAAGAGGAAAATGTTGTGGATAGGCCTGATCTTGTACTTTTATGCTAATTCTACTCTCCTGGAAGGGGCTACAAATGGGGAGTGAAATATATAGGTGCTTTGTGAACCTTCTCTTCACCTTAACTTTTCAAATAAAGGATAAAGCTTGGGCAGGAGGAGGGAAGGTGGAGCTGAAAAGTTTGAGGGAGAAGAGAGAGGGGAGGAGAGAGAGGACAATGAAGGAGGTGGAAGGAGAATGGAGAGAAGCTCGTGGCTTGGAGGAACTGCAAGTTATATGGAATCTCATCAATGGGAATAGAGTAGTCTAGTAGTTGATCTGCGCAATCTAGGAGTATAGCCTGTATTCCAAATAATTGAGTTGTGATTTCTTTAACCAGACCTTTATGGGTAGAAGATTTACAGCAACAGAATTCTATCACCTCTCCTGTTGCTTTTGCTTTCCACCATGATCTGGTAAGAAGTTTCTTCCACCTTGTGCTTTTTGCATTGGCATGTTGCTTTACTAGAATCAAACACTCCTCCGAGGTCCTTACCTCTTTGATGGCAGCCCTCATGAGTGGCACTAACTTATCATTTTGCCTTTTGCTTCAGACCTTGACTTCAGCGTACCAGCTCCTTAATGTCACCAGTCCTGGTCACTTTAAAGATTATTGGCTATGTGTACCCGCTGGAATCGACTCAAAATTGTCACTTATAGCCTCTCCGATGATACTGCCAAGTAACCTTACCTCACCTTTTGTCAGCTGTCCTGACTCATTGTTGCCAAGACTCCATACCTTACCTCTAACTGTTTTAAGACCTCTGGTACATGTTCTGTAGGAACACTAAGCTCCCTAGACTGCAATAGAACCATAAGCCTTAATATATTATCTCTGCCACAATGTCCTGCAATCCAAAACACACCAATTCTTGTGGCACCCAGTTATAGAATCGCCTACCCACCAGCAGGTTAGGAGTTTGCACATTGGTACTCCTTTTTCCTGAACTGGGAGAAAATCCAGGGAAATGAACCCCTGCCAATCCCAGTTGTAGATATGATAGCTGCCCAACATAAGAAGGCAGTTCAAGTTGTGCCACTCTTGGTCAATACAGGAATAGCCCTAGGTGTTGGTATTGGAGTTGCAGGGATAACGACTTCTATGTCCCAATATAACACATTCACTTTCCAGTTTAAAATTGATCTTCAAGGAATGACTGAAATTGTGCTTACTATCCAGAAACAGATCGATTCTTTGGCAGCCGTCGTGCTTCAGAACCGACGGGGCCTAGATGTCCTCACAACTAAAGAAGGTGGTCATTGCCTGTTCCTTCAAGAAGAATGCTGTTTCTATGTCAACCAATCTGGGATAATGAGAAATAAAATCCAGAATAAAATAAAGAATTTCAGAGATCATGAGACCTCCAGTTCTGGCATTTTCGAAAACCCTATATGGATGCAATATGTATATTTGTAATGCCTTTTCTAGTCATTTTTCTGGTGTTATTGTTTGCTCCCTGCCTCATTAATCTTGTTTCTACATTCCTCCAAAGGCAAATACAAAAAAATTCTAACTAAACTATTAATCAGTTCCTGCTACAGGATTACCAGCCGCTGCCCACAGAAGAGCCACTGTCCACAGAGGTACCTGATGGGAACGTTTATCAAGTGGATCCTGATGGTGAAAGTCAGCTGCACCCCAAAATTGATGACACCCCTAGACAGCAGGAAGTAGTTTAAGAGATACGGCACCCTCATTCCCTTTCACCATTGGCTTACCCCCTCCTCTTTTTCCTTCTCTTTATTATAATAATAAGGGAGGAATGTTGGTATCGGGACCTCCGAGACCTGTGACATCACATAGGCCACAGTCACCATGTTCCAAGAGTCACTGGGCTCACCTTTACCTGCGACCATGTCACCATCCGTATATATGGGAGTAGTACCTCTCTCTCTCTCTCTCTCTCGCTCTAGCTCTCGCTCTCGCTCTCTTTCCTTCTTCTCTTTCCACCACCACTTTTGCCCCTTCCCTCCTCAATAAACCACATGTGGAACTGTTAAAAAAAATGTAATAGTTCATAAATGTTTCCACTTACCAAGAATACCTCCAAAAAAATCTATAGTTGGCATACTTTCATTAGTATGATGGTCATAATACTATATTTAAATAAAACCAACAAAGAACTGGTTTATGTGATTATGAAGGCCAAATCTCACAGTCTACCAGCAGAAAATTCGGCACCTAAAAGATACAGTGATATACTTCATAATGTGAACTATGGGCTGCAATGAAGTAAGTCCTCATCTAAAATCAAGAGAAAACACATATACATTCCAAGAAGGCATCCTGGAAACCAATGAATATGTGCCTTCTTCATTACTGTCTCAAGGATCACAAGATGTTTACTTGCTCTGGAGAGAGTCATCTGCTTTACTTAATCTCCAGATTCAAATGTCACATCTTCAATAACATCCAGAACTGACCTTAAAGACACACCTAGAAACAATGTTTGCTCTGGGTACTTCCCATTGTAATCAAGTTAATAGACATGATTTATTATAAGAAGTGACTGTTCATTCTTAACCATGTTTACACAGTAATATAAGGTTTCTAAAAAATATTTGTATTATGCAAGAAGAAAATAAGGGCACAGTCAGAACTAAAATGGTTTAACCTCTTTCTGACTCAGCAAGTTGAAAGTAATGGAATCTAGTTTTTAAGAGCAGGAGAGTTCCTGTCCTGGTGTGGCTGTTCCTTGGGAAGTTTTGCCAGCACCTGATCAACGCAGATGTGGATGCTTGAAGCCAACCATCAGACTGAGCTCAGGGAGCCCAGTGGGGGAGCTGGAGGGAGGACTGGAGGAACAGAGGGGGACTGCAAACCCATAGTAAGAACAACAGTTGGCCAGACCACCCAGTGCTCTCAGGGACTAGTCCACCAACCAAGGAGTGTACATGGACAAACCCATATCTACAGATACAAATGTAGCAGAGGATGGCCTTTTCTGACATCAATGGGAGGGAAGGCTCTTGGTCCTGTGGAGGTTTGATGCACCAGCATAGTGTGATTCTGGAGCTGTTGAGCAGGAGAGGATAGGTGGGTGGGGGAGCACCCACTCTCATAGAGTCAAAGGGGAGGGAGGATAGGGTAGATTTGGGATGAAGGGTTTTGTGGAGGGGGTAACCCAGAAGTGAGATATTATTTGATATGTAAATTAATGGAATGATGAATAATAAAACAGAGTTGGTGAGTTGAGAATAATTTGACATTTACAAGTCACCCCTCATTATTTTATTACTCTTTAACTTTATTTATTTATTTATTCACTTTACATCCCAATGTCAGCCCTTTCTTCTTCTCCCACTTCCCCCCTCTTGAAACTTCTCCCCCATTCCCCCAAAGGAAAAAAGGAAGGCACCCCTGGATATCACCTCTCCTTCCCCCTGGCACACCAGTCACTGCAGTACCAAGCACATCCTCTTTCACTTAAGCCAGACAATACTTTATTTTTAATTTGAACTGTATTTGAAAGTTTCATATATGAATATTGAATATAAATAACTTTTACCTCCCCAAATTCCTCTTATGCCCACCTCCCTTTAGTGTAACTATTTAATGCTCACTTTCTGTACCATGAGATGTCAAGGTAAGAATATTCTGCTCCTCCTAAAACCAGCAAAAGAATTTGTTGATTTTTTTCCTGTTGAGTTATACATTCCTTCACTGAACAAATACTTGCTGACTCTTCACCAAACCATAGACATATGACAGATATGATCTCCATGGCAGAATTATCAGTGGAAAATGCAACAAACTTCTGCCCATCAGAAGCCCATAGCTTTGAGGACAAGTCAAGGAAGTTGTACATAAAAATCAAACATTTTATAGAATGGTGGCTATTGAATTGAGCAATGATATTTCAACAAGTGAAAGGGTAGAATATGACAGAAAACACGTTTTTCTAAGAGTGTCAGGCAGACTATTTCTGAGAAGTTGATATTTGAGCAGAAACCTTAGGAGAATGGAGGATGGGTTTATGCAGAAGACTGAGAAAAGCTTACTTCAGGCAGAACACAGCAAATGCTAATACCTCAGTGAAGATCATTTTTATGTCTTCAAAGAAAGCTGGGACTTCAGAGGAGGGGGTCATGGAAAGGCAAAAATATAGGACAACTGGTGAGGACTAATTCTAGGAGGGAGAAGTCTGGAATATTTGGTTCAGGTTAGCAATGTTCTCAAATATTCCCCCCCCATTTCTAAATATAGTATGACTGTCTGAGTGTGCAAAATAACAATAGTCCACTACATGGTAAAAATCTTAATAACTTCTATATTCATGTTTATTACAGAACCAAAGGAAAAACTCAAATATCACACCCATTTGTGCTTATTTCAACTTTAGATTGTAATTTACGAATCCTGGGTTTTTCATTAGTAAATATATTTTTATTAATTCTTTCATAATTGCATACATGTGTGAAATTCCCATATTCTCTTTGTCTCCTTTAGAAAACCCTCAAATTTGCTTTTTTCCACTCTACCCTGGGACAGGTGCATATGACGTTTGTTCTCGATTCCCATCGTAACTTAAAGAGAAACTTACACAATGTCCGGAGCCCTTGACATTCTGCAGATGAAGGAGGAAGATGCCCTCAAATTCCTTGCTGCAGGAACTCACTTAGGTGGCACCTACCTTGACTTTCAGAAGAAGCAATACATCTACAAAAGGAAAAGTGACAGTATCTACCTCATAAACCTGAAGAGGACCTGGGAAAAGCTGTTGCTTGCAACTTGGGCTATTGTTGCCATTGAGAACCCCGCTGACATCAGCGTCATCTCCTCTAGGAACACTGGTCAGTGGGATGTGCTGAAGTTTGCTGCTGCCACATGAGCCACTCCAATTGCTGGCTGCTTCACACCTGGGACCCTCACTAACCAGATTCAAGCAGCCTTCAGGGAGCCATGGCTTCTAGTGGTGACAGATCCCAGGGCTGACCACCAGCCCCTCACAGAGGACTCTATGTCAACCTGCCCACCATTGCTCTGTGTAACACAGATTTTACCCTGTACTATGTGGATTACTGCCGTCCCATGCAACAACAAGGGAGCTCACTCAGTAGGTCTGATGTGGTGGATGCTGGCCCGGGAAGTTCTCCGCATGCGGGGTACTATCTCCCGTGAGCACCCATGGGAGGTTATGCCTGATCTTTACTTCTACAGAGACCCAGAGGAGATTGAGAAGGAGGAGCAGGCTGGTGCTGAGAAGGCTGTGACCAAGGAGGAATTCCAGGGTGACTGGACCACAGCAGCTCTTGAGTTCACTGCTGCTCAGCCTGAGGTGGTCGACTGGTCTGAGGGTGTGCAGGTACCCTCTGTGCCAATCCAGCGGTTCCCCACGGAAGACTGGAGTGCACAGTCAGTCACTGAGGACTGGTCAGCAGCTCCCACAGCAGAGGCCTCCGAGTGGATTGGAGCCACCACTGTGGGGCCCTGAGGGGCTCTGCAGACTCTTGAGCAAAGGGGAAAAGGTGGAAGGAAAATGAAGTTCCTAAAAGCTGAAAAAAGAAAGAAAGAAAAAGAAAAACCCTCAAATTCATATCAATTTCTGTTTTATTTTCCACCAAGTCCAGGTGTGATACTGCTACACTCATGGATACTGGCTTATCCACTGGACCATAGTAAAGCTAAAAAACAATAACAAAAGCAACAACAACAACAAAACCCCATAGCTCTGAGGAAAACTGACACTTCTTCTAGCAGCCATAAAATATAAGTAGCTCCTTAACCATGGACAGGAGCTCATGAAACCCATACTTGATCCTCCAACTTGCATCTTCCATCCTCCAATCTCCATCCTGCATCTTCCATCTGACATGTTACAATGTTGACTAGCTTGATATTATGTAACTCTAGTGAAGGCAAATCACAATTTATGAGTGCATTAATCTCACATCTAGCAAACACTTTTTTGTCTTTGTTCTCCCCAATCTTACCACTTATATTTTCTCCTATTTAATGATTTTCCCTTGAACCTATGTTGCAGAATGTCTTACTTGTTCCACTTATGCTTCAGTTCTCCATGCACACATATTATCTATACATTAACCAGTTGTGTTTCCATATTAATTGCCAATTAGTGCACAAAGAAGTTTCTCTGATAAGTACTGAGAGGTGTGTGTGTGTGTGTATATATTATATATATATATATATATATATCAACAGAGATGAGGAGTTGAGTACAATGTCCCTTTAGCAAATTTTTTTAGAAGATTCATGTGTCTTCATTATATTCACTCTCTTACTACTTCCCCTAACGTCTTCCCTTGGAAACACTTTCTCCTTTGTAGCACCACCCCATCCCAAGGTCATATCTTTGTTTATGCTCTATACCCCACTTATTGTTCCCCAGTTATGGATTCTTTCTACAGGAATAAATCACATCAGGTTCGTTACACTATAATACTTGTAGCCACAAATATACCTTCAGGTGGTCATTAGTACAACTCACCATGTTAACAGCTGGGTAAATTATTTATGATGTTTTTTCTCCAAACAGCTAACATGGCAAGTCCTATACTATGAAATTAGCCAGCAAAAAGGAAGCTTTTCATCCCCACAAACCTATCAGCAAATACTTTATATGCATCTCTTTTAAAAATTATTACCAAATGATTTCTTTGATGAATTCTTCATTAAATATTTCTATATCATTTTAAAGTTTCTAGAATAAAGATCCCTTCCTTTATTGTAAACATTGCCAGATGAGCCCAATCAGTTTGGCAGCAGGAAGGATTCTGGAGTCCAAATATTGCTGACTTCAGTAGTTCTTATTGGTAGCAGGGAAATTTTCATATTGAGTTTAATCTTATGAACACTTGACCTAGTACAGTTGTAACAGTAGAACAGGGGTGTGGGTTTCAGAATATTCATGTCTCAAGTCCCCAAACCCATAACCCAGTGCTAGAAAGGCAGAAACAAAGAATTCTTGAACACCACTGGCCAGTTAATCCTAGTCACATAGTCAAGCTCCAGATATAGTGGAAATCCTGTCTCAAAAATGTGGGGAATGTGGGGAATAATTGATAAAGATACATAAAAATGATGTCTGGCCTCCACACCAAAGTTCAAACACACGGACACTAATACTCATATCTAGATAAGAAAACCTACATCTGTATACACATACAAGAGCACATACATATCAATATATGTATGTGATACATATACATATGTGATATGTATGTGAACATAAACATGTGATACAGTTGATAAAGATTAACCAAGTCAAAAGCACTTATGATTTGTTGAATATTATCAGAAGTTAATTAAAGACAAAATTTGTCTTATAGGCCTTATGGGACTTCATTAACATCAGCATTTAATTAATGAAGATAGACTATGAGAACATTACAACTTTAAATTCTGTTATGGGAAGTCTAAAATGCTTGGGTAACGCTTACCAATTCAGTTCCAAGTTGTATTAAACCTGATTTTTAAATGAAATTAACATATTTTCTGCCTCATAATATTTTTATTTAACCAATATTTACCAATATCTTAAAAGACACATTTTTCCTTAAAAGCAATTAAAATATTTTCCTTCAAATAAACAAATGCTGAGTAGTTAAACAATTTCAACTACGTCTGTACTTTAGAAAATTGGCTTTTACACAGTGGTTTGGCTCAAAAGCCACATTTTCAGATTTGAGATTCAAAACAATTCTCTGTGCACATGTTTTTACTTCTTCTCACTCCTCATGTATCATTGAAATTATCTAAAGTTTAAAAATATGAATGCCTCTATCATGCCATTGAAAATGTGAGATTTTTGTTAGACCTTGAACATCTTTAAGAAACGCCACACAGATCAAGGCAACAGAGAGGACAACTGAATAAGTAGGTAGACAGATTGCTTGCCAGTAGATAAGAAAAATACTTTTGGAGTCTGTCTTGGGAATAACAAGAACAAAGGGAGATCCCAGAATGGTGACTCATGCCTGAGATCTGAGCACTGGAAGACTGAAGAGAAAATACTCCAGACTGGCCCCCTGTACATGGTGAGTTAGGAGTTTCAGTGTCTTAAACAACAACAACAACAAAACAAAACAAAAAAAATGACACTGAAAAGAGTAATAAGTAAGAGACAATTTGGAGATGAGCAGTATATCTCCATGCTCTCTGTGTTCAAGGAACTGGGGTCAGAGTTTTCTTTAAGGTCCTCTTGTAAATAACCACACTGAAACAGAGCTCAGTTCCTTGTTTGTGGAAAGACCTACAAGCAAAAGAAAAAAGAATGAACTTTTCATAGAGTCTTAACTATGCAGATCTCCAGTCTAGCACAATCAAAACTATACAATGTAAATTTTATCTTTTCCTCTTTGGCAGAAGATAAAAATATAACTATAACGTCTGAAAATAAACTAGAAGTTATATTGAGAGACAAATAGAACTGTCTGCTTAACAAAATCACCAAGTGATTGAAGAAATTCAGGAGTCTGAGGAGGATGTGCTGGAAAGTCTCAGCAGAAATAAACCCAAGAAACAGACTCCTTGAAACAGCTAAGCAGAAAACCCAGTGCTTTGTCTGTAGATGTGGTTACATTAAAACCCACCTGGATCATCAAGGAACCTTCTAACATCACAAAATATTGCTTCTGTGTGAAACAACAACAAAATTAAAATAAACTTCAAATAAAAATGAATATAATTAATTGAATTAAGCTAGAAAATAAGCTTATGAAATTTACATGGAAGAATATAAAAAGAAGAAAGATAAGATACATTTTATGAAAGGTGATATCTATAACCTAAATAGTAGAGAGTAAGGTGTAAGGGTAATGATCCTCCCTCTTTTCTAATGATCCCCACATCAATCATTAACCAATAACCCCCACTGAAGTGCCTAAGGCGGTCAGATGAAAACATTTTCTCTGCTGATCAATCCCCTCTAGCTTTATAAGAAGGTAGTGAAATTCCTCACAGTTTGGCTTCTCTGAGACTTTGGCTGGCCTAATGACCTCACGGTAAGAATGGTGGTATTTACTTATACTCCTTCTGACAACTAAGTACCATTCAAGCAGCACAAGGCAAGTGAAAGAACAATAGTTTCTCACTCTTGGTCATAAGCAAAACTTCAGAGCACTACCTAAGACACTGTTGTGAATATCCCAAAGCATCTGTGACTAATAGTAAACACTTTTATAAAGTAGAAGCCTTTGAAAAGATGCTAATAATAATTCAAGTAGTTTTTTTTATAGTCTCTGTTCTTGGTAAGTTATACAATAATTGAATTAATGAGAATTGCAATAATTGTTAGAACTGTAATTTGGTAGAAATTCTGCTCAATTTTACATTGTAATCTTCATAGAATAGATAATTAACAAATAATTCTTTCTATAGCTTTCACCTGGGAGGGTCTGCTAGCGTATGAGAAATACAAAGGGGGACACTCTCAGCCAGCCATCGAACTGAGCACAGGGTCCCCAGTGGAGGAGCTAGAGAAAGGACCCAAGGAGCTGAAGGGGTTTGCAGTGCCACAGGAGGAACAACAATATGAGTCACCCAGTACTCCCAGAGCTCCCAGGGACAAAACCATCAACCAAAGATTACACCTGGAGTTACCCATGGCTCCAGACACATAGGCAGCAGAGGATGGTCTTGCTAGACACCAAAGGGAAGAGAGGCCCTTGGTCCTGGAAAGACTTGATGCCATAGTGTAGAGGAATACCAGGGCAGGGAAGTGGGGGAGGGTAGATTGGGGAAGGGGAGATGGCTTATGGGATTTTCGGGGGAGGGGGGACCCAGGAAAGGAGACAACATTTGAAATGTAAATAAAGAATATATCTAATAAAAAATGAAAAAAATTTCTCAAATGCAACAGTTATCAGTTATTCTACACAAGGCTCTTCATGATATCATAACTGACTTCTCTCAACTCCTGTTTTGTCAACCTGGCATTTCAGTTTTGCCCCCAAGTATACTCTTGAAAGAATGTTCTTTTCTTCAAGTCTCTGTGCCTTTGTTAATAGAAAATTCAGACATTTGGATCTTCGTTTCTTCATCTGGACATAACAACATTCTCTTGCAGATACTAGGCAAGAACAGAGAAGGATAAACTCCAAAGTGATGTACCGTTACTGAAATTCACTGCTGGTGGAATTGCAAGCTGGTACAACCACTCTGGAAAGCAGTCTGGCGGTTCCTCAGAAAACTGGGCATGACACTCCCGGAGGATCTGGCTATACCACTCCTGGGCATATATATACCCAGAGGCTTTGCCTGCATGCAATAAGGACACATGCTCCACTATGTTCATAGCAGCCTTATTTATAATAGCCAGAAGCTGGAAAGAACCCAGATGTCCCTCAATGGAGGAATGGATTCAGAAGATGTGGTATATCTACACAATGGAATACTACTCTGCAATTAAAAACAATGAATTCACGAAATTCCTAGGCAAATGGTCAGATCTTGAAAATATCATCCTTAGTGAGGTAACCCAATCACAAAAGAACACACATGGTATGCAGTCACTGATAAGGGGATATTGACCCAGAATCTCGGAATACCCTAGACACAATCCGCATATCAATAGATTTCTAAGAAGATGGAAGGAGAGACCCCTGGTCCTGGAAAGACTGGATGTAGGGGAACGCCAGGACAGAGTAACGAGAGGGGGTTGAATGGAGAAAAGAGGGAGGGAAGGGGGCTTATGGGACTTTCGGGGAGGGAGGAAACGGGAAAGGGGAAATGATTTGGAATGTAAATTAAAAAATAAATAAATAAAATAAATAATTAAAAAAATAATTTTCTATCTGCAGTTTGTAGAATATATGTCACTTTGATCACTGTAGAAGACAGCTGAGACAGAGTTAGCTTAATCTAGATGATATTCTTGTATGAGGGAGTTCATTGAGAAAGAAGACAGCATATAAACTAAAAATGCAGAGTGGCAAAATCCTAGGGCTGAAAATGATGTTGTGATGGGGAATAACCAAAGAGGCCAGAACAATGGTACCCAGATTGAAAGATGTGATAACCTGAGTGGAGAACTCCTCACCTGCAAAGGAATATAGAGGTAAGGCAATTTTCACTTTTATTAATTATGATAGTTTGGAAAATTCTTTTAGATCTAATTTTACATGTAGAATTGCTAACATCCTCTGGTTAATTATTTTTCCTAAGTTAAACAAAAATTGTTTTCATGGAAAAATACTATTTTATGAAAAGACTTTTGTTATCTAGCAGTCCCAAAAAGACATGCAACCTACTTGGGAAGAACAAATGATTCTTTTAGGAACACAAATAGTAGTTCACATAAAGGGTTCTTTTGTGGCAGAATTTAGCTAGCCATCCAGGTTAAACGTATGTTCAAGAAGGTTTGAATGTGCTACTGGATGTTAGGCAAGAATGTTTTGCTTTTTTAATTAACTAATTAATTAATTAATTATTTGTTTGTTTGTTTATTAGGAGTGGTCTTCTTAAAGTGCAGACTCTTAAATCTCTTTAGAGCTCTAGAGTAAGTTATAGTCCATGTACACATCCTACATATCATTCATTTCATTAAGAAAATATCCTTCCTAATATTCATTTGGCTAATTAACACTACTTCTGGTCCTCTTTAGAAAGAAAAAAATGTTGAATCACTTGAGGCAGACAGTGCTAAAATATGACCTTTTAAATAAATGCCAACAATACATCCTTACAGTGTTTTCCAGATTAGGGCAACTGGCTGCCCTTAGGGTGTGGATAAAAACCAACACACACGCATGGATCCCACTGGCAATGTTGAAGTGATTTGAGTAAATTGCAGACAACATAACAAAGACACAGTGATGTGTTTAGTTTGGGAACAGATTTATTTGAAGATGGTATGTTGAGACGGCTCAGCAAGTTTTCATATACAAGAATCTTATCCTTGGGAAAAGATGTGTGTACATGTTCAATTTTCATATCATTAGAGTATCAGGTATTCTTTTATTCTAGTACAAGAAAGGGTTTGATGTAAATGTATTATTTAGTGTTTGTTGAATATGAGTGTGTGTTTTGGAAGTCATGATCACAGACCATGAATTTGAGAAGTCACATTTTAGAAGAGATATACCAAAGCCAGTGTGATTTAAATTAAAACAGTTTAGGAGAGTAAATCTACAGTAACTTCTCCTATGACCACTAATTACTCAAAGTTAGTATTTAGCTCTTTCAGAAATGGAGACCAGTGTTAATAGTATCAGAAAGGTTATAAAACAAAGGTGACATTCAAAATATATTCTAGAGTACTTTGTAGAAAAGTTGCCTGAAGAATCAATTAGGCTGTCCCACAAAAACAAACAAACAAACAAAACAAAACAAAACAAAAAAAAACATATTTGAAGAGCCTTAGCTTCCATCTATGATCTCCCATAAGAAGAGCTGCAATTCCAACACACAGATTAAGGTTATGACTGGAGGATTTAACTTGGTGAAGGAATGAATATGAGGATTACTCTCTAAGTGTCACATGATAGGAATTGTTTGAGAAGCAAATATTTTTCCATATTTTAAAACTTCTTTCACAAATTAATTGCAGTATATATAAGCAATGGGACTGGTGTGTGTTGGGGGGGCAATGCTTACAGTACTCAAAAGGGACCTAGAAGTGAAAACTTTCTTTTTAAAATTGTGAAACTCAGCAAACAATTGTATTCACTGATACATGCATGCACACTTTCCTTCCCATGTGTACATATTTATTATGCTTTTTAAAATTTTGAATGGAAGAACCTAGCCTGTTTTAAGTTCTCAAAAACATCTTGAATGCCTTTCAAATGTTACAAAATTTCCAAAACTGTTTTGCCAATCACTGTTTCTTAATTTTATAACTTAAGTGGATGTCAAGGGAAATTTAATCCTTATGTTTCTGGCTCTTTTATATTTGGCCCGTCCAAGTGTTTCATAACAACCATTTGATGTTGAAAAGTCTTACAGACTTTTTGTTTCAAGTATGTTCAAGATAGTTTATTCAGAGCAAAGAAGCATGTATAAGAATCATGAGGGAAGAAAACTCAAAGAGACTTAAATTATTCAAAAAAATATTGGAGACTAGTAAACATCATCAATATCTATTTAGCATTTGAAAGTGTATTCTGGTCAAAATGTAAACACATCAATGGAATCATAGGCCATTTTACTATATTTATAGGATGTTAGTATTTTTTTTTTCATTCTACAAATATTAACAAAAATTAAGACAGACAACCATTTGAGTAAATATCAAACTATACCTTAAGTGGTCACATAATTATCTAATGTTATAAGCAAAATGTTTGTATTGATATCTAAGATTATCCATCCTTTCTAATCAGGTGCTCTCTTAAGAGGTCTTCAAGGAAACCAAACTTAGGTGAATCGTAGATGGTAAGTGACAAGACTATGAGAGTGTGATACTTTGTTTCTCAAATAAAACATACAACTCTATAGCCTAAGAAACTCTCATGAATCATGTTGTACCTGTTTGTGTAAGTTTTGTATCATATGGACTTTGGGTTCATAGTGTTTGAGTTGAATCATTTTGCCATTCATTAGCTACATAGTATTAAGTAGTTAGGTGACTCTGGGAAACTTGTAAAATCTGTAGTCCTACATAGGAATGGTCACAATTCTCTTTTGTTATGATGTGCCTAAATTATCTTGAGAGTTTCAGGGTTCCATTAATATATTCAGTAATGATAAACATCAGGGGGCAATGTTGGAAGGTGGTTATTTGAATTGCTTTCTTGCTAGTATCTTACTGGGGACAATGTCAAAAATAGTTTACTATTTCTGAAATATATTATTTGCTTTGTAAAGGTTTATTTTTATTATCTTAAATTATGCACATGTGTGGGTATGGTCAAGTAACTTGTCAGTTAACCCTGGGACTAGAAGTGATTATGAGTCACATGAGATGAATATTGGGAACTAAACTCTGGATGAAAATATGCATCTTCCAACCACACATCCCATTCTTTCATATATTCAGGAGCTCTATTAATTAGTTTAGAAGGTGGTAAGGAGGATGCCTTGGGAAGTAGACATAAAACCATCAAATGAAGGTGGTTTCCTTCTTTCAAACATACATTAAGAGCTAAACTGTCTAGGTGTATTGGGAAAGGGTTGATATGCTTAGACTTTATTTATTGTTGATGTTTAACCTTGAGCAATTTTACAAAGGAATATGCTATTTTAAGGTCAGATCTTGCATGCTTTTCTTAAATAGAAAAGGTACTGTGTATCTGTTCCAAGTCAAATTTTGGAAGCATTTATTCTTCTTGAAAATTATTTTTCCCCCTGTGGCACTTCATGGAAAACAGTTGCAGCAGCCAAAAAGTTATAGATGTAAGTATTTTAGACTGAAAAAAATTATTGCAAGTAAGCTAATGGAAGTCATGGGAATAAACACAATTAAAGGGTTTTTTGTTTATAATACAATTGTGAAGTTGGAAGAATCTTGAAAAATCATCTACTTTATTCCTTCCATTATGACTAAAAAGATCCCACCCCACTCTTAATATGTGTTACCTGTCTTGTTTAAAAGATATATGAGAAACATCAGTCAAACCTACCAGACATATCCTGAGCCCTTGTTGTCACTGTGATTTGGAAGGCATTTCACAGAACTTATTTGCATGTTTTGTGGTAAATTATATGATAATGTATATATAAATTCTCAATTATTCTTTCTGTTTTCCATTTGTAATATGATTCTTTACTATTAAAAAGTACATGTGTTCCTTTTATCTGTATATAAAGGTGTAGCATGCCCTTGATGATGTTAAGTTGTATCAGTGTGGTTGTGGTGAGTTTTATTTCCCCAAATGTAAGGATTTCTTTTCTTTTGGGCATGTTTCATCAAGATGGGATACAACAATTAGTGTCTTCAGAGCCAGAGAAGAAGACAGGAGTTGTTTTATGGCAAAGCCTGTGACAGCTGATTCATCTCAGTGGCATAAAGCAAACCTGGTTATAGAGTTTCTCACTTTAATGATCAGATCTCCAATTTCACTGACTTACCATGTGCAGTATCCTGAGGTAGGGCCCGAGCTTTCCCACAGTAGGTTTTCCCCCCTTTATGATCCTAAGAGTCAACATGGTCTGCAGATTGTCTGTGTGGGATTCCAGTTTGGACTTAAGGATTGTGATGTCTGCTGAAGATTTTCATTTTTGTTTGCTTGCTCTGGCCTCTAGAAAGCAATGTGGAATCACACACAAGGAGAATTTTTAGACATCACCTCAGATTGAGTTAGGATGTGCCTTGTAATAACCCCTTAGTATATGTCAATAAACATTGATTCTGCTTTTCTGGTTGAATTTTGAACTGTTCATCTTTGTCTCACGATCCACTATAATTATCAGGAAAGATACTCCTTTGGGTTCAAGTGACTCATGTCATGGGATTGAATGCTGCAGTGTCTAGAAATCAGCTTCTAAGGGCAGGTCTAGGCTGTTGGATGCTCACCACTAGTGCCTACTGTTCTCTCAAAGGCAGTTGTGAGAGTTGAACCAGGTGACTTCTGGGATCCCAATATTATTTTCTTTTTTTTCTTCTTTTATTATTATTTTTATTTTCTATATTCCTTATTTACATTCCAAATGATTTCCCCTTTCCTGGTTCCCCCCCTCCCTGAAAGTCCCATAAGCCCTCTTCCCTCCCCCTGTTCCCCATTTGCCTAAGAATTTCATGAATTCATTGGTTTTAATTGCTGAGTAGTATTCCACTGTGTAAATATACATGGAAAATATCTCTGATAAAATTGAAGAAATATATAGAAAAACACGTTAAGATTGAGTATTTCATGGAAAAATTGTACAGATATTATTTTCTTACTGATAGGGGCAGTTGGATATTGAGCTGATTACCATGCTGAAGCTCAGGCTTATGTTTATTGCAATATGGAAACAGGGTTTCTGTCTGGTTCCTGTAGCATGTATGGTACTGAACAGTCTTTTTACTTTAAATCTATGTGTAGGGAATGTTAATCTTGATGCACAAGCCCAATTGTGAAAGAAATATCACCATTTCATTATCTTCAAATCAATTTAATCCCATCTTTATCTATGCTACCTTCTAAGTTGGCAGGAAATCCAATGCCAATTATTCTTGAGTCTCTTTGCTATTCCTAAGGATACTATAAAATTTCTAGAGTCTTCGAAAATACTACCCCATTGCTTGTAACCACTTATCTGTAGTATCTGTGGTTCTCACAAGACGCCAAGCACCGCTGCTCAGTCCCAAAGGTCCATACTGCAATTTTTCTTGAACATTTTGCTGTTTCTTAGACCAGCCCAGAGCAAATTGTCCAGGTCCCTGATGTTTTAGAAGGTTGTCCTCTCTCCTGTGTCACCAGTATGTTGAAAATTATGCATTTTACCTTTTTTTTCCTTATTTTTCTTGTATGTTCTTTTTATTTATATTTCAAATATTATTCCCATTTCCAATACCCCCTCCAGAAACTCCCTATCCCATCTGCCCTCCCCTTACTTCTATGAGGGTGCTTCCCCACACATCCACTCACTCCTACCTCCCAGCCCTCACATTCACCTACACTAGGACATCAAGCCTTCACAGAACCAAGGGTCACTCCTCCCATTGATGCCTGACAAAGTCATCTTCTGCTACATATGTGACTGGAGCCATGGGTCCATCCATGTGTACTCCTTGGTTGGTGGTTTAGTCCCTGGGAACTCTGGGGGCTCTGGTTGGTTGATATTGTTGTTCTTCCTATGGGGTTGCAAACCCCTTCAGCTCCTTCAGTCCTTTCTCTAACTCCTCTGATGGGGACCCATGCTTAGTCCAAAGGTTGGCTTCAAGCATCTGCCTCTGTATCTGTCAGACTCTGGAAGAGCCTCTCAGGGGACAGCTATATCAGGCTCCTGTCTGTCAGCATGTACTTCTTGGCATTCACAATAGTGTCTGTGTTTGGTGACTATATATGGGATGGATCCCCAGGTGGGACAGTCTCTGGATGGCCTTTCCTTCAGTCTCTACTCCACACTTTGTCTACGTATTTACTCCCGTGGGTATTTTGTTTCCCCTTCAAAGAAGGACCTAAGCACCCACATTTTGCTCCTCCTTCTTGAGCTTCACATGGTCTGTGAATTGTATCTTGGGGATTCTGAGCTTTGGGCTAATAACCACTTACCAGTGAGTGCATACCATGTGTGTTCTTTTGTGACTCGGTTACCTCACTCAGGATGATATTTTCTAGTTCCATCCATTTGCCTAAGAATTTCATGAATTCATTGTTTTTAATAACTAAGTTGTATTCCATTGTGTAAATATACCACATTTTCTGTATCCATTCCTCAGTTGAAGGACATCTGGGTTCTTTCCAGCTTCTGGTTATTATAAATAAGGCTGCTATGAATATGTTGGTGTATGTGTCCTTGTTATATGTTGGAGCATCTTTTGGGTATATGCCCAGGAGTGGTACACCTCCACTACAAAAACACTTCATTTAATTTTTTCAATGACATTTATAAAAGAGAAGAGTGATTGGGCTCAACAGATTCTTGTGGCAGTGAGTTACGGATTCTAAAAGTTTAGGACAGAGAGTATGGGAGTATATATATAGAGAACTGCAAGCTAATCTAATAACATGAAGTATGACAGTTTCCATTTCTCCTATGCTTTATAAGTGTTTAAAGAGCACAATACTATTAGTGAGGTGTTCTTGTGAAGCCATCAGAACTTTCCTTTTAGAAAATAACCCCTCTATGAGTAATTCCATTTCTTAAACAGTTACTGCTTTATTCAAATTTTCTACTTCATCTGAAATCTTCTTTGGGAATGTTGATTTTTCTAGGTAAAAATATTTATTTCATTGAGTTTTTTGAGTGTGGTAGAGAGAAATATGAGGCTAAAAGAATTTAAAAAATAAATCTTACTTGTTTGAGGTACTGCATATGTTTTTATTTCTAAGTTTTAATAATTTCAATTTTTACTTGATTGTATTGATTGTATGTTGTATAGTCATTTCCTGGACAATTAGATATTGGCTTTATTTACCATTCTTCAATTTCTTTTAAGTTTTAAATCTATTTATTGATGCATTTATTTTATTGTTTTATTTATCTGTCTTTTTCTTGTTCAAACTCTTTTTAATTATTCATTTGTTCAATAAAAAATGTTTAACTGTTGTGTACACTCTCTCTGTTATTGGTCATACTTTATATTTGATGGAGCTTTTTATCAAAATTAAATGATCAGGGTATAGTTTTGTTTCCAATGACTAAATGTTTTCCAGGTATTGGTGAGTTGTGAGATTCAAAAAGGTCCTTGGGCATTTCAGCTTTGATGGATTTTCATTAATGAATTCATGTTTTTAATTTTAATATTAGCCTTAATAGTCTTGAATCAAGGGCCAAAGGATATGCATAGTCTATGTTCCTGCTCAAGAAGTTAGGAAAATTCTACCAATTCTTCTTCATAATTTTATTGTCATCCATTAATCATTGAGTTGGAAGATGCCCAATTTAACTGGAAAAGAAACCTATCTTATTATTCTATTAGATTACATATTCCCTCAGAAATAGACTCTGTGATAGCTCTAGAAATAATACTTAGCAAATCTGATTATTCCATTGCTTAGTCAAGTTGATTTGTAGGATTATCCAATATAAGCTTACCCCTTCTCAACTTAGCACACTTACACATTTTCTCAAGCAATATTTACCGTCTTATAAGGAAAATGTTGTGTTTTTAAAGCTTTACTAAATTGAAATAACTATCCCAGATTAGAAATTAGTCTTTAAGTGATATTTAGTCTTTATTTTGACATTCTATAATTTAAATACTATGATTTAAAATAAAAAAACACTTAAATCATTTATTCATCTCATTCTACATGGTATTAGAATAATGATCTTACCAAGAAGGGTCAGCTGGTAGATATAAGAACTACAAGTAGCCTCTAATGATAACCAGGGAAATAAGACTTTTGTTGTATGTAGTTTTGTTGTATGTATGTAGTTTTGTTGTATGTAGCCTTTCCTGGAAGCTTCTGCTCTAACATCCACTCCTGGCTCTCTTTTGTTCCACCCGGCTTAGCAGGATCTGCACCACCAATACTTACTGGGCTTCTTTTTCTTACCCGCCTTCGCTCTGGGATCAACTCCAGGAGCCCACTACTGAGACCCTTGCTCCTGGAGCGGTCATGTTGCCAGTTCCACCTGAGACCCTTGAATCAACGACAAAGGACACACATTCAGTTTGTCACTTTACAGCCTGTCTTTCTTGGCACAATTGCTGGGCACAGATACCTCCCTCCTGGAAATGTGTGCCCTTACCAATCCACCATCTCTGTCTCTCCTTCTGCCCCCAAAGTCAGTGGCCTGTTCCAATCAGCCCCTGCCAAAACATCATTGGCAAACAGCCAGTGGAGCCACAGGTCCTGTCTGCCCCAAGATCATACATGATTGCTGTGTGTTTCTTGTTCCAAAACATAGCAGAAAAGCCCTTTCCTCTTCCCTTCCATCCACCTTTTACCCTTGGGACCCCGAATTCCCACCTGTACCTTCTGCCCAGCTCCGGGTCTTTGTTATGTTAGATGTCTGAAGCATAGTATCAAAAGTTAAAGAATGCTGTCAGCAACTGTACTTCTCAATATTTGTATTTGTTTGTTTTTATTGTTTTATTTAGCAAAGTGATCTAAACTAGTTAACTGCAAGAAAAAGTGTTGAATAAATCAAAGAGGCACTTTAGCAAAATTGTATTTTTCCCAATTGGCTACATCATATTGATAGTGAGAAAATATTTGCTCTGTTTCCATAAAATTTATATCTATATCTCTATCTATCTCTATCTATCTATCTATCTATCTATCTATCTATCTATCTATCTATCTATCTATCTATCTATCTATCTATATACCTACCTACCTACCTACCTACCTACCTATCTATCTATCTATCTATCTATCTATCTATCTATCTATCTATCTATCTATCTATCTATATCTATATCTATATATCGCTAGAAATGAAACTATTTAAAGCAATTGTTTTTTTTTCAAAGATGTCATTTCAGAGACACAAAGTGATACACATCAATATTATATATATGATAAATAGATAGATAGATAGATAGATAGATAGATAGATAGATAGATAGATAGATAGATAGATAGAGGTAGTATCTATTCTCTTCAACGGTCCATGTGACAATAAAAGGGCTGGATCACCACCCTTAACTGGAGTCAGTGTTTGTGGACTTAGTGGGGCTTATGTAGTATCCTGCCTGTTAGGCCCAGGATTTAATTGTTGCCAGCATGTAATTGTTTCTTGGTCCCTATTGGTTTTCTTATCTCTGCTCACATATTGCAAATTGCCCTTTCACTAAACCATAGCTAAGTCTCTTTTAAGTGAACCATGTATTTTTCCTTAGGATACTGAAAAGTGTAAGTCATTTACATAAAAACAAATTTCTTTTCTATAAAGAGAAAATAAGAAAACACCTCTGCACTACCTAGTAATATCCTAAATGATTTCTGTACGTTGTGCTCTCCGTCTCCTTCAACTCTCCTGCCAATCTGTGACCTTATTGTGAGAAAACCAGAGGAGTAAATGCTGTTGCAATGTTCCTTTTGCCTTATGGTCCTTAGCTGATACCAGCTCTTCACTGAATTTTTTCAGCAAAGGTTACTGAAGTTCATGGTTTCAGTCTCGGAGGCAGATCAGGAGAAGCACATTCGTTGGATCTCAAGAGACAAATGAAACACAGCCTACACAATCCACATGTACTATATGTCAATACTTGAGAGTAGCATTTTTTTTTCCAGATCTGGAGTGTCTAACAAAGAGCATACAAGCAACATATGGCCCAAGATAACTATGCATGCTTACTGAGGCAATATCATAAACTTAAAAGATTGTAATTTTTCTCTTTCTCTCTGTCAACTTGATTGCAGATTCCCCAAGCATGAGCTTTCTGATGACAAGTGTTGTCACAATATTATACAAAGTAAATATACATATAGAATTATATTCTCTTTATTTGTTTAATTTGAGGGCATTATACTAAAAAAATCTAAAAAAATCTCTGGGTATCAAAGGTTGTGAAAAAAGACAAAAAGCTGTACTGGAAAGCAAAAAGTCAATAAGAAAAATAAGTCTGTCATCTCTACAGCAAAAATTTTCTGTTTCTGGTTTTAGTCTGTGCATGGAGCTGATCCTGTGAAATAATGTTCCTTACCCATATACCACCAGGAAAGAGCTGGTCTCCCAGAAGTTCAGACAAGCCTGTGAGCATAGACAAGACCACCAATTCTGCTCAGAGAGACCCTTCCGGAACCCTCAAGACACAGGAATAGAGGATGATGGAATCCTTCCTGTTTCCATCTGTGTCCTGAATTGATCCTGTGCCACAGCAGTCCATACCAAAATACTGCCAGGAAAGATCTGGTCTCCCAGCAGTGCCAACATACCTGTGAGCACAGGTAAACCACCACTTCTGTTCAAATTCCTGACCCAAGAGGAACCTTCCCAGAGCCATCAGGACACAAGAACCAAGGAACAGTCGGAGCCAAGGGATGCTAAACAGTTCAAAAATTTTTATTGGTCATTTGTTTTTATTTATGTATTTTTATTTTCTCTTTTGATAACTTTCACAGGTCCACTTATTTAGAAGTTTTGTTTGTATGGTATTTCATATTTTTGTAATTCTTTTTCAGTTATGTATATTAGCCCCATTTCTGACAAGATCTGGTAATGATTCTTCCTCATGTTGTGGGCTAGTTTTAATATTGACAGCTTCCTTTGCTGTGCATAACTTTTCAAATTCCATTTGGTCTCTTTCATTGAATAATGGTACACATACCTGTGCTACTGGAGCTCTCTTCAAGGTTCTTTTGTCAACCTCTCCATTGAAGCATATTTCCCTATGTTTGCATCAAGCATTCTCAGCTTTTCAGCTAAGCAGGTTAAAAAGTAATCTTAGGTGCTTCTCAGCCATTAGATATTCTTCAGGTGAGAATTCAGTTAATTAGTTTTATATTGACCTCTTTTATTTTTAGAATAAATATATAGAAATAAATCAGTGAAGTTTAAATAATAATAATATCTGCTCCTTTCCTGTTTCTGTGATGGACCTATGTACACTGCTTAGTTCTCTTTCATGGTCATATTGTATCCAACCTCATGAAATGTGATAAGATAGCTAGAAAAGAAATTAGAATATTTTATTCAGCAGGACATTTTTCTACGTTATTAGAGCCTACAGAGACTTACTTTTTAAATCCCATTCTCACCTGAAGAATATCTAATGGCTGAGAAGCACCTAAAGAGATGTTCATCATCCTTAGTCATTAGGGAAATGCAAATCAAAACAACCCTGAGATTCCATCTCACACCAGTCAGGATGGCTAAGATCAAAAACACAGGAGACAGCAGTTGTTGGCGAGGATGTGGAGAAAGAGGAACACTCCTCCACTGCTGGTGGAACTGCAAGCTGGTACAACCACTCTGGAAAGCAGTCTGGCGGTTCCTCAGAAAACTGGGCATGACACTCCCGGAGGATCCGGCTATACCTCTCCTGGGCATATACCCAGAGACTTTACCTGCATGAAATAAGGACACATGCTCCACTATGTTCATAGCAGCCTTATTTATAATAGCCAGAAGCTGGAAAGAACCCAGATGTCCCTCAACGGAGGAATGGATTCAGAAGATGTGGTATATCTACACAATGGAATACTACTCTGCAATTAAAAACAATGAATTCACGAAATTCCTAGGCAAATGGTCAGATCTTGAAAATATCATCCTTAGTGAGGTAACCCAATCACAAAAGAACACACATGGTATGCAGTCACTGATAAGGGGATATTGACCCAGAATCTCGGAATACCCTAGACACAATCCGCATATCAATAGATTTCTTTTTTTTTTTTTTTTTATTTTTTTTTTTTTTAATTTTATTTTATTTTATTTTTTTAATTTACATTCCAAATCACTTCCCCTTTCCCGTTTCCTCCCTCCCCGAAGATGGTAGGAGAGACCCCTGGTCCTGGAAAGACTGGATGTAGGGGAACGCCAGGACAGAGTAACGAGAGGGGGTTGAATGGAGAAAAGAGGGAGGGAAGGGGGCTTATGGGACTTTCGGGGAGGGAGGAAACGGGAAAGGGGAAGTGATTTGGAATGTAAATTAAAAAAATAAAATGAAAAAAAAAAGACAAGTGTATTTGGAAGCTTCTCTCTCTTTAAAAACTCTGTGTGTGTGTGTGTGTGTGTGTGTGTGTGTGTGTGTGTGTGTGTGTGTGTGTGCGCGTGCATGCATATGTGCCTGTATTATAAAGAAATAAAGCCATTGACAGAAAAAAAAAGTAATCTTGGGTCTTCAAGGGGAAACTCAACTGATTAATATAATATATTAGTGTAATATAACAACTTTCTAATGGAACTGAAATTACAAGTTCAATTTAAATCAAACAAAATTATTAACATGTTGGCTAACCACAGTTCTGTGAAGAACAGCAAACAGGCAGCCTTGACTTTGAAACAAAAATTTGAAAAATGTTAAGATATCTAAATAAATGGAAGTGTATTTGTTATTTCATTGGAAGTCCACATAAATGCGGTACCCAACAATTTTCAAATAGAGTGCATGGAGCTACAATCTGACACTTTCCTTAAAGAAAAATCTGTTAATGTCTTCTTGGACTTTTATGCCACACACTATCTTTACAGAGTTAAATATTGGTTGCTTCAAAATCATGCCATATTCATGCTATTGTTTTCTGTGTATCCTAAATTTATGAGCAACTATTCTCAGGCACAAAGCACAGCAAGTGTAAATCAGAAGCAAGATCTGATGTGCACCTTGGGAACTTTTTGAGAATTGGTTTCTTCCATGGACTCAAACACTGAAATATATTACATTCATTGCAAAACAGTTAATTAGTTTTATATTGACCTCTTTTATTTTTAGAATAAATATATAGAAATAAATCAGTGAAGTTTAAATAATAATAATATCTGCTCCTTTCCTGTTTCTGTGATGGACCTATGTACACTGCTTAGTTCTCTTTCATGGTCATATTGTATCCAACCTCATGAAATGTGATAAGATAGCTAGAAAAGAAATTAGAATATTTTATTCAGCAGGACATTTTTCTACGTTATTAGAGCCTACAGAGACTTACTTTTTAAATCCCATATATAACAATGCTTATCTATATCCTAAGCATCTTGTCAGTAATCTTCTTATTTATTTTTAGCCAATGTTAGTGATTCACAGCAAACCTATTCCTGAGACTGTTAGAAACTCTTTCCAATTAAAAAAAATTTCCTTAATTATCATTTTTGAAGACTTCTAGATGTCCTTATAATGCAGCAGCATTTACTTCCAGCTGGTATGGCTTATTGTACTAATCCATCCATAAAGATAGCTTGATGTTCCCTTCTTCTGCTAATGGGTTTTAGGGAAGTTCCCATGTGAATACTGGCTAGAAATTGAGGAAAATACAAGGAAGGCCTAAAAATTCTCCAGAGGTATGAGAACCATCTGATTTTCATATAATTTACTTGATTTGGAAACTTCCTAAAGTCAGAAGATATTGGATTTTCACATGTCTCTTTATATTATACTAAAATATTTGGAAACCACTTTAGAGAGGTATATTCGATATAAAATATATTACCAGAAAAACCATAAAGCATGATACACACACACACATACACACACACATACACACACACACACACACACACACACACACATATTTAGTTCCATTCCAGATGACGTTAGGTAGAGTTTTTTCCATGCTGGGGACTGTTTTTTTTTTTGCTGATAGTTACCTTCCTTTGTTGTCTCATTTATTGTATCTTGAAACAAGTTCTTGTGCTATTGAATTTCTGTTCAGAACGATTTTTTCCTAAACCTCTCTATTGAAGTATGTATCCCTATGTTTGCATTGAGCACTCTTAATATTTTATTTAAGCATTAATTTAAATGAGTTAATCATTGTGGAAAACAAACTCATATATATATATACATATACATATACATATACAATATGTATGTGTGCATGCATCTTTGTGTGTGTATGTATATGTGTGTGTATGTGTGTGTGTGTGTGTGTGCATCTCTGAGACAACCACCATAATCTAGAAAAAGAATGTATCCATCACCTCAAAACTAGCTTTTTTATGTACTGCTGCTAATTGGATAATTGTGTTTTGTCTATCCCTAAAGATAAATTTCTATATTTTCATATTTTAAATAAAAATCTTCAAGATGTTGCTTTTTTATATTATATTGATTTCACTAATTATTTTGTAATTCATCCACATTTTCATGTGTATCAGTGACTTGTTTGTTTTATCATTGAGCAGTATTACATTGTAAAGATCTACAATAATTCATTGCTTCAGGTTTTTTTTTTGTTGATAGACATTTAAAAACTACCCATTTTTATTCAAATTATTAATGGTATTAATACTCAAATGTGAGATTTGGGTGATGTCTTAAATGTAATATCTTCATGATGTTATTGACATTTTCATCTATGATACCTTTGAACCTGTTACCTTATGTGGTAAACCATGTTGCAGATGTGACTAAGAGTCTTAGATATAGGACACCTATCCTGGATTTTCTAGCTAGGCCCAATCAGAGAAAAGGAGAATGTTGAAGTTAGGGAAAATTGTAACCAGTTCTTATAGATTTCTGGTCATTTAGCATTTAAATATGCAAATACAAAGTTGATGGAGATACTTTGTTGGTAAGTAACTCTAAGGTAATCTTATAAAAATGGAAGAATTTCGGACATCCTGTGTTCTTTTTGATAACTTCCAGAAGTTCCCTCCATGAATGTCTTTATATTCTCAGACAAGTTCTTCTGATCACAAGACTCAAGTTAGATCACATTTGGCCCTGGAGCCCAGACATACTACAGGGTCTGTTTTCACTCATGCCCAAAGACACCCTGAATGTTTTATGCATAAGCTGATACATGAGCCAGACAATCATAACTAAGTAAAGTTGGCTTCAGTAATTTTAAAAGTCTCAATAAGTTTTAACTCTCTTAAAAGGGGAGGGGTTGAGATTTGATCACTCAAGGCCCACACAGCTTTGGGGTTTTACAACTTTTGGCAGCAGTTACAGAAGCTGCAAAACCATGGTGAGGATCAGATCTGACCTAGGGACTGGGCTGCTTTAGACCAGAATCTTCTTTATACACTAGGCAGCAGTCAGTGAAGGGACTCATGATTGGCCGAAATGCTGAGAATAAGAGACTGACTATTCTGCTCTAAAAGGGCCCTCTTTACCAATACCAGTCTGCCTACCTTCCCCATCCCAAGGCTCAGAGGTCATTTCAGAAGAAGAGTTAGAAAGAATGTAAAGCAGAAAGATTGAAAAGAATTATAGGAAATGCTCTCTTCTGGACATGACATGGTTGCAGTACTCATGAACTCCCAGGAGCTATTGCTACCCACGTAGAATCTGCACAAGATTCTGTGCTCTTCGGACCCCACCCCTTACTGGGAAACTCCTGACATCCGATTGCTGCTGGAGGAGGAATAGTCAGTCTTCTTTAGAGTATGGTTGCTGGTAGATTTCTCATGCTCTCATGAAAGACTACTCCCCCAAGCCCACATGAACAGCACTTACTGAGATGAAAGGGCTATTTATACAAATAAAAAAAAAAAGACATGAAGTTGACCTTGGTAAGGGGATGTGTCTGGAGTGACATGGATGTTCTAGGTGGGAATAATCAGGTGTGGGATGAATATATTTCATTGTATTTGTTTATGAAATTTTTAAAGAATTGAAATTATTATAAAATATTAGGTATATATTTCAGCAATTCTTCACTTATCTTTATATAAAATATTCTATTTTATTCTTATTTTTTATTTTTTATTAGATATATTCTTAATTTCCATTTCAAATGTTGTCTACTTTCTGGTCCCCCCCCCCGAAAATCCCCTAACCCATCCCCCCTCCCCCTGCTCACCAATCCACCCACTCCTGCTTCTCTGTCCTGGCATTCCCCTATACCGGGGCATCTAGTTTTCCCAGGACCAAGGGCCTCTCCTCTCTTTGATGTCCAACAAGGCCATCCTCGGCTGCATATGCATCTGGAGCCATGGTTCCCTCCATGTGTACTCTTTGGTTGGTGGTTTAGTCCCTGGGAGCTCTGGGGGTACTGGGTAGTTCAAATTGTTGTTCCTCCTATGGCGCTGCAGACTCCTTCAACTCCTTGGGTCCTTTCTCTAGCTCCTCTATTGGGGCCCCTGTGCTCAGTTCAATGGTTGGCTGAGACTGTCCCCCTCTGTATTTGTCATGCACTGGCAGAGCCTCTCAGTTGACAGCTATATCAGGCTCTTGTCAGCAAGTACTTGTTGGCATCCACAATAGTGTCTGGGTTTTGTAACTGTATATGGTATGGATCACTAGATGGGGCAATTTCTGGATGATCTTTCTCTCAGTCTCTGTTCCACACTCTGTATCTGTATCTCCTACTGTGGGTATTTTGTTTCCCCTTCTAAGAAGGACCGGAGTATTCTTATCAATATACTTCCTCAATCTACCTGTTTAATAAATTCAAATTTTGAACTTCAAAGAGTTTATCTCTTTATATTAAACCTATTATGTCTTGATAAGGCATCAAATGCTGGCTTTCTCTTACACATTCAACATAAGGCTACCAATATCAAGATCAGTGTGATGTTTATGAGATAAGAACAGGCTTAAGTTCTCAGTTTATAATATAAAGGAAAACAGAGTAGTTTATTTCTAGCATTACTTTTTCATATTTAGTTTTTCATGAAAGAATTTGGGTAAGGTTTGCATTTTATATAACTGTGACAGAAAGTGTGAAATCAATTGAATGTGTGTGGAAACAGAGATCTGGGACCTCACATCTAGAATTTCTGATGGTGTGTGTGTGTGTGTGTGTGTGTGTGTGTGTGTATGTGTGTGTGTGTGTGTGTGTGTGTGTGTGTGTGAGAGAGAGAGAGAGAGAGGGAGGGAGAGAGAGAGAGAGAGAGAGGTGGCAGTCAAGAATTCACATTTCTAATAAGCTTTGGAGTAAAAAGTATGCCATTGATCAAGAACCACACTTTGAGGAATACTTCAAGTAACAGAGATGGTATTTTCTCTAGTAAAATTATAGCATGTATAAAAGCAGTTGATATAGGCAATAATGCCTGATTTTTTTTTTAATTATTGAAAGTCAATTCCTTAAGATTCTTCTGATTTTCCATCAACACAAATGTGAGTTTTTGAACATAGGTCAGGAATGGCGTTTAACCCTTACTGTACGTCTTTGTAGCATTTGAGGGTCACTTACCTCTGTGTCTCTCCAGGGATGAGCTATTGCTTTTAGTGTACTGTCTTCACAGTAAGCTTCAGAAGCTTTTTTCTTTATCTGTTTTATTCTACAAGAAGCACTCACACACATCCCACAGGATAAGAAAATTGTCTCATTAGGCTCATTCTTTGATAGATGCAAGTCAAGATTCAAACTACACTCTGATCTACACAAATGCCTATGAAGAGTTGAATAGAATGTTTTTATAGTCTCTGCTAATCAGCCTTTGCTTAGAGTCTGTAGCTAGTACTGCTTCTGAAGTCTCTCTTTTCATGCCTATCCTGGTAAATGGATGGAGATCACATTATGAAAGACTTGTGAATGAATGTTTATCAATACATATATTACAAATCATTTCTCAAAGGAAATCCCTAAGTCTTGGTGAAAGAACTCTGAGCTTTGTACTGTTTTCCTGAAATAGAAGCTATCAGGTTTCAGTTTGCTAATGGGAATGGTATTTGTAAGTTAAGGCTACAGCTTTTATACTTTTAAGCCATATTCTAGTAGGCTGTACACCTATTTCATTCTCAGGGACTAGAGATGGGTAAGCTACTAACACAGGTTAATGTGGGTCAGAGTGATGATTCCTAGTTCTCCACATGTCTTACTAACATGATTTTAAGCATTCCTTGTCTTCTTATATGGAAGACCCTTTACTGACCTTCACTACTCTGGCACACCATTATTCCTCCTAAATTATGGAGACCATTCTATTATACTATCGGTCCTGTTTGGCTTGTAAAACAAATAAATACCTCTGAGAATTTCAGAGATGTTTTGGTAGAGGTCTTGTAGATCCTTTCCTGGTAGTTGGAAAGAAGTTGATAAGAAACATGTGGTACATCTACTTTAATACTCTCATCTTCTAAATTTTTCTGATTCATTCTTCAACTACAGTCATTTCCAGGTTTGACTTCCCCATAGACTCTCCTAGGCAGCTTCAAAACTCAGTGCAAAAATTTCTCTTGGGATAACTGTCTCATACAGTCCCCCAAAGTGGGCCTTATACAGAAATGCTATTCAGTGTTTCCTTGGTGATTATGATGTCCAGCAACACTTGTCAACCACACTCCTACATCATGTCAACAACAGGATATCCTTGAGCTCAGAATCTCAATACATTTACTTTTGCATATGAATTCCATTCTTCAGGTACTTAAAGACATCCATCGCCTATCAGATCTCAAGTGAGGACAATTAGAACTTGGAGATTCAAAATTCTTACTCTTTACTAAGTGTTTTAAGGTCATATTCTTTTCCTATGAGCACCTTTATTTTGGCCTGATCTAGCTGACTTCTTTTTCAGTTAGTTTGGCTTAACAGCGGTGCAATTACCTTTTAGCTTTTGGACTTGATTTTTCTCATTCATGTCTGCTCCATGTCTACTAGGGATAAAGAACCTTTTTAAAGCTTTCATAGAAGCTTCCTGATTTTTCATTCATGTTCTGAAGCAGACCTTCACTTTTCTCTCCTTCCTTCTACAGTCTTTATAATAGTCATTGTTGCCATAGTGACTAAGTGCCATAGCCACTTGATCTTCCAACGCCTTCATTGCATCTGCACTTTATCTTATGCCACCACCAGTGATTATTATACCAATCATGATGTCACAACATGTCAGAGATTATCAGTGTCCCATTTCCCAAAGCAAAAATGCTGCATGTGAGTGTCTTAAATATGGAAGCTGCCCAACACCAGGACCTATTTTAAGGATGTTTCCTGGGACCACTTTTGTCAATTACCAAATCACTTAAGATCCTGACAGGAAACAGAAGGTACACTCAAATGGCCCAATTAAGGAACATTTAATAATGAAACTATTTAGAGAGGTGTGAATGGGGATAAGGGAACCCTAAAAGAGGTGGTAAATCACCATGCTGCTAGAAAAGGCCCTGGGCCTTTATCCTTCCTCAGCAAGAACTTTATTCTACTTTATTTCTTCTGCTGCATCTCAGGGAATAAAGCCAATCCTAACTAACCTGACTGGAAGTAAGAATGGTAATTTGTTCTTACTGCTTATAAGGATTAGTCTCATTTGGACATACAGAAATGGGAGAAAGATGGACACATACGAAGAAGGCAGCAGAGGATCCTAGCAGATGAATCTTGCAATTTTGATAACCTTAGTTGGAGGACGTTAGGGTTTTGTAGAGCCAATGTTCTGGAAAACATGAATTATCACTGACTTACATCTAAACTGCTTGTTGTAAAAATCATTAATAAGAAAACTTAAAGTAATCTTATTATGTCTTCTCTTCTAACTCACCTCTGCATCACTAAAAGCTTTAAAGAAAAATCTAATTTTGAGAATTGGATGTGTGAATACTTTATTTATTTCTGTCTTCCTTCAACTCCTCCTGTAATACCCTTTTTCTCAAATTCATTATCTCCTCAATTGTTAATTGTTAGTGCTGTACACACACACACACACACACACACACCTTTTAATTCCCCATTGGACTATTTATTTCAGCAACCATATGGAAAATAAGTTAAATACAATGGAAACTTGTGGAGTTATTTCTAGGACTCTGATGAATGAATTTTATTGGCATGTCTCATCTGATGTTAGACCACAATGTTTTGATTACTGAAGCTTTAAAACCAAAGAGGGTGGGGCGAGTGTGGTGGTGCATTGGTTAAAAATACTTGCTGCTTTTGCAGATATCAAGGGTTTAGATCCCAACACCCACATAGCAGGCTACAGCTGTCTGTAACATAAATTGCAGGATATCTAATGCCCTGTTCTGTCCTCTTTGAGCATCTGAAGTGCATGTGGTAGAAATAAAAAATGTTCAGGCAAAACACTTGTAATATAAAATAAAAATAAGTAAATTTAAGGAAGGAGGAGGAGAAAGAAGAAGAGGAGGAAAAGGAAGAGCAGGAAGAAGAGGAGGAGGAAGAAGGAGAAGGAGGAAGAGGAGGAGGAAGAGAAAGACAAAGATAAAGAAGATGATGATGATTAAGTTCATTCTAGCTCAGCTTTTTTTTCTTGTCTATAAAGCATTTAATCCCCCGGTACACAACTCACTCCTTTTAAAGAAAAAAAATTGAAATGTAAGGCTGTGTAATATTTGTTTTAAACGGTTCAGTGTCTTTTTTGTATAGTTAACACACTACCGAACGCATATTTAGATAACCCTGTCCTGGCGGTATTTTCAATAGCTGCTAACCTTGCCTGGTACAGTCTGGGAGTTGTAAATTGGCATGGAAATTTGAAGCAGATTCTTATTGGTGCACAGCAAAAATTAGTTATATATGGGGACAGTAGTTTGGATTTTGTTTTCTTTTTTCTTTTCGTTTTATTTTTGGGTTTTATTTTTTTCATCTTTCAGTTGTCTCTGATGCAGCTTATATGAAGATAATCGTTCTGTTAACTGAATACCACTCTGTAATTGCAAAAAAAAAAAAAAGAATGCAGCTGCTTTGTTGACATTCTGAATGCTTCTAAGTAAATACATTTTTTATGAAAAAAAGAAAACTAAAAAACAAAAAAAAATCAAACAAATAAAAACAAAACAAAGTATACACACACACATAAACACACACACACAAACACACACACACACACACACACACACACACACACACACACACACACATACACACACAAACACACGTACCACTCAAAATCCAAAATAAATCATGGAATCCTTTTTATGCTGACCAACTACTCATGAGAATAGGGTGGCCTCAGAGTGAATTTGATAGACTCAGTGACACATCATTGGAAAAAAAAAACAACTGACTTTCCCTTCCCCAACTCATAACAAGTATGAATAGTTTCTTGGTAGGGGTGATCCTTTGTGTCTACTTTCCATTCTTTGTGCTAGGATTCTGCTTAGTTTCACCTCGTACAGGTCTTGTGCATGCTATCACAATCTCTTTGAATTCATATTGAATTAGTCCAGTTGTATCTGGATTATGCCATTTCCATGGTTTCATCCATAACCTCTGGCTCTTAAATTCTTCTTGTTCCTCTTCCACAGAGATCTCTGAGTTTTCAAGAGAGGGTTTTGGATAAAGACATACCATTCAAGGTGGAATGTTTCAAAGACTTTTACTCTGCACACTGTTCAGTTGTGGATCTCCATGTTAATTTCCATTTTCCTGCAAGAAAAAGCTTCTCTGATCAGGGCTGAACAATTCTTTGTTATATGAGATTAGCAAAATGTCATTAGGAGTTATGTTATTGTTATGTTTTTTAGCAGAATAACAATAGTGATTTTTCCCCTAGGGCTCATAAATTATCTAGTCTCAGGTTCTTAGTCACTTTAGCAGTGTCAGTCATGGGTTTAATGTAATGGAGTGGGCCTTAAGTTCAATCAAAGAGTTGTTGGTTACTCCAGTAATTTGCGCCACTATTGTACAAGTCTACCTTGCACACAGACCATTGTTGATCCCAGGTTTTATAGCCGGGTCATGTTGATGAGTACACTGCTCTAGTGCTGTTCAAAGTACTGTTCAGAACCACCAATACTTGTCAGTAGGTGGTGAAATCTTTACTTGAAAAACAACTCTATTTCTCTATTTTTGATAGTGTAAGTAAATTGTGTCTTCAACAATAGGGCCTTGTCCTCATGTTTTTGAGAGTATACAGTCTGTAGTGTTTAGGAATTATACAGAACCTTTTTAGCCAACAACTCAAAAAGATGGCTTCTAGTTTTTATTCTAAATTTTGAAATGATTTTGTTGAAATTTTTTTAAGTGTACTAGAATGGGTTCAAATATTTTTATTACTGTTATAGAGTAATATCTAGTTTTGTATTAGTTTTACATACTCATTTTTGAGTTGTGACAGGTTTTTGTGTGGATTTCCAAATAATTTTAAAATACAAATAGCTGTGATTCACAACTAGAGGTATTTTTACTTCTTTTTACTTTTTCCTTGCTTTAGTAACATGAGAATTTTGTTGTTTGTGAGCAGAAAAAATATAAAATAATTTGTTTTTGAGATCTAGACATCAATAAAAGCATTATATAATACTCAGAGAAGCATCCTGGATCCAGTAGTGGTCAATGATAAGAATTCCCTGTGTTCATAATGATCTGTACTTGGTATAACTACTTATGTAGCCCATCACAGCATCCTCCAGTAGCATGACATTTTGCCTGAGATGTCTTCTCAATTTTTTCTGCATATTCCATATATAAATTTCATCTTCTTTACAATCATTTTAAGCATATAAGGATGACCAAATATGATTTGTTTAAAGTCATATTTTTGTTCTTTGAAAATTCATACACTTTTACAATATCTATTTGTCACAACCATGCAACACTCACTAATTGCCTCCAACTTCTCTGGTGTCCTCTACCCCATGTCCTTACATATTTTTGTTATTAATAACTCTGGATCCAGTTAATGCTGCACATGAGTGAGTGGCAATCTACTGCAGCATGAGGAACCTTCCAGAAGCCATGTTCTCAACGAACACTGAATCTTCCTTTCCTAGAAGTTATCAATTACTAATAGTTCCTCTGATGTGGGTAGGGCTTGAGGGATGTTCCTTTATCCATTTTGAATCTTTGACTGTCAACTTTGGCTCAATCTTACGCACATCTTTTCAGGTAACCTTACCCTCTGTGGGTCAAGATGTCCAACAGTTGTATCATATTCAGAAAACAGCATTTCACAGCTCTCCTCTTCAGCTACTTGCACCTTTACTGTTTTCTGCACTCTCTATTGTGCAGATCTGTGATCCCTACATGATGGGCAGTGAATATAGATGAGCCATCTACAGCTGGGCACATGAAGTTATTTATACCTGGTACTTTGATCAATTATGAGTTTCTGCATTAACCTCTACTCACAGCAAAAAGAAGTTTTTCTGACCAAAGAAGAGAGCAGCACAGATCTATGGATATAAACATAAATATTTAGAATGTTGTTTGACAGCAGGGCCATTTAGTAAAACATTAGGAGGTTCTCTTTTGGGCATATGGTCTCCTTCATCATATGCTTCTGATTAAGTTTACAGTATTAGGCATGAAATTCCTTCTGTGTAACAGACCTCGAGTTTTTATTTACTATAGTTGAGTTCAAACTATGTAGTCAAAATAATACTAGTATTTTAGAAAGTTATTCTTCACTTTTAATATATTAATGTTTTTACATTTTAGTGAAATTTTTAAGAGGTGATATATATTGAACTATAAATATTTAACTATATATAAAGTTTGAACTTATTTTTCATTTTTGTAAGAAATATTCTGCTGGATTGGAATGTTCAGACCTCTTTCATTTAATATGACTGATGAGCTGGGCTACAAAATCACTCTTTTCATTTGTTATTTTTTGCCATATATATTATGCTCCTTTTATTTTTGGCTTTATGTTAATTGTATATTTTGTATAATTACATTGTAATATTTACAATAGCCAGAAGCAGGAAACAACCCAGATGTCCCTCAACAAAAGAATGGATGCAGAAAATGTGGTACATTTACACAATAGAATACTACTCAGCTATTAAAAACAATGACTTCATGAAATTCACAGGCAAATGTATAGAACTAGAAAATATCATCCACTACATAAACAATCTCAAAGAAAAAAACCACATGGTCATCTCATTAGATGCTGAGAAAGCATTTGACAAAATTCAGCATCCTTTCATGCTAAAGGTCTTGGAAAGATCAGGAATTCAAGGCCCATATCTAAACATAGTAAAAGCAATTTACAGCAAACCAGTAGCCAGCATCAATCTAAACGGAGAGAAACTTGAAGCAATCCCACTAAAATCAGGGACTAGACAAGGCTGCCCTCTCTCTCCATATCTTTTCAATATAGTACTTGAAGTTCTAGCTAGAGCAATTAGACAAGAAAAAGAGGTCAAAGGGATACAAATTGGAAAGGAAGAAGTCAAACTATCACTATTTGCAGACGATATGATAGTTTACATAAGCGACCCAAAGAACTCCACCAGAGAACTCCTACAGCTGATAAACGACTTCAGCAAAGTGGCCGGATATAAAATCAACTCAAGCAAGTCAGAAGCCTTCCTATACTCAAAGGATAAGCAGGCTGAGAAAGAAGTAAGAGAAATGATACCCTTCACGATAGCCACAAACCATATTAAGTATCTTGGCGTGACGCTAACCAAACAAGTGAAAGATCTGTATGACAAGAACTTCAAGTCTCTGAAGAAAGAAATTGAAGAAGACCTCGGAAGATGGAAAAATCTGCCATGCTCATGGATTGGCAGGATTAATATAGTAAAAATGAGCATCTTACCAAAAGTAATACACAGATTCAATGCAATCCCCATCAAAATCCCAACTCAATTCTTCATAGAGTTAGAAAGAGCAATTCAAAAATTCATCTGGAATAACAGAAAACCCAGAATAGCTAAAACTATTCTCAAGAGTAAAAGAACCTCTGGGGGAATCAGTATCCCGGACCTCAAGCTGTACTACAGAGCAATAGTGTTAAAAACTGCATGGTATTGGTACAGTAACAGACATGTAGATCAATGGAACAGAATTGAAGACCCAGAAATGAATCCACACTCCTATGGTCACTTGATCTTTGACAAAGGAGCTAAAACCATCCAGTGGAAAAAAGATAGCCTTTTCAACAAATGGTGCTGGCTCAGCTGGAGGTCAACATGCAGAAGAATGCAAATTGACCCATCCTTATCTCCTTGCACTAAGCTCAATTCTAAGTGGATCAAAGATCTCCACATAAAACCAGACACACTGAAACTAATAGAAGGGAAACTAGGGAAGAACCTTGAACATATGGGCACAGGGGAGAATTTCCTGAACAGAACTCCAATAGCTTATACTCTAAGATCAAGAATAGACAAATGGGACCTCATTAAATTACAAAGTTTTTGCAAGGCAAAAGACACCGTCAAAAAGACAAAGCGGCAACCAACTAACTGGGAAATGATCTTTACCAACCTTACATCCGACAGAGGGCTAATATCCAAGATATACAAAGAACTCAAGAAGTTAAACTCCAGAGAGGCAAGTAACCCTATTAAAAAATGGGGTACAGAGCTCCACAAAGAGTTCTCACCTGAAGAATATCTAATGGCTGAGAAGCACCTAAAGAGATGTTCATCATCCTTAGTCATTAGGGAAATGCAAATCAAAACAACCCTGAGATTCCATCTCACACCAGTCAGGATGGCTAAGATCAAAAACACAGGAGACAGCAGTTGTTGGCGAGGATGTGGAGAAAGAGGAACACTCCTCCACTGCTGGTGGAATTGCAGGCTGGTACAACCACTCTGGAAAGCAGTCTGGCGGCTCCTCAGAAAACTGGGCATGACACTTCCGGAGGATCCGGCTATACCACTCCTGGGCATATACCCAGAGACTTTACCTGCATGCAATAAGGACACATGCTCCACTATATTCATAGCAGCCTTATTTATAATAGCCAGAAGCTGGAAAGAACCCAGATGTCCCTCAACGGAGGAATGGATTCAGAAGATGTGGTATATTTACACAATGGAATACTACTCTGCAATTAAAAACAATGAATTCACGAAATTCCTAGGCAAATGGTCAGAACTTGAAAATAGCATCCTTAGTGAGGTAACCCAATCACAAAAGATCACACATGGTATGAAGTCTCTGATAAGGGGATATTGACCCAGAATCTCAGAATACCCTAGACACAATCAGCATATCAATAGATTTCTAAAAAGATGGAAGGAGAGACCCCTGGTCCTGGAAAGACTGGATGTAGGGGAACGCCAGGACAGAGTAATGAGAGGGGGTTGAACGGAGAAAAGAGGGAGGGAAGGGGGCTTATGGGACTTTCGGGGAGGGAGGAAACGGGAAAGGGGAAGTGATTTGGAATGTAAATTAAAAAAATAAAATAAAATTAAATTAAAAAAAAAAAAAAGAAATTATTAGCAACAAAAAAAAAAAAAAAAAAAGAAAATATCATCCTGAGTGAGGTAACCCAGTCACAAAAGAACATACATGGCATGCACTCACTGGTAAGTGATTATTAGCCCAAAAGGCTGGAATATCCATGATGCAACCCACAAACCATATGGAGCTTAAGAAGAAGGAAGACCAAAGTGCACATGCTTCAATCCTACATAGAAGGGGGGACAAAAAAAATCACAGGAGGTAGATGAAGAGAGGGATCTGGGAGGGAGAAAGGAGTGGGAGGGAGCAAAAGGGGCCAGGAACAGGTATTGGAAGGAAAAGGAGAAAAGTACAGAGGATGGCCTTATCTGACATTAGTGAGAGATGAGACCCTTGGTCCTGTAAAGGCTCAATGACCTAGTGGAGGAGGATGCTAGAGCAGTGAGGCAGGAGTGGGTGAGTGGGTGGAGCACCCTCGGAGAGGCAAAGGGGAGGGGGAGAGGGGAGATGTATGAGCTGTTTGTGGAAGGGTAACCAGGAAGGTGAATATCATTTGAAATATAATCGAACAAAATGATTAAAAAAATTGTTGTACTTTTTGAGTTCAATGTCAGACTTTCTAATGAGAAGATAATTCTCACTAGTGTCTTTGTTCTTCTAGAAGCAACTGGCCATTCTCCACAGAATACTAGCAAAATTACCAGTATCGTTGTTATGATGTAACTTACAGATTGTATCATATTTCTTATGTTCAATTTCACTGAGTTCCACAAAACAAATGTTCACATTTTTGCTTAAATTTTGAGAGTTAGAAGTTGTTGTTCCTTTATCTACTTTATGTTCTTCTAATATCTTTCCTTAAATATAGGATAGCTTTCTCTGATTTGTACTTATAAATATTTATAAATAAAATATATTTATTATTATCATTATTTTTATTTGTGCATTTTATTTTGTACTCTTTATTACATTTATCTTCAATTCAATTCTTTTTATTCTTTAAAAGACTTACCTAAAACATAACTTGAATACATGTATATATACATATAACATTTAAGACATCATAACATTTAAAACTGCCTGAGCTTTAGGTACTATTCTGACTGATTCTTTTGTGTTTTTTGTCTCCCATCCTCATAAGCATGTGACAATCAATACTTATTGAAGACTCAAGGGTGACCCTCTATACATCTCTAAACTGCTCTCTGTATGCAGGCATTTCCTCCTTTATTAGGTGCTCTGAAGAATTTCTTTCAGCATCCACATTACCCAGTCTTGTGTCTGTAACCCTGGCAGGCTGCTCAGTTCCTTCCTCACTGATGAGTATCCAGGAAAGTCTCTAGGGTAAGATGGGACAATAATAGTGTTGCCTTCAGTATCTGGCTTCTTTTAGAGAATCACTACATGATGGCTTATTAGTCTAAACCTTATTGATGAGAGATTTGATGGTACCTAGTTGTTTCAGTTGTTTAGGAAACCAGAGTCAGTCTGGAATCTGTTACTGCAGCCTTGTTGAAAGCAGAAAAATACTTCCTTGTTTTAATTGGATTTTGTCTTTTAAACAGTGTCTCTTTCAAAGAATTTAATGCAATACATAGAAAAAATCACACACACAAGACTCTTTACTATATTTTTTCTATATTGTTTAGTTATTTTAAAAAGCAGCATAATCACATGTCAAAGTTAATTTTGATCAACATGGTATAAACCTACATATATATCTGGGAAGAGAAACCTTCAACTGGGGAATTGTTTCCATGAGTTTAACCTGTGACAGTGTCCTTGTCTGTGGGACATTTTCCCTGATTGCAAGTCCTTGCGGGAAGGCCCAGCCCATTGGAGATAGAGAGATGCCTGGGCAGCTGAATCTGCTCTAAAAGAAAGTAGGCGAGCAAGTCAGAGAGCAACACAGTAGGCAGAGCTCCTCTCTGGCCACTGCTTCAGTTCCTGCCTCCAGGTTCCTGCCTTGACTTCCCTTAATGATGGGCTACAAGTTGTAAGATGAAATAAGCCTTTTGCTCGCCAAGTTGCTTTTGACCATGATTTTTATCACAGCAATAGAAAGCAAACTAGGACACTGGTCCACTTCTAGAATTTCTTTGAATTGGGATTGTCTGGTGTTTTCCCTGTTTAGCTATCTGAAGAGGAAGACCTGAATAGTCAGTAACATCTTTATCATCCCATGTTGAGGGAGCATTTATCACACTGGGTGTTAAAATCTAAAGTAGTCATTTTTCAATTTCTGTACTATGAAGCAGGGTTTTAGTCCTAGTTACCAAGCTATATTTTTTGCAAAAAGAAATAACTTTTGGCATGGCACACTTAAAGAAGGAAGAATCAATTATTCATGCTTCCCTGAAAATACTACATGAATTGCTTGAAATTCTTCTGCACGTGATATTGGTTTATCCATCTCCTCATTTGTTAATTTACTTACTGATTTATTTCTATCATTTTGTACTTTTGGGTATTTATTTTACAATTTGATCAATACTTCAGTACTGTTTGGTGTATTATTTTGTCCAAATGTTACTAATTTCAGACACTGGTAGGTCTTTTAGTAGAGTCCTGTTTTCCTTTTTTTGGATTTCTATTTTTTCCTTCTTTTTTTTATTTTTTGTGTGTATGTGTGAGTTAGGGACTAACTTTATACTACTGTATGTTTTAGCTCATACTATAGATTCCCTTAACTGCTAGTAGAATCATTCATTTTGCTAAAGGTCCTGGTACTTGGTTTATTGGTAAGTAACATAAGAAACCCCAATATGGTTGCTAGGTGTGTTCATTGATCTTGAGGGTAAGATGTTTTTAGGCCTTCTTAGGATGATGTATGTATGTTTACTAATTTCTACATATACATATTCTTATGGAGGATGAATTACATTTATAGTAAGTGTAGTGGCTATTCCTGGTTGTCAACTTGACTAAATCTGGAATGAACTAATTAAGAATTGGAATGCTCACCTATAATCCTAATCTGGAGACTCAGAGATACAAGTTTCTGACCTGGATCTTGGCATGGAGATCTTGAAGCATAGTTGCTATGAATTCCAGAAGATTAAGATAAGGAGATCTCTGAGTTCAAGGTCATCTGGGATTAAAGGCACGGTGGCACACGCCTTTAATCTGGGCCACACCCTCTGCTGGAGACCTACATAAGGTCATTGGAAAACGGAAGACTCACTCTGGCTTTTCCTGGCCTGCTTCGTGTGACTGAGCAACTGCTAGATCCTTGGACTTCCATCCACAAGTACTGCTGACTATTGTTGGGGAGTTGAACTACAAGCTGTAAGTCATCGACAAATTCCCTAACTATATAGAGACTACCCATATGTTCTGTGAGTCTAGAGAACCCTGACTAATACACTAAGTGAAATAGGATTTGCACTGCTATATCTGTCTCACTAAGATGTTATCATACGGAATAGACTAGTATTTCTCCCCTTTAATCACTGTTAGTCTATTGAAATGGTTTATATTTGTTATCACCTTGGCACTATATCCTAAGAGTCAAGCTCACAGTAATGCCTGAGATGGTCAAGGATATTAGGCAGGTTGAGATGAGAAATCTCACCTTAACTGTGACCTTTACCTTCTGTAGGCTGGCTTTATAAGTTGAATAAAATGGAGAAACTGAGCTGAGCATCACATGCACTTGCCTCTGCTTTCTCATTAAGCACATAGTGTGAGCAGCTTCTTTAGACTGCTGGCCCCACGACTTCCTTTCACTGTTGTCTGAACTGTCATGCTGTGAACCACAACACCCCATTCCTTTTGTCAGATATTTTATCTCAGCAACTAGATCAGTAACTAAGTCAATCTACCCCAAATGAAATTTTGGTACCTATCAACATGCATTCAATTTCTTCATTGCCCATGCCCAATGTAATCATGTACCAGTATCAGAATTCTTAATTTGTGTATCCCTTGGAAATAATTCTATTAACTAAAATATGAGTTAGTATCTGATTATGTTGTCTTCGGTCATACAGTTTTTAAAGACAATTTCCTTCTCTGTAGTAAGATGGTTTTATCCATTTACAATACAATCACACATTTTCTCCCTTGAATGTTACATTTTATCCTTAATTCCATCAGCTCCTTAAATGTCTTTTTTATTGAATTTAAGCTGGAGGTCAACATGCAGAAGAATGCAAATTGACCCATTCTTATCTCCTTGCACTAAGCTCAATTCTAAGTGGATCAAAGATCTCCACATAAAACCAGACACACTGAAACTAATAGAAGGGAAACTAGGGAAGAACCTTGAACATATGGGCACAGGGGAGAATTTCCTGAACAGAACTCCAATAGCTTATACTCTAAGATCAAGAATAGACAAATGGGACCTCATTAAATTACAAAGTTTTTGCAAGGCAAAAGACACCGTCAAAAAGACAAAGCGGCAACCAACTAACTGGGAAATGATCTTTACCAACCTTACATCCGACAGAGGGCTTATATCCAAGATATACAAAGAACTCAAGAAGTTAAACTCCAGAGAGGCAAGTAACCCTATTAAAAAATGGGGTACAGAGCTACACAAAGAGTTCTCACCTGAAGAATATCTAATGGCTGAGAAGCACCTAAAGAGATGTTCATCATCCTTAGTCATTAGGGAAATGCAAATCAAAACAACCCTGAGATTCCATCTCACACCAGTCAGGATGGCTAAGATCAAAAACACAGGAGACAGCAGTTGTTGGCGAGGATGTGGAGAAAGAGGAACACTCCTCCACTGCTGGTGGAATTGCAGGCTGGTACAACCACTCTGGAAAGCAGTCTGGCGGCTCCTCAGAAAACTGGGCATGACACTTCCGGAGGATCCGGCTATACCACTCCTGGGCATATACCCAGAGACTTTACCTGCATGCAATAAGGACACATGCTCCACTATATTCATAGCAGCCTTATTTATAATAGCCAGAAGCTGGAAAGAACCCAGATGTCCCTCAACGGAGGAATGGATTCAGAAGATGTGGTATATTTACACAATGGAATACTACTCTGCAATTAAAAACAATGAATTCACGAAATTCCTAGGCAAATGGTCAGAACTTGAAAATAGCATCCTTAGTGAGGTAACCCAATCACAAAAGATCACACATGGTATGAAGTCACTGATAAGGGGATATTGACCCAGAATCTCAGAATACCCTAGACACAATCAGCATATCAATAGATTTCTAAAAAGATGGAAGGAGAGACCCCTGGTCCTGGAAAGACTGGATGTAGGGGAACGCCAGGACAGAGTAATGAGAGGGGGTTGAACGGAGAAAAGAGGGAGGGAAGGGGGCTTATGGGATTTTCGGGGAGGGAGGAAACGGGAAAGGGGAAGTGATTTGGAATGTAAATTAAAAAAATAAAATTAAATTAAATTAAAAAAAAAAAAGAAAGAAAAGAAAAGAAAAAAAAATATGTATTTGTGTTTTAATGTTCTCTATAATTTAAACTTCAATGTGGTGTGTGAACACCCATGATCTTCTTTGGGTATTTTTAGTCTTCCATTTAATTTTTCTTTATTAAGACTTTTGATCATATTACTGTAATGAATTATTGTAAAGAAATAATTAATATTTATGAAAACCTTATATATTTTGCTATTTTATGTATCAAACATCCCTGAAAATCATAATGGAGACCTTTAACACATCACTATGAATTTAATCTTAATATAACCACAAATCACAAAATTAGGGAGTATTCTGACAGTCTAAAGCTATAGCTATACCATTTTTTGTCTTAAATATTCTATGTTTTGTCTTCTATATTTTGTTTCTATGTGTAATAAGCAACAAAGTATATACTATTTTGTATTTCAAAAAGCAACTGTCTTTTTAAGATTTTGTTAAAAAATAGTGTATGCGTTTTTCCCATATATTAGCCATTATTACTTTGAGTAGATCCTAGAATTTATTTACTATCATTTATTTGGCGGAAAAAAAAGTTTCTTTTTTCAAAAATTTATTTCATTTTTAATTATGTGTATGTGTTTGCATGTATGTATACAGTGAATCTAGAAGAGGACAGCAGATCTTCCAAAATTGCTATAAAAATCATTGAGACCCACCCCATGTGAGTGATAGGAATTGAACTCAGTTTCTCTGGAAGAGCAGCAAATGCTCTTAACTGCTGAGTCATCTCTTCAGGCCCCTGAAACAGGTTTTTGTGTTTTCTTTTGTTTTTTTCTTTGTGTTTTCTTTTGTTTTTTTCTTTGTGTTTTTTTCCTTTGGTTTGTTTGTTTGTTTGTTTTTTTGTTTTACCAGTCCTCTGAGTGCTGGCTTACTGGCTATTGCTTTTTCCCAATCAGTTTTAATCTTTGCCTTTTGTGTTTGTGTGTTCTACTTTGAAATAAATTTTCACCAGGAATAGGAATAGAAATTGTTTCTATTTTTCTTTCAGTGCTTTAAAACATATTCATTGCCACGTGACTCTGCCCTTCCATAGTCATTGTATTAGCATTTTCTAAAGGAAGAGGATTTATATAATACACACATGCACTCGTGCAAGCACACCCCCCTACATGCACACGTGACACATGTATTAGAGTGACTTACCAGATATGATCCAACAACTCAACAATAGATAATAGATGTCTCCTCACAGAAAGGCCAAGGATCCAGGTATTGTTTGGTCCAAAAGACAAGTGTCTCAGCAGTCCCTTAAGGTGCCAGACTCCCAGGAAAGTCCTAGAGAGTTACCAGCCTTCAGTTTAAGTTGGAATTCTGAAAAAGTAGGTTCTAATACCAAAGAATGAATGCTGCATGCAGGACCAGGACATATTTAATTTGCAAACAATAGTGGCAACAGTGAGTGCACACAAACAAACAAATGAATAAGCAACTAAATGAACAAACAAACATACAAACAAAAGCTTATCTTTTCCATGTCCCTTTATGTAGGTAGGCTGCTACCATGTGTGGTCTAGATTTAGGATGGGTCTTTTCAAATGAGCCAATCAGAAAAATTCTTCAGGAACTTGACAACCTTCTTGGCTTTTAGTTGATGCCATTTGTTTCAATTTAAGAACCAAGATTAACCATTGCAAAAATATCTCTTGTTAACACAAAATTCCATCTCTTTATGTCATGTTGAATTTCTAAGTGAAAACAATAACCAGTCTCAATTCACCTAATATAACTGTCTGAAGAAAAACACAAACACAACGCATACTTTAAAATAGGCAGAAATATCCCTTGTGGGATATGTCTTTAGGTTCTCATAACTTAAACATAATAACTATTGACATTCTCTCAATTGATGTTATACTACATGATAAAGAAATAGAGGAAAGAAAACACAAACATTACTTGATATATATATATATATATATATATATATATGCATAAACAAGTTATCAAAATAGAAGAAAAACACACATTCTAGTTGCAATCCATTTCTGCAAGTAGTCATGAGACCTTAGCCAGTATTTAAATCACTTTCCTCTATTTCCTATTTTGAATTTTTTCCACACTCACCAAGCACCAAGTTATTGATTAGTTTCCACCAGGGGTGACCCATACTTTCTTTTTTATTTATTAGATATATTCTTTGTTTCCATTTCAAATGTTGTCCCATTTCCTGGTCCCCTCCCCGAAAATCACCTAACCCATCCCCCCTCCTCCTGCTCACCAATCCACCCACTCCTGCTTCCCTGTCCTGGCATTCCCCTATACTGGGGCATCTAGACTTCTCAGGACCAAGGGCCTCTCTAACAAGGCCATCCTCGGCTGCATATGCATCTGGAGCCATGGGTCTCTCCATGTGTACTCTTTGGTTGGTGGTTTAGTCCCTGGGAGCTCTGGGAGGGTCTGGTTGGTTGATGTTGTTATTCTTCCTATGGGGTTGAAAACCCCTTCAACTCATTCAATACTTTCTCTATCTCCTCCATTGGGGACCCCGTGCTCAGCCCAATGGGTGACTGGGAGCATATACCTCTGTACTTGTCAGGCTTTGGCAGAGCCTCTCAGGAGACAACTATATCAGGTTCCTGTCAGCCAGCACTTGTTGGCATCTACAATAGTGTCTGGGTTTTGTAACTGTATATGGAATGTATTCCCAGGAGGTTGTGGTGGTACATGCCGGTAGGATTTGCTGAAGGAGGCAGAGGCAGGAGGATTATAAGTTTGAGACCAGCCTGGACCCATACTTTCGTTCCTAAAGTTTCTGGGTTCTTTGGCATCTTGCCTGGATTGGCTTGTTGTAGTTTTTCCATTGACTTTAATAATAGACATCAAGAGATGCCCTAGAAGATCTCCTGCACTCCAGACACAATCTTCAATATATTCTCTGTAGAGAAGTAATCCAGTTTTCCCCTGATAGTCTGGATCAGTAAGTAGACTGTTGGCTTAAGGCCACCAGAAGCCCCATGTGGCCAGGGGGAAGTCTGAGTGTCAGAGCAATGGAATGTTTATTGTGGCTCCTAGTGTTCCTTTTCTGGAACCACAACTTCTAGACCAGTAGAACTTAAAGTTTCAGGGACAGAAAGTAAAAATTTCCCTAATAGATCAGTAGGGGTGATAGTGAGTAGAATCATTCCTACTTCTAGCACTTGATTCCCAGACTAATGACTCCTGACTGTGAAAGAAACCATAGCATAAAATGGATACTGATGCAAAAAGCATATATTGCATTCTGGAGAATGTTGCCCAGTCCTCCAGGATACTGTCTCCAAACTGATACTGTAACCTTGTCTTCAAAAGTCATTCCATCTTTCTATCAGAGGAGCTGCTTCAGTGTGGCAAGGAGCACAATGGATCCTGTGAATGTAGGCAGATTATCATACTTCTCTAGCATTATAGTGAGTTTCTTGGTCAGAAATAATTCTGTGTGGAATAAAGTTTGGGCTGAAGCATTATATTCAGGAAAGGAAAATATATAACCAGATTATCTATTTCAGTAATAACAAAGCATTGCCATTAAAAGAAAGCAAGAGATTGAATGTAGTCAACCTGACTACATTGCTGGCTAGGCACCATGGGAAATGATGCCTTATCATGTTTTCAGTATTAGTCTCTGCGGTTACAGATCTGACATTCAGAAGCAGCAGTAGCCAGGTCAGCCTTAGTGAGATTCAGAAGTCCATGTTCTCATACCTATGTAAAACTTCCATCTCTACCATCATGGCTATTTTGTTCATAACCCATAGGACAATGACAACAATGGCCAAGGAAATGAGTAGACTGATCACAGACTGAGTCATACTAGCTACTTGATTACTGTATTCCTCCTCTGCTGAAGTCACCTTCATGTGGGACACAAGTACCTTCACATCCCTTTGTGCACTGCCTGAATTTTTTTCTAATACTATTCTGGATTGTTTTTTTTATCTTATCTGTTCCTTCCATTCCTTCCAGAGGACTCATTTACAGCAAGGTAACTGAAACCATATTTAGAAAAGAACATAAAACCCATTTCTGTTTCCCTTGTGAGTAATAACTTTGTTTTGTTACAAGAACCATAAGACAATTCCTCTGTGGGACTGTTTTAGCAAATAATACTTTTTAATGAGATGTTCTTAAATCATCAGTTTATCTCTTAAAATAGCTGAATTGTATGGCCATTGTACTTGGGTTTCATTAAAGAATTTTCTCATTCTTCAATTGCTTGAAGGCTAGTCAAGTTGGTAAACTGGGACTTCCTTAAAAAAATGCCAGATGGTATCATATATAAACAACAGAAATTTATATATTGTCAGTTTGAAAAACTTAAAATCCATGAGAAATAAGCAATTCATGTTTTTAAAAAGGCTCTCTTCTTCATTTGTAAGTGTTCTTACATTTTGTTTATCTTTACATGGAGTTTCAGTTTCATTTAAATGTTCAGAAGAGGAGGGGCCTACAGAAACTAGGAAAGGAGAAGGCAGTGGATCAAAGGACAGGGTAGGGAGAGCCAGGGTCTATTCTTTTAATAAGGCCATAGATCTATACGACTTAAGTCCTAACCTAAGATTTTGTTTACCATTAATTACTCCTATACTCTCCTTTTCTATAAATGTTGTCACACTGGTGACTGGATTGTCAGCATACAAATTTTGGGCAGATGAAAATAAGTTCATAACACTTTGTCTTAATGCTCTCTCTGAAAGGCGATTGTATATTTTATTGTTGCCCATGAATTTTGGAAGGATATCTAGCATCACATGTGTCTGGTCAGTCAGGTATCTAAGGACTTGGCCATGGTTACTGCTGAGTTAGTCAATGATCTATAACCTAACAAGAAGAGATTCTTTTGATTCAAATGACCCTGAGGCAGAAGCTAAGCATGCTGTGTGTTTACTTATTTACTCAGATTCGCTATGACCCACCTGTAATTAAATGAGGCACTGCAGATCTCTGGGTGACTTCCCTGTTCTGTTATCTCACCATTTTCCATATTTTGGCATGTTTATTAGCCTGCCTAGGAGGAGGAGAAATGAACCCGTAACAATGTCTTTGACTGTGCCTCTCCATTTACTTTTCACTGCACCTCTGGTTGATGGAAATTGGTCAATAAGCTTACATGTCCCTGAACCATACTATACATATTATGATGAACCTCCCACATCTATTATAGTCTTTTAGCAAATTACGGTTACTTAACTTTTCCCCTCAACTCTTCTTGAGTAGTGACTTACCTCTTTACTGTGGGTTAAAACTCCTCTGGGAGTTCACCTGTACTAAGAGATATCCAGAATAAGTGCCTGCTGAGTCTTGATGGACTAGGAGGCCCATCACCAACTTTGGCTCACATTGTATGACCCACACTGAATGTGGCAGAACAGAATAATAACAGGTTATTTCTTCTGTTAAAATATAAATTAATTAACCTTGTGACTCACTATCTGCAGATACCATATTACGTGTTACTAAGTATATTTTGTCCACAAATCTGGAGAACTAAAGAAAAATGTTCTCCAGGAAGATGAAGTAATGTCTCAGTGAATAGCATTTGCTGCTTTCAAACTACTGAAGTTTGACTCTCACCACTCACATCATATAACAACTATTTGTAAGTCTGGTTTCTGTAAATCATATGCCATCTTAAGGCATCCTTGGGTGACAGGCACATGCATAGTAAACACACACACACACACACACACAAAGAGAGAGAGAGAGAGAGAGAGAGAGAGAGAGAGAGAGAGAGAGAGAGAGAGAGAGAGAGAGAGAGAGAATTGAGAGGTGTTTAGGCACAACACAAGTCTGAGTTTAGATTTATTTCAATAACTTGAAAGCTTGAATATTACACTTTTACCATAGCCTTTCTTTTAAGGGATTCCTGATAATTTTGAGATGGTCTTTATATGCCTTAAACCTGGGTGAGGGGTTATGTAACTATAATCCCAGCACTTAGGAGTTAGAGGCAGGCTGATCCTGAGTTCCTACCTCAAAACCAAATATAACATAAAAAGGACAGGAACAATAATAGCAAATTGACTAAAAAGGCAAGATGGTCCAGTGCAGCTCTGGCCCCAGAAACCGTAGCTTTTATATGTTCTTAAGACAGGTAAACCCTCTGGAGAACTTTGCACAAATTGTTCTTTTTGTCTTATGGCCCCAAACCATCTTGTCTTTCACGTGACATTTCTGTTTAATTCTTAAGCACAATATTGCTTTCTCAATGAAAATTTATATAGCTCCTCAAAAGAGATCAAATTCTCTTTCTGCATCCCTTCAGAGACTCCTAGGGGAGGAGGCAGCTGCTTTTAATTTGTGTCTCATTATTTGTATATTACATTTTCTTGAAGAGGTTATTTAAAAGTTGAAGCTGCTGTACTTTTACTCATTAATATATTCTCACTAAGATTATTGATTACAGAAAGTAAAATGGTTATTATAAGTGAATATATTTATTAAGTTGCACAAGTGAAGATATATATATATATTACCAGACTGGTATAGTGCCTAATGTCTTATTCCCAAGACTTGATAGACTGAAGTAGGCTTATTGTAGTCTCAAGACAACTTGGGTATATACTGCAACATCAGCATCCAGAGTAGCAAAGGAATAATGGTAACCAAATAACAAGAAAAAAAACGAGTCCTATTCCACTTTGTCCCTAGGGAATTCAAAATTGGGTATTGTGTCTCCTTAGACTGGTGGGAAGAAAGACAAAGGGAATTGTGTGGTTAAGATTGAGGGTGATAGTTTATGCTCTGGGTGCAGAGGGGATGCTGAGGAGGATTTGGGGGATCTTGGTTTGTGTTTTATGATTGTGTAAATCACTGACTGCAGATGGGTGAAGGAGTATATGGATTAAGTTAGCGACCACTGACATAATCCAGGCAAGAGATCATCTTGACAAATAACACCTTTGCCTAGAGTGTTTTGGCGGAGGTGTGGAAATGTGGTCTGATACAGGACATATTTTGAAAGCAAAGCTCATAAGGACTTGCTGACAGATACAAGGCATATGTAGAAAGAGAGACCTTGAGGAGGGTTTCGGGATGTTTTGTCCACTTAATAAACTGTGACAATGGGGTTGATAATTATGAAAGGGGAAAATATTATTTTACCAAATCTAAGCAAGATTTTAAGAGGAGACCAGGACCTTAGTTTTAGACTAGTGGGTTTTGACATATTAGAAGTTCTAATACGGGTACCACTTCAGATTTACCTTTATTGGTCCAGGTTACAAAGGACTAGAAACAAAAGAGTTAAGCCATAATACTGGATGAGATCTCATAGACAGCACAAAGCAGCTGGCAGTGAATGGTGGTATGTAAGAACACGCAGTAAAGTATGATCTCTCAGGTTTGAGGTGAAGAAAAATGCTGGAGAAGTTGTGGTGATGATTTAGTACATATTTTTTATGACAGGTTCTGAAAGATAATGATGGATGATTCATGACTGGATTTAGTAACACATAGTTCCTTTTAGTGATAAATAAACAATCTCATGAGGACTGTGAGAACTAAAATACATGTGTTGGAATTTCAGAGAATAATAGGAAATTTTTAATATCCATTTTATATCATATCATTGTTTTTCCCTCAAAAAATGTGGTTAAATGTAGGTATGACGGCGAATGCTTGCAATCATAGCATCCAGTAGACAGAAGCAGGCAGATGGTTTGGAGTTTGAACAGAACTGTTATATGAGGAATTCTAGGACATCCCAGACTATATACAATGATAAACTGTCTAAGAAACAAACAAACAAAAACAAAGCAAAACAAGATGTACTGTGTGGATTACTGGATATAACAATATTTCACACACAAGAGAAAACCTTTGAAGGCAGTGTTCTCTGAAGTAATGCAGTTCAAGAAAAAATAAATCTTCTGGCTTGAGGTTCCCAGGGAGAAGGCTAATTAATAGAATAGGCTATTAAGAGGGCAAGAGACAAAGTCAAGGCCGTTGTGTAGACATAGATGAAGGTAAGTATGTTATTATACAGTAGGCTCTGGGAAGTCAGTTCTGATGGCTTTTGCACTTGCATTTCTACAAGAAACATTTTAGCAATAATGAGGGTGAGTCTATAGGTTATTGTTGGAAGACAGAGAATGAGATGTGGACTTAACTTTGGTTTTTTTTTTTGTTTTTTTTTAGCTTGACTCTTCTGTGTTCTTTTTTTTTTTAATTTTATTTTCTAAGTTTATTTTTTACATTCCAAATCATTTCCCCTTTCCCGTTTCCTCCCTCCCCGAAAGTCCCATAAGCCCCCTTCCCTCCCTCTTTTCCCCCATTCAACCCCTTCTCGTTTCTCTGTCCTGGCGTTCCCCTACATCCAGTCTTTCCAGGACCAGGGGTCTCTCCTTCCATCTTCTTGGAAATCTATTGATATGCGAATTGTGTCTAGGGTATTCCGAGATTCTGGGTTAATATCCCCTTATCAGTGACTGTATACCATGTGTGTTCTTTTGTGATTGGGTTACCTCACTAAGGATGATATTTTCAAGTTCTGACCATTTGCCTAGGAATTTCATGAATTCATTGTTTTTAATTGCAGAGTAGTTTTCCATTGTGTAAATATACCACATCTTCTGAATCCATTCCTCCGTTGAGGGACATCTGGGTTCTTTCCAGCTTCTGGCTATTATAAATAAGGCTGCTATGAACATAGTGGAGCATGTGTCCTTATTGCATGCAGGTAAAGCCTCTGCGTATATGCCCAGGAGTGGTATAGCCGGATCCTCCGGGAGTGTTATGCCCAGTTTTCTGAGGAACCGCCAGACTGCTTTCCAGAGTGGTTGTACCAGCTTGCAATTCCACCAGCAGTGGAGGAGTGTTCCTCTTTCTCCACATCCTCACCAACAACTGCTGTCTCCTGTGTTTTTGATCTTAGCCATTCTGACTGGTGTGAGATGGAATCTCAGGGTTGTTTTGATTTGCATTTCCCTAATGACTAAGGATGATGAACATCTCTTTAGGTGCTTCTCAGCCATTAGATATTCTTCAGGTGAGAACTCTTACATTAGATATTCTTGCCCTCTTAATCTAATGTACATTAGATATTCTTCAGGTGAGAACTCTGTACCCCATTTTTTAATAGGGTTACTTGCCTCTCTGGAGTTTATGGACTTAACTTTGAATGTGAGAAAAAAAAACTGCACACAGTAAATATAGCAACCTGGTTGGCTATCTGTGTGGGTCAATGTTCACAAATACATCACAAACCAAGGTTTCATTAAGCCCTAGGCATGTTCAGCTAGGAGAATGTAGAGAGTGGGGAAAAAGTTGTAATTCATTCAAATCTGGGTTTCTCTAAATACCAAGAATACAGGGATTAGTAAGATAGACTAACTCATTCCAATAAGTAGTTATAAGAGTCACAACAGAATTCAAGCTGAGGAATGAGGAACGCAAGAAACAAATGTTGGAATGATGAGACATGTATTCTAGAAATAGATTTTTAGAATAAAATTGATTTCTCCCAGGATTTATATTCAACATGTTAGGGAATTTTTTTTTCACAGTGGATAAACACAATAACATATTATCTGCTCTAAATATCTCCACATTATCTAAAACCTATTCATAAGTGTTAAAATTATCAATAACAGAGTTTCTTTATTTTTCATTTACATATTCAAAGCCACAGGGATACCAAAGCATGTCTGCACATGTGCAAAACCTTGTTTCTGAACATGCACATTGTGTGCAGAAGCTTAGAATGAGTTTTTGAGATCCAGGATAAGTCATGGTTGCAAAGATTTCATAATAGTTTTCCGGACTAATAAGAATGAGAATTTTTACCTGAAGAAGATGGTAAGAAGTATTCCAATTAGTGAGGAAATCCAGATTAATTGATTTGATAACTTAAAAGAGTGAGAAATTGCTTCTAGAGAAAAAGACTATTAATTTAAAAGATAAAATAAGACATCGTATGAAATGTCATGGCTTTATGAATAGCCTTGTATAATTTGACTCAATCAATACATTGTGGATCATAATATTTTAAACTATTCATTATTTTCCTTCACCCTCCTTCTATTTTCCTTTCATATGTTGAAGAGGCAAGAAAACTAAATTTCCCTTCGAATAATTTTTACCAGTGTTCTGCGTCCAATTAAAGCTTTACTAATCCAAAACAATTGCACAATATTTGACAGCAGAGCTGAACTGGCATGAGAGAGAACTGGGTCACAAAGTACCAACACCCAGCCTGCTCAGGTGCTGTGGATGGTCAGGAGCTGGAAGTGGTTGTGAGTGGGACAGCCCGTTTCATCACCTCTGAAGCTGGGAGGGTCAGAAGCTTCCATATGATTTTAGATTTGATGGGTGCCTTTGAGACTCTTTAAGAGTCTAGGTCCCTAGCCTCATATCTCTTTATGCTGATTCCAAATAATTTGGAATATTATTCAATATGTACTGACAAATATTCAGTTGTTTGAATGCATGAAATCTGTTCTCTGGAAGATCCTACAATAGAAACATAGAATGTTCTATGAAGTCAGGAATTTAATAAGACCAATGAGTGGCTTACACATTAAAATAACTTTGAGTCCATGTTAGAAATACACATTCCTAGCATCCATCCTCTAACTGATGCAATAAGGAACTTAATACATGCTGCTCCAGGGTTCTGCGTAGTAGTTTTGAGTGCAGTGCTGTTGTTTGACTTTGGATGTAGAGAAGTGACTCAGAGATATACATAAAATCTGATATGCAAAATATTCCTTTCCATATCTTTGGAAGTCATGTAGAGTACTTGGTAGATAAAAAAAAGAGACACATTGGCAAGGACTATTTATCAAGCCATCCTTAAAAGAATGCAACCTTTCTGGCCTAGCAAAGACACAATATAGAGTAATTATTTTGTATTGTTTGCAATCATTTTAAAGATACATGGGGGGGAGAGAAGGAGAGAGAGAGAGAGAGAGAGAGAGAGAGAGAGAGAGAGAGAGAGAGATCTTAGCTATATATACTGAGCATCTGAGTATATGATCCCAGAATCCTTATAGTGTACCTAATTTAGATAATAACCATCATGTTTCTTAAAACTTACCCTTTAAAATTAGTAAAATTAATTTGCTGAGAAGCATTAACTTTTAAACACATTTAATCATTATTATAACTATTATTATAAGTCAAAAAAGCATCCCAAATATTTGATAAATATTAACAAATGTCTCAGATTTTTAATTTGCTTACTTGCATATATACGTATGTGTTCATATGTGCATACATGTATATCCACTCTTATAATTCCTATAGTTGTAGCAGTTATCACATCTCAGCCTTAAGTCTACATGACAAGATATTCCCACAATATCTAGCATTTGCTGAATATTTATCATGTTTTATGGAGTGTTCTACTATTTTAAATCATTTCCTTTGTATTGTATCTTGATCTCATATAGAGTGAAACTGTATCTCAGCAGAAAAATAAGAACTTCTCACATAAAGAACACAAGCTATTTATGAGCCTCTGATAATAGGTCTTCTGTGTGTTACTGTATTTTTGGAGTTGTGTTTTAAATACAGATGCGCACCTTGTTAGGAACAAGTAAGATGTGATATGTCTCAACCATCTTCACTCTAAAATTGCCTTACTTCTCCATCTTAGAGTTTCCTTGACTTATTCTACTGCTCCACAGAGAGGATATCCCACAAGCTCCTTGACAGTTATTTTATTCAAATCTTGACACAATATGGAGAATCTAAAACTGTTAACATTTTAAGAATTTTGACTAGTAGGTTCCTAACATAAATGCCAAAACAGGTTTTAAATGTATGATTTCGGCTATCTTTTTAGTTTTTGACAAGAGGTATTTAATTCTTTAAGATTCTAACTGAAATATTGTATCTGGTACTTTAAGGTGGTTTCCATTCAAACTGTCATCATTAATGCATTAAGTCTTTCTATCATTTTAATCAGTATTTTGTGGTTACTTACTAATAACCTTTCCCCACATAGGAGGCAGCATTATATAGCAGAAGAGAAATGGTCTCATCATAGACTCATTAACCTCACTAAACTCATTTACAGTTACTTACCTTTATGTGAAAATTGTAACTTTATCAGGATATGGGAATATGTATGAAGCAAATGTATATGAGCTATTAATATAACATAATAGTAAACATAATATAAAATGTTAAATGTCCTTCATTTTATCACTATTAATTTTTTGTAGATTTCTTTGCAACCTATGTTCAGAAGAGTTTTACAACCTGTATAGTTTCCTAATATGAGGAGTGAGATTTAGCCATATAGGTGGAGAAAAAGAGATGCCTTGCTTTACATATGTTTTGAATTGGTGTTAGGAAAAGGGTATTCATTAGAATTTACTCCCTAATAAAATTACTTTTGATTAAGGAGTAAATTGCTAGCAAATCAAATAACCTCTTTGCATGTTTATGTCAATTAAACTTTAGTGGATCATATGGAAATTCTAATTTTAATTGTGTGAATAATTATATACTTCTTTCCAGAATGACTCATTAATTTACATTCCAATGAAACATGTGCAAGGCTCTCCTGTTCTCCACATGGTCACTAGGACATACCAGTTTTAGTCTCTTTAGTACCAGCTATTCTTACTGGAGTCTAGTGACTAATCTTGACGATTCTGATTTGCATTTTGCTGGGGATTAATGCTCAGCATTTTCTCATCTTTGACATTATTTTGACAATTTTTTCTGTATTGAATAAGATATTTTTATTTGCTATTGAGTTTTCAGGCTTCATTATACAGACTCTACATCAACCCCTTGTCAAATGAAAAACGTGCATCTTGTTTTCATCCTCCCAGCAAACACAACACTGCACATATATCCACCAGGAATGAAATCAGTATGTCAAAGAGACAATTCTATTAATGACCTAATTGCAATTCTATTCACAATAGCCTAGTTAAGTGCCCATCAAATGGCAAATGCTTAACCAAATATGATGCAAACCCATAGTGAAATACTATTTAGTTATGAAATTGAATAGGGATACCACTATTTGTAATAAAACAATTGAAGCTGGAGATTAGTAGGTTAGTTGACATAAGACAGTCAAAGAGATAAGTAGAGCATGGTTTTACTTATTCTGGAATCTAAAGTGATGGTGTACTATGTGAGAGTACTGTGTGACTATCAGAGGCTAGAAGAGGATATTGCTCAAAGAAAACTACATTGTTGAGAGATAGGAATAAAGGCCCCATTGTGCTTATGCAGAGTATTGTCACTAGAGAAAGTGACAAGGTACTGCACGTTCTGTGTGGTCAGTGTGTGTTTATTATATTTTTATTATTTTAAACAGTTTTTAGATTTAAACATATTTTGATCATATTTTCCTTTCCCGAAGTCCTTCTAGGACTTCTCCCCTTCTACCCACCTAACTTCACATTCTTTCTTAATAAACAAACAAAATCCCCATACAAAAACAAAGCCCTGCAAACCAAGAAAACAAAATACCCTCCCCCAATACACCTGTAACCAAAAAAAAGCACATAAAAACTGAGGAGTCCATTATATGTTGGCCAACTATGCCTGAATATAAGGTCTGTCCTGGAGTAGTTGATATACAGTGTCACTCAATTAGAGAAAACAGATTTATTTCTCTTCCCAAAAGGCATAAGTGATAATTCAATTATTCACATTAGGCTAGGTTTTCATTCATTCATTCATTCATTCATTCATTCATCCATCCATCCATTTGTTTGCTCATTCCTTCATTCATTTTTTAAAAAATATAACAGAATAAATTATAATATGATAAAACAAAATTTATCATACCAAAGTTGGACAAGACAAACCAACAGAATAAAAAGAGCCCAAGAAAAGGCCAAAGAATCAGAGATCCATTCATTTAAGTACTCAGGAATCACAATACAACACTAAACTGGAAGCTATAGTATATACACAGAGGACCTGGTGCAGACCCATGCAGGGCCTGTGTGTGTGTAACGTATTCATTTATTCATTCATTTGTTATTTATGTATTTATTTTAGATATTTTCTTTATTTACATTTCAAATGTTATCCCCTTTCCTCATTTCCCCTTCAAAAACCCACTATTCCATCCCCCCTCTCCCTGTTCACCATGACCGCTTCCCCTACAGTGGGGCAAGGAGCCTTCACAAGACCAAGGGCTTCTCCTCTTATTGATGTCTGACAAGGCCATCTTCTGCTACATATGCAGCTGGAGCCATGGGTCCCTCCATGTGTACTCTTTGCTTGATGGTTTACTCACTGGGAGCTCTGGGTGGTCTGGTTGGTTGATATTGTTGTTACTCCTACCTGGATGCAAAGCCCTTCAGCTCCTTCAGACCTTTCTCTAACTCCTCCCTTGGGGACCCCATGCTCAATCCAATGGTTGGCTGGGAGCATCTGCCTCTGTATTTGTCAGACTCTGTCAGAGCCTCTCAGGAGACAGCTATATCAGGCTCCTGATATAGCTGCACTTCTTGGTATCCACAATGGTGTCTGGATTTGGTAACTGTATATGGGATAAAACCAGTTACACTGAAACTAATAGAAGAGAAAATGGGGTAGAGCCTCGAGCACATGGCACATGGGAAAATTTCCTGAATAGAACACCAGTTGTTTATGCTCTAAGATCAAGAATCGACAAAAAAAATAAAATAAAATAAAATTGCAAAGCTTCTGTAAGGCAAAGGACACTGTCAATAGGACAAACTGGCAACCAACGAATTAGGAAAAGATCTTTACCAACCCTACATCTGATAGAGGGCTACTATCAAATATATACAAAGAATTCAAGAAGTTAGACTCCAGAGAACCAAATAATCCTATTAAAAATGAGGTACAGAGATAAAGATTTCTCAATGTTTGAGGAATACCAAATGGCTGAGAAGCAACTAATGAAATGTTCAACATCCTTAGTCATCAGGGAAATGCAAATCAAAACAACCCTGAGATTATACCTCATACCGTCAGAATGGCTAAGATGAGAAACTCAGGGGACAGCAGAAAGAGGAACACTTCTCCATTTTTGCTGGGATTGTAAGCTGGTACAACCACTCTGGAAATTAGTTTGGCAGTTCCTCAGAAAATTGGAAATAGTACTACCTGAGGACCCAGCTTTACCACTCCTGTGTATATACCCAAAAGATGCTCCAACATACAACAAGGACACATGCTCCACTATGTTTATAGCAGCCTTAGATTTATAATATCCAGAAGCTGGAAAGAACCCACATGTCCCTCAATAGAGGAATGGATATAGAAAATGTGGTATATTTTACACAATGGAATACTACTCAGCTATTAAAAACAATGAATTCATGAAATTCTTAGGTAAATGGATGGAAGTAGAAAGTATCATCCTGAGTGAGATAACCCAATCACAAAAGAACACACATGATATGCACTCACTGATAAGTATATATAAGCCCAAAAGCTCAGAATACTCAAGATCCAATTCATAGACTACATGAAGCTCAAGAATTAGGAAGACCAAAGCATTGATACTTCAGTAGGTCTTAGAAGGAGGAACAAAACACCCACGGGAGGCAATATAGAGAAAAAGTGTAAAGACTGAAGTAAAGGCCATCCGGGCCTTAATTCTTAATTGCCATGTTATACAAACTAATGAACATTTGAACCCAATGAAGTTAGAATCCATTTGATATAATTAGTAAATGGTGCCATTACTGTGGTTAAAAGTTTAATACCTAAGTTTTATTAGGGGAAACTTCATTCCCAAACAGTTATGATTATCATAAGTGCAGTAGCTAAAAGGAAAACCACAGTTTCCACCAGTTAGCAGCAGTGCAGATATACCTCTGTTTAGGATATTGGTTAGTGAGTTAATAAGGACATGTTTGCTCAGCTCCCTGGTTGTTAGAAGGAATCATGACTATGGGGTTGTAATATTGACATACTGCTTTCCTTCTAGATTCTGAATCAGCTGAATTTTCAGATCCTGAGGGTTTAGTGACTGAATGCCAACATAATATCTATTCCAACATGGATTTATTAGTCAGTAGCTGTAGGTTTTTGATCTGCCTGTCTTTATATGTTGCTGCATATACAGAGAAGCGATATACAACCATGTCCTCAGGATGTGCTCAGACTCTTTGGGGGGGAATAAAACTGGTAAGAATCTTGAGAGTCATCCCAAATCTCTGCCAACCACAATCTCATAACTGTATTTGAGAATTTCCTTAGTGTTTTCATGAGTGAGCTTGATTGGAGTGAAACTGATGGGTAAGGTTTTGTTTTAATTTCAAATGACTTCACTCTTTTATTCCCCCTGAAATGTCAAACCCTATTGTTATGTTCTATAGAAGAACATTCATCTACCTCAGTCTAAATGTCTAAATACCAAGAATGTTTCACAATTTTAGTATTTTCTATTCATTTTATTTTTGATTATAATATAGATACATTACAGTTACATTATTTTCCCCTTCTCTCTCCTTCCTCAAAACCCTCCCACCAATCTCTGCTCTCTTTTGAATTTATGGCTTCCTTTTTCATTAATTGCTATTACATATATTCTTACTCATATACACACATTATATTTCTAACTATAACCTGCTCCGTCTGCATAATATTACTCATATGTATGTTTTTATCGTTGACTGTTTCGTATTAGATAACCAACTGGTGTGTTCTTCCAGGGCAAGACTATGTCTCCCAATTGCAAAATTCCTTAGAACCTCTAGTACTTTGTGTAAGATTTCTATATTTTGGGCTTTCTTTTGTGATGGATCAGTTTTCATATTGATCTTGTTTGTTTAAAGCATAAAACCCAGCCCAGTCTTTGTATAGTGGGAACCTTGTTGCTTGTTTTATTCTCTTGTCAGGTACTTGAATGTCTGCATTCATGTTAAGTTTTTAAATGTTGCTCCAACTGCAATAGGTCATTTAACTAGTTTCTTTCATTGATCTATTGTTGAGCACTCTGCCCATCAGATTCAAACTTCTCCTCATTAATCATGGATATAGGCCATAAAGTATAGAATAACCACACTACAATTCATAGACGCAAAGAACCCAAATAGCAAGGAGGGCCCAAGAGAGAATGTTTGATTTTCACTCAGAAGGGAAAATAAAATAGATATCAGAGGGGTATGGAGACCGGATGGGGGAAGAGATCGTGGAAGGTGTAGGTAGAGTGAATCATGTTCCCATAAAGAGGCTAACTGGGCTGCCTTGTCTGGCCGCAGTGGGAGAGAATGGGCCGAGTTCTGCAGTAACTTGACATGTGTCAGGGTGGGGGGGATACCTAGGAGGGTCTTCCCTTCTCAGAGTAGAAAGGGAGAGGGGGTAAGGGTGGGCTATGTGAGAGGGCTACATGGAAGAGAGGGGGGCCTATGATCTGGATTTAAAGTGAATAAATAAATAAAAACCAATGATTGATATATATATATATATATATATATATATATATAGAGAGAGAGAGAGAGAGAGAGAGAGAGAGAGAGAGAGAGACAGAGAGCGAGACAGAGAGAGAGACAGAGAGAGAGAGAGACAGAGAGAGAGACAGAGAGAGAGAGAGACAGAGAGACAGAGAGAGAGAGAGAGAGAGAGAGAGAGAGAGAGAGAGAGAGAGAGAGAGAGAATGCTCTGTAGGCTTCCCTATACAGGGAATTTTTTCTTATGGAAGCATTTTCTCAAATGAGTTTCCCTGCTCTCAGTTGACTGTAGCTTGTCTCAAGCTGATATAAAACTCGCCAGCACAATATGCAATGATAGAAAGGTTGGTGAGATGGCCCTGCAGATAAGAGTGGTTACCACAGAAACATGAAAACCTGTGTGCAAAATTCCTCCCACTGACATATAAAGCATAGCTTGGCTGCCTACATCAGAACCCCAGATGGATAGAAATGAGCCTCATGCTGGAACTTGCTGGCTGCTAGACTAGTTCAAGGCTCAATGAGAGACTCTAGCTTAAGAAAATAAGACATAGTGTAATAGAGCAGGACACCTAATATCTTCCTATGGCCTCAACACCAAAAATTATATTTTTTTTAGTTTTTTTTCTCACAAAGTCATGCTTTTCTACTTACTTGCTCCATGTCTATGGGGGAGATGATAAGAAGTCTCCTGCTTCTACACATCTTACAGTTATGTTTTAAAGAAAACCAAACACATGATAAGAAGGAAGAAATACCTTACAATGTTCAACCAAGAGAATTGAAACTCATTTTAAAAATCTGAAATATGTCCTTATTGAAGATATCAATGAATTGCTTAGATCCTGCTCTCCTCTCACTTCTCCATACTCCTTCCTTCCCATGAGCGCCCTCTCCAATTATGATATTTGATCTATTTCACTTGTCTGTTCCCTGGCCTAAGTTCACAGCACACTATAAATTCCATAAGGGTAGGAGCTAGGAATTTCTCCTTTTGATTTAAAAGCCTAAGAGTTGCACATAGTAATGGAGTACATATGTGATTTTTAAAGCATAATAACACTAAGAATTCAAATGAGATTAAATTATGGATCTCCTCAAATACTGTTTTCTTCTTTTAGAAAGATTCTTACTCCATGTCTTAGGCTAGATTTACTCTCAAAATTCTTCTACTCCCTCTGACTCACAAGCCCTAGGACTGTGAACATGCACTGCTATGCCTAGCTTTTAGTGGTTTTGGTTTTGTTATTCTACATTCTTTTTCAATCACTCCACCATTGATTATCTACGATAAATTGATTGAAGGGAAGGAAGATAGTTTTTTAAAAATGGAGGAAGAGATGGATTAAAGTATCTCTACTTTCTGATATCAGGATCAGGATGCTACAGAAAGGAAAACTAGAAAATAAAATCTCCCTTTCCCTTTCTCTTTCCCTTTCCCTTTCCCTTTCCCTCTCCTTCTCCCTCTCCCCCTCCCTCTCCCTCTACAGTCCCTCTTCCTTTTCTCTCTCCATCTCCCTCTTTCTCTCTTTCCTTCCTCTGCCTCTCCTTATCTGTCCCCCTCCTCTTCCCACTCTCTGATTCTGTGTCCCCATCTCTTTCTTGGTCCTCTGTGTGCATGCGTGTGTGTGTGTGTGTGTGTGTGTGTGTGTGTGTGTGTGCATGTATGTATTGTTATCATTGCTATTTTGATTTGGTTTGTCACTTTAAAACATGCTATTCTTCTTTTTCCAATCACTTCGTCTAGAAACCTCCGTCTCAAAGATGAAGAAATCTCTACTTCAACTTGTGATGGCCACTTTATTAAATGTTGTCAGTGATGCTCCTGGCTTTTCTTCATTCTTTTGAACAACCTCTGTCGCTTTAATGGTGAGTAGAGATTTATTACTGGCATTTCTCATATTTTCCTCAAAATGTTTTTTGACATTAAAAACTATGAAAAAGAAGTAATGATTTGAAGGTTTGAAGACACAGCAGAAGAGGAAGTACTGACAAACTTTGTGGAATCTCAATAGTGTGCAAAGCATTGCAAGTGTTTTGGATTGTATGTTCCCGTTCACCATTGCTGAAGCCTTAACACTGAATCCAAAACATCTTGTCTTTCCCATTGAAGAGCGCCAAGTCAATTCCACACTATATTAACTTAGAGAAATTAATTTACGTTTTCTTTTTCTAGCTTTTTCTTCTGAGGCTCTTAGCATAAACATATAGTTTTAATCTGCCATGCAGCTTATTTTGTTACTCAAGGAATTATATAGAATTGAATTTTGTGGTTCAGTTGGCTAAACTTGGGGTTGAAAACTAAACATTCTGGGGGAAAATGGATAAGAATATCTTACATTTGTTGAACATAGCCAAAAAATTTATTTTTAATAATGGAACTACAGATGGGATGCCATCTGTCAGAGGTTGGTTGGCTCTTGAAGCAGTGTTTACATCTGGGGATATGGTGCTGTCTTTGCAAGAAGAATCACTATTGGTTTAAACTTGAAGAGGAGGTATAGGAGAATCGTGAATACTGTGAACTGCTAAGGATAGGATCAGTATGTTTGGATGCATACAGTTTTCATACATTTGGAAGGGGAACTGAAAGAAAATCTGTTCATTGAAATTATGTGATGATAATAAAAATAATTGTAAATTTTTAGGCACTGAAGGTTTTTTTTTTACTCCCTTGAAAAAACTATTAGTATGACATGAAAAATAATCGACATTGAGTGTTTTGTGCTTTCAGCTTCACTTGTAAATCTCCCTGATAATCGTTAACATAGTCTTTGTTGTGATTACAAAAAGATAAAGAGATATTAAGATATGTTTTGTGGGGGTGTGGTGAGGTATGGGGAAAGGGGTTGCCTTGGTGGGCCTATGCCATGGCATCCTTTCCCCTTGAGGGACCAGCCACACAACAGTATAGCATAGATTAGAGTTTATTTCGGACATGGAAAGGGGAGTTAAGAGAGTAGTAGAGGTGGAGAAAGGTGGAGAGGAGGAGATAGTAGAGAAGTAGAGGCTGGCCATGACCACTTGGAGAGAGGGGGAAGGGAAGGGGGAAGGGAAGAACCTAAGAAGGCAAAAGTAAGTAAGTAAGAGAATAAAGAAGAGAGGGGGTGGCAAGCAGCCCTTTTTATAGTGGGCCAGGCCTACTGGGCTTTGCCAGGTAACTGTGGGGGTGGAGTTCAGACAGAATACCAACATCTTTTTATTTTTGATCCCCTCAATTTATCAAAAACTTATTAAAAAGAGAGATATTTCTTTCTTTCCATTTTAAAAATTACTTGACATGATTTTATTCTGTTTCATTATGCAAAATTTATTTTATTTTAAATTGATTTCATAATTTAAGACATATGAACAGAAGAATACTGATTATAAATCCAGTAAGTCAAATTTTATAACTTCTTCTTAATATATAAATTTAAAACATGCACACTTGTGTGAGTACCACAGAGATTTTGATAAACATGTACGTTTTGTAATGTTTAAAATAAGATTATTGTTTTTTCAACCATTTATTATTTCCTTATTGTAAGTAAATACAAAATCCTTTCTTTTCACTTTTTAAGACTGTGCGGCTCGACAAGATGGAACCCATACTCAACACTGCTTGGATGACCAAGGTACTAAGACTACAGAGCCCAGGAACCTAGGGTAAAATCAAATAATACTGGTCTTAAAAAAAAATCTAGTGTCAAAATGACTCCTAATGATATTCTTCTCTACTAATAGATCAGTACCTTGTTCAGCCATCATCAGAGAAGCTTCCTGGGAGGCAGAGAGATCATAAGAGCCAGCAGGTATAGCCGACCCATGACTCCAACCACATGTGTAACAGAGTAAATGTTTAAAATAAGATCAGATTTCAGGGATGACCAAGGAACTGCCTCCCATTCCATAGTGTTTCCTGAGCTCTGAGGCATGTGATTTGGTGAAGACATCCTATTTGGGGCTGAGTGTTCCAACGTCTCCCACACTGAGTATTATGTGCCCGTGGGTTTTTATATTTGTTGCCATTTTCTGCAAGAGGAAGCTTCTCTGAAGATGGCTGAACATTTTGCAGGTACTGATCTATGAGTAGAGAAGAATGTAATAATCTGTGAGTATGGCCTTTTTGGACATCAATGAGAGGAAAGATCCTTGGTCCTTTGGAGCCTTGATGCCCCAGTGTAGGGGAATGCCAGGGCATGGAGGCAGAAGTGGATGGGGGAGCAGCCTCATAGAAGCAGGGGGAAGGGGGATGGGATAGTGGATTTTGGAGGGAAAACTAGGAAAGTGCATAATACCTGAAATGTAAATAAAGAAAACATCTAATAAAGAAATAATAAGTGTAAAAATATGGCAATAAAGAAGGTAAAGGAAAAAAGGGAAAAAAAGAATTAAGGCTTGGTTGAAGGAAGGGGATGAAGGCAGTATGTTGTCCTCAGACTATTCCTCCCAGTCCTTCTGAAATGCCCCATCTCTTTCCATCTGTGCTCCCTGCCATGCTTTCTATCTGAACATATAGCAGCCATAAGTAAAGTACCCTAGTGTTCTTGACTTAGACCTTTAACTATGGGTCAAAAAATAACACTTTCCTGTTTTAAGGAGTTTTATTATTTAAATTTGACAAATACAACTGTTAAGTGATAGGAAACTAACATGCGAACTAAACACAGAAGTATATAAAAATTACAAAGATTGTAGAGGATAAATTCTTACAAAGAATTATTAGTATGGCATATCATACTAGTTTATAGTCATCCCTATAAATGACAATGAGTTATGATATAAATGATAACTATATATAAAAGAGATGATGGATCTGATTATTGATTTTATTCTATTTATAGTCATGTTCTCAGAACATAACAAAAGACAAAGTAGTCAAATACAAGAAGTCTAAAGTAAAAATATAGAACAAATTCTTATTTGAAAATAATATGCTAGTTACTATGAGATATTTACAAATCTTTATATTCGAATATGTAATTAACCATATAACTGAACAACCTTTATGGGAACAAGAAAAATATACAAAGATTGTCTGTAATTCAATGTATGAGCCTTGTTTCATAAACTATGAATATACATCAAAATTACTTAAAAGAAAACTGATGAAACTATGAAAACAGTTAACTTATACCTAAATAAAATATGTTAATGCTTCATAGGCAAGCTTCAATTTTATAGGCCTATCAATTATCCAATAATTAATATTTCAATTTTAATGAAATTTTCAAAAATATTTTTTATGGAATATGAAACTTTAACTATAGGAATGAGGATTGAGAAGTACACAAGGATTCCTTAAGGAAGAAAAAGAGTGAGAACAAGTCACATTAGACAGTATTATAACTGAGTAGTTAAGTTGCTATTTTTCTTAATATAAACACACACACACATACACATGATAAAAATATAGAAAGGCGATGCTGAGGCTATATTTATAATATTAACATAAACACTATTTTACATAAAACTAAATACCAATTCATAAAACTCATTACACTGATAATAATGATAACCTACCATGTGCACCTATGTATCAGGAAGCTCACAACCAAGTCACAGACTGGAAAGCATGTTAATAATATGCATAGGCAAAATTAGTACTTACAATGCACAAAGAATTCTAATAATCAATAAAACAACACTCAACTGCAAAAAAAAACCCAAACAAACAACAAGCAATATGTAAAGAAAAGGCTGAACCTCATAAATAATTTGAAAAATCAATTTCTTTCCTAGTACATGCTGAAAAAAATCAGCATAACAAATTACACCACTATGAAGGATGTGGACAACAAAAAGCTCTTATGCTCTGTGGTGCAAATTACAGTATAAGCACCACTTCAATCCTGTCAATGTTAAAACTATCTACTGGAATACAAGGTAGACCAACAATGCCACCTCTAGAAGTCTAAGATACCAAAATTCCCACTGCATATGCATAAAAGAGATAGAAATGGTAACTTGCATGGGAAATAGCCTAATACTTTCTCGTGGATGAAAAACACACATGTCAAAAACAGATAAAGATATAACCTCTTACTCTCTATAATATTGTTTTTCTATATGCTTTTAGGGGTTGACCACTTGGCACTGAAAATGAGTTGATTGATGTGCTCTTCTCTAGAGAAGCCTACTTCTCCTGCTTCTGGCTTTCCTCAGTTGCCCAAAGTTTTGTTTCTTTTGTTGTTGTTGATTTGTTTTAGTTTCGTTTTGTTTGTATTTTGTGGTCTTGAGACCTCATGGGCTTTCCCCCTTCAGTTTGGCATATCCATTGTTGTTATCCTTGTTTCATATGTATATACATAATTCATGTATAAAAATCAGAGAGAGAGAGAGAGAGAGAGAGAGAGAGAGAGAGAGAGAGAGAGAGAACGAAGCATGGATTTGAAGAAGATTGAGGAGGGATGTATGAAAGTGTTTGGGAAAAGGAAATGGAAATGAGAAACAATGTAATTATAATCTTTAACTTCTCAAAAAAATGAAAATAAAAACATAAAGAAAATGGGACCCATATTACCAGCTTTTGAAACAATACTTCATTAATGGAGACTAATAGGTAGTGCAATTAAATAATTCCATGTCGAGGTTACTCATTTCAAACAGTGGTTACTTCTGGAGAGAAGGATGCAACAAGGCAAAGTGGGTCTTTAGCAGTTCCTGTCACACATTGTCCCTGGGGAGGAAGTGTGAATACTGGGGAGGAAATGAAGAGGAAGCATGAAGTCTTGAGAGAACATGGAGACCACAACCAGTCAGTCTGTTTCTAAGTCACCTTCATTATTGTTTGTTATCTTTTTAAATGTTGACCATTTCATGACCGTGAAAAACAATTTTAGCCCTAGTTCAAGGAAAGTGATAATCAAGAAAATCTAGGTTAGAAGAGGTTATTTTTTTCTTGGAAATGTTAAAGAGTAATTAGTGAAAACAAATGACTGCTTGTTGTGGCTTTCTAATATTTTTCTGCCATGACCTATATCAGTAAGTGTGTTTTCCCTCATTGACCTAACAGAAGGTTTACAATACATTCCTTAAACCTTATTCTGCTTGATACACTGGCTTTTCTTTCACTTGCTTTGATTTATTTTCTAGTCTATATTGCATTATTCTGAGCTGTTGTCTGTGTTACATATGTCTGCCATGCCTCAATTTCAGTTTCATGGAATAAAAATGTAATTTCTGACCAATTATACTGATTTTGGGCCTCCATAGTAGATTATGGATTATGACTTAAATTTGATGTGAAAATATGTGTACATCAGATCTTCAATTTGATTCTTACCCTGGTATTGCCTGTGCAATCCTTCATTACTCTATCAAATATGTTGCCTCATTTGAAATTGGAGAAATAAAAATGATAAAATCTGCAGGTCCATTTACTTACTATTTACTCAGGGATGATCATGTGCCATATCCTTATTAATTAGTGAAAACTTCAAATCATTCATGCTTATTGAAGACCTTCCAGTAATCTAAGAGCCTACAATATTCTAATTTCTCTACAAAATAACATAGTAGAGAATCAGAAATTCATAAACTTCAGCATATACAATCAGTTCAATTAGACCAAATCACTTTTCAATTCAGACCTTAGACCTCCAATGTATATCTCTAGAGAGTGTAGAACAAACACTGGAAAGAAAAAAAGTGCTCTATATTAAACAGGTATTATATTCTCTTTTTTATTAGATCTCACTTTCAGATCATCATGTCAGAAGGGAGTGCATTTATTCGGGGACTTTCTCCACTGCTCTCTCCTCCTTGTTTAAATCATATTGAAGGTGAGTCTCATGTTGTGCTTAGTATAGAGAAGGACTTCAGTTTCTTAATCACAGTGATTGTCAGGGCTTTGGTTAATTCTACTCTTTCTTCTTTGTGCCAAAGTAGGACAAGAAGACTCTTAAGGCCCTTAGTCCAATAGTTCTTGGATGACACGAACCTACATTCCATCCTATTAGAAACCTTAATGTCATTGGATCCTGTCATTTAACATGTACTGTACATTTATTCCTGTGACAACTATAGTGGATTAAATGAGAATAACATCCATAATTTTATATGCTTCAATATTTGATCCCCAGTTGGTAGAAGAGTTTGGAAAGGATTAGGAGGTATGGCTGGCTCTCTCTCTCTCTCTCTCTCTCTCTCTCTCTCTCTCTCTCTGTGTGTGTGTGTGTATGTACTTATGAGTGTACTTGGGTGTGTGCATGTTTGTAGGTATTGTAGTAAATATTTAATATTAATGTCAGGTTTCTATTCTGCCTTTGATAATTCAGTTCCCAGATAAAAGATACAAAAGTTTTATATTTATATTAAGCACTAGAGGTGGGCAGATACCTATCCTCTTAAGCTATTAGTATCTCTTCTCTATTAATAACCCTGAGATGTGACTTGCTATGGTCCATCTGGGCTACTTTTAACTCCAGTTGGATAGCCCTCATGGCCATGTTTTCATGACTCACCTACTCCATGTCATTTTCATTTTCTCCTCTCTCCACCTTCTTCTTTCCCTTCATGGCCCTCCTTAGACCTCAAGCCTAGGAACTGAACCCTCACCTACCTCTCTTCTGCCTAACTATAGGCTGTTGGCATCTTTATTCAACCAATAATTTTAAATGAAGGGGCAAGGTCACATAGCATGACTTGGGTATATGTGAGAATTCTCTTGTCCATGAGGCAACCAGGGCCAGTATTTACCATTATAATACATAGAAACAGAACAAATCTCAATATGTGCTAGTGTGTGTGTGTGTGCGTGTGTGTGTGTAAACAGGGCTTTGAGGATTCAAAAGCTCTTAACCATCCCCAATGTGTTCTCTGTTTTTTGTTTGTGGATTGGATGTGGGATCATAGCTTCTGCTCAGTCACCATGTTTGCCTGTTGGCACCATGCTCCCTTCCATGATGTGACAAATTCCTATACCTATGGAACTCTAAACTCCAATTAAACACTCCATCAATAAGTTGCCTAAGTCATGGTGTTTTATCACAGCAATATAAAATATAACGTTGTCAACAACAAACAAACAGACACCATCTGCTCACCTCAAGGCTTACATTAGGCTCCCCTGGAATTTTCACCATGTGTATTTTCCCCTCCTGCCCTTAATAGTTATTCTTTTATTCAATATATCAGTATTTACATCTTCTCCTATCCTAACAATTTCCCCCAGAATCATCACATCTTGCTACTTAATTTCTCTAGGCTTCCATTACTGTTTCTAAAAGTTATGTAGATTTGCATTTTTGCTTTGTTCCTTTCCATGGCTTTTAAATTATATACCAGCTTTTGTTTCACAATTTTGGAGGACAATTTAATTCCTTGGAATTCTTAAAGTTTTCATTTAATTATAATATTTTTGCTAAGTCATTATGGTGCTTTATTATTAACTACTTATTTTTTCGAAGTACCTAGAACTACCGCAGACCTGGTACTAATTTAATTATAGATTTATCCTAGAGATCTTTGGAAGTTCTAATTATAAAGCATAGCAATTCAATATTCTGACTCAGGAATTTATAGGGGAGACTTTTCCTCAAATCTGAACCTGGACTAGACTCAGAGAATCACAAATCTTCACGATACAAACCATGAGGTGTTCCAAACATTTTTAGTACCCCATATTTACATAGAACAAGCTATATAACATTCTTTGACTTGTGTGGAGGTTCAAGGATCTCAATGTATCCTTCATCTTGCATTATCCAAAAACCCTTCCTCTTTGTCCATGCCTTGCTTAAAATCTAGGAACAAGATTTAAAAATGCCTACTCCAAAGCCACAGACACCTGTTTCAAACATATTGTTCTAAATTTGAAGCTTTTAAAGTTCCTTTGCTTTAATATGAACTTGTAGTTACCATATACAATGGTAAAATATTTCTGCATAGTATTGTGTATAGTGTACAGATTATTGACCAAACTTACTATTTTTATTATCTTTTGCCTCTACATTTATTTATTAATTTAATTTATACCATTTCCAAATGTTCACTTGCAGGTAAAAAGAAACAGGTTAAGAATTATTTTTCAGACACCACAAAACAATAACAACAAAAACACACAACCAGTCCTAATGCAAATTTTGATAATAGAAATTACCTAGGGAAAAAAACTTTATTCAAGGTTCATAATAATTGTGAAGATGGAAAAGATGAATGTGAATTTGAAAAACACATGATGACCTTCATGGTATATAAGTTGTGAGGAATAAACATGTAGCATAGAGTCACTGCCAGGAGGGGATTCACAGGAATCTTATTCTGGAGAATACAGTAGAGATCACGACATAGCAAATCGAGGCTCACATCCTGGGAGCAGAAACCAACCTGGCAGTTTCATTTCTTCCACACATGATTTTGAGTCTATATGTAAATTCTGGGATATTTGTTAGTTGGAGATTCTTAATTTTTAGAAAAATGTAACATTAATAAATAATAAAGAAAAACAGTATAAAGAGTTAGACAATATATATGACAATACATTTTAATCTCTGAAGATATCTATAAAATGCTAGGCCTTTTGTCAGCTATCACATGGTGGCTATTGGTATCCAATTCCTTTAGTTTTTACTTTGTAAAGAGTTTTGAATATGCTGAAACGTAATTCTGGAACAAAAGAGAAGAATTAAAGGCCCTTAATGTAAAGCTGTGTTGAGAGGGTAAATATTGACAGAAGTGACTGTTGCTTTTTTATTATTCCAGAAAATGCTATTTCTGGTGGAAAGGCTATGATGGCTTGATCCTGGAGAGAACTTTTGAATCCTAGGAAGGAAAGTAGCTATTCTGTCTGGCTTGCTCATGGAGAAATGAAGTGGAATTCTGGTTGACCTTTAAGGTCTGAAAATATTTAAAGTGTTTGTCAGGCAGTTTTTAAAATATTCCCACATATGTTCTTGATAAGATTACATGTAGATTATTTTTATAGTTTTAACCAAGAAACATGAGATTCCCCTTTCTTCTCTTGCTTGGAAGTTTACAACAGGCTTCTATTTGCTAATGCCATGGAAGCCTTGGTCTCAGAGTGGGCAAGGGTAATTAATTTTACAAATTTATTTCTCTAGGCATATCTTCTTCTCCTTCACATTCTACATTCTGTGGCATCTATAGTTCCTTCCACATTGAAGGCATTTTCTCTAAGAAAATGAACACTAGAACTAGAACCAAGAGATTTATTTGTTTTTAGTTTATTGTACAATAAATACTTTGTTACTGTGTATATATTAAATGTCAACAATCAATGGAACCAGTTTTCAGCTGAGGCTAGTTTGTACTTGCAAATGGAGCTGTATATATTAAAAACTGTCTCTTTTTCCCTGTCTAACTTTTAGATACATACCCATTTTAAAAAAATAAAGAGCTTTCTATTGAGATTTAAAAATCTAAACTTTCATTGGACATCCTCAAGTGCTTGGGAGATAATGAAAACATAGTAGTATGAAATAACTTCTCCTACTGAGAACAATGGGCTCATATTCTCATTTTCTGTAACTTCAGGGCAATTTGAGCACCCAGTCACCCATCTTAGGATTCTAGCTCAGGTGGTAGTTTTAATTATCTTAATTTCCTACTTTTGGGCAAAGAAAAATCCATCTAGTTTTTTAATGATTTTGATTCAATCTGAAACAAATTTTAGCATATTACATTTTGCCTCGATAAGTGTTATGTGTCAATTAAATTATAATTGTCAGTGTTCGGGGGCTGTGGAGAGCAGTGAATCTTACTGTCATAGAAATTTAAGGAGTATATTTTAGAATCAGATGATTAAATCCTCACAGAATATATTTGAGTTTTTGAATTTCATTACATACTTACTTAAATATACATCATAAGCTATTAATCTGTGAGGGCGAATAAGATGGGTTTTGTTCAACTTTTACCCTCATTGCTATAGGTAAATGCTATGCATTCATTATATTCTTATAAAATTTGCTAATGAGGCAGTAACGTACATGGATTTTCATAAGTTTTTAAATTATCACAATAAATACATCCTTTCAATCTTATGTTGGTGATAATTAAATAAGTTCCCTAAATGTTTCATGTTGTACTAGAATAAAATATAAACATATGATTTTACCTGACTTTACCTAATATAAATATCATATTGGCAAAACTAATAATTTTATCATGCGATATGAGGTATTGAGCAAAATTGTGCCAACCAACTTTCAGAAGTGACATTTCCCATCATGTGTAGGTGGTTAATGTGATCAGATAGAGAAAAGGGATTTTATTTTTTTTTTTAAAAAATGCAAGATCTGACAACACACATTTCCACTGCAATTATCTGAGGGAGTTAGTTTCAGTCTAAAGAATTCACTGTGTAACCAGTTAAGAGCTCTTCTGACAGGATGTATTTCTTGTATAAGCATTTATATAAATCCGTTTCCATAGCACCCAGGCTCTCTGAAAATTTGTCTTAGCAAAGACAAATGAAATATCCTTGAATATCCAGGTGATTGCCATCATGATACAGTCCCTGAACCCACCTGACTAGCATCATGATGATTTTGGGAAAATCAGCCAAATACAGACACAGAGTAGCACAGAACTAATCAATCCATAGGAGAGCTTGCAGCGGTTCTCAACCTTTTTAACTCTGCAACCCTTTAATACAATTCCTCGTGCTGTGGGGCCCCACAGCCATAAAATTATTTCATTGCTACTTCATAAATATAATGTTGTTACTGCAATGAATAGTAGTGTAAATATCTGGCACAAAGGATATATGATACTCAACCCATGGGGTTCGTGACTCACAGGTTGAGGACCACTGGCTTATAGGGTAATTGGGAATGGAAAAAACTGCTAAGACAATGATTGTATTGTAGTGCTTTATAAGAGGCTCCCAGTCCCATCTGACAAAGAACTCCATCTAGAGGGAAGGAATAGAAAGAAATGAATCCATCAAGGTCTGTGGAAGTACTTTTGGAATAATGGGACTAGAGGTGAGGGATGTGGGAGCAAGAAATTGTAGACCATAAAGTAATAAACCCAGATAAGGGTGCATCAAAATACATAGAAGTGGTAAAGAATATAGACTGAGAGCAACAACCAAGTTAGTAGATCCAATCACTTTGTAACATAAAGAAACATGAGAACAACTTAAACCCCTGGGATATGTTGACATGGACTATTACACTCCTCCATTCATTGCTTGCAAGCAGCACATCTGCCCTCCTACTCACCTGACTGCAGAATGCCTATAACTTGTTACTATAGAATCTCAGCTCTAGAGATAATTAGACATCTTTCTAAAATGTAGGGCACAGTGATCACAGAGCTTCTCCAAAGAGGCTTTTTTAAAATTATAACTTTAAAATTTATCCTTGAAAAATGTATGCATGCATACATTGCATTCCAATGGTTATGCCCTTCCTATTTCCTCTCCAACTAACCCAAGACCCCTTTCAACAGGTTCCACTTCCAATTTCACCACTTCTTCTTGTCCTTCTTTAACGCTATGAGTCCAGTTACTACTGCCTACATGCACATTAGCAGAGACAATCTCCCAGGGGCACATAGAGTCTACCAATGGCCATACTCCTATCAAAAGTAATTCCTCTCCCCCAAACTAGAAACTGCCAATAGCAACACAAATATGAATGAGACCCCAGAAATCTTCCCCAGGCTATGCTGATATTGTTCAGTTAACCACAGATAATCTGAGCTCATAATTGTAATGGCCATTTCATATCTAAAACCACATGTCTTAGTGTTCTTCCTTATCCACTGACTCGACATTGTGAGCCCACCCTTTAATGGTTGAACCATATCTCCAGACCACGACTTTTACATTTCTTCTCTTCTAATACTGAAATTCTTTCCATCTTAAGTGAGAAAATTGATATAGATATATTATTTAAGTATATATTATATATACTTATAGTCAAATATGCTTAGCATTTTGACTCATTATGGATCTGCATTATCTGATATCTCTTGAGAAAAGATTCCCTGACCACAGTTTAGAGCAACACAGATCTATAAGAATAAATATAAATATATAGAAGGCAAGCTGACAACATATCCATTTAGAAGAGCAACAAGTGTTCCCCTTTAGGGTCTCCTCAGTTATGAGTATTTTGTTTTGTTTTTAAACAAGATTTATAGTACCAAGGTTGATTTGAATTCCCTCCAAAGAACAGATTCAAATCTATTGAGAAAGCAGTTTATTACCCCCATAATAGTGACACACCACTTTTGTAACAATGGGCATATTCTCCTGCCAGGTCGGAATTGCTGCATAAACTTTTCAAGTTATGGAAAGACCACTGACTTATCTTCTGCAGTCTGCATAAATCTCCTGTCATTATGAAACCTAACCTGTACTGAGAGTTAGTTAACTGGCCATCCCAGATTGAGCTCTTATAATCTAAATTTGTGGTATCTTCAGGAATAAGTTCTTACCATTTAGTTGTGGTGGATAACCAAGAATTATAATCGGTTGGGTAACTTTTAAGGCTTCCTTAGCCTGTGGCTTATAAGGAAGTATTCTGTTTCTGATGTTGAGATTTTCATTAATGATGCATATTTTCTTGGAGAAGCTCTGCCCACCCCAGACTCCTTTATAAAGATAAAAATGTATGCTTTTTAATTTGACTTTACCTAAGTGGTTTTTTATATATCTATAGATTTTGTTAAACTTACATATCAACCACTCATTTCCACCATTCCCAAACCTTGCTCCAGATTAATACCAAATATGTTCTATTGTCCTTTCCAATTATATTTTAAAATTAGATTTCATTATAATAGGTATGATTATGACTTGGTCAAGCAGACTTTATTTGGTTAATCCACCACATAACTCTCTCATTCTCTTACTAGTCTCACTGTTTAAGACTTTCTGACCCTACTATCCCTGATTTGTAATTTTTAAGATTTAGCCAAATAAAACTCCATTGCTTATATCCTCCATACATTCCTCACAGCTGTTGGACATCTAGGTTAGTTCCATTTTCTAGATATTGTGAAGAAGGCAACAATAAACATGGATGTAAAGAATCTCTGAGTTAAGATGAGGGCCCTTGCAGACATGCTCAGGATTGTTATAGGTGAGTCATTTGCTAGTGTTATTTTTAATCTCAGAAATCTTCAGACCTATTTCCACAGGAGCTGCATTAGTTAGACACTTATCAATGATGTATATGGGTTCCTTTTCTCTATATCCGTTCCACATTTGTTGTCATTTGTGGTCCTGATGATGTCCTTTCAGACTGGGATTCTTGGTAGTTTTCGTCTGCATTTCTCGATGAACAAGGGTGACTAACAATGTCTTTCTCCTTTTGCCTGTTGCTTTGTTTGTTTCCACACATGGGACCTGCTATCTTGTTGCTTATAGTTTGTTATTATCTGAATATCTTTCTTAGCATTTCTGTGCATTTTTAGTATATGTGCTGCTGAAGCGAGCACATTTCTGTGCATTTTTATTGGCCCTGTTTTTGTTTCTGTTCACTGCTTGCTTGTAAGATCTGTCTGAGGAAGGTTATTCCCTGCTGCAGCAATGCAAGGAAGAACCAATCCTACTGATTTACAATTTGGTCCAATAAGGATGCTGACACAAGGGAACAGAGGAAAGGACAGCCATTTAGCATTTTACTGGAGCCACATGCTTCTACATAATTCAGGAGATTTTTCCTCTACCGATAAAGCATGATACCTTGGAGAAACCAAGTGCCTTACACTACATATCATAGGTAGACATAGTGAAATTAGCACTGCATTAAAGTTTCCTTCCTGACGATCTTCTGTAAGCTCCATATTCTTCTTCTTCTTCACAGTGTTGTAGTACATTAGTGCTTAGATGTTCTTAAAGTGTCACCCACCATCTGGGACATGTGCCTTGCCATATCACAGTCTATGTGCCACCTTTACTCAAAATGAGTCACTGAATTTTAATTGCTACATATCAAGTTGGCCCACAGCTACCTTCCTCATTATTTTAAATTATGCCAAGCTGCTTCATCTGGGATTTCAGGAACCCAGGGATAGGCTTTTGCCACAGAATGCCTTTCACTGAATATTTTAGCTATTCACTGGCATTTGTAACATTCAAAAACTTTGGTAAAATTTGTTTTCACAGGTATTCTGACTAACTTTTACTTCAGACTCTTCAGTGGATGTTTAAGGCTTTTTTGCTGCGATCACAAGCTGAATTAAACATTATATATCAATATCAATTTCATTACCTTTCTGTTCATTTAACAATGGACATCTTGCATGCTATACTGTGAGCATCTCTAGCTCTATGCATTTGGAAAATGCACACAGACTGCCTCATTCACATCCACTTCCTCTTTTTGTAGCAATGTTTCTTATCTCTTTATTTTCTTAGGGAAGAAAACTCCAGAACTAACCCTGATTTTTTTTTCTTGCATACCCTACATAAGATGTATTTAGCATTTCCTTTTGGTGTTACGCTCTTAAAATTATTTCTAGAAGGCAATATTTCTTCACTAATTTAAATAATTTTATTTGACTCCATTAGGCCATCATCTTCAATGTGAATTTCATTCATACAATAGTTGGCCTTGCAATTTTGATCCCTACCACTCAACTTACTATAGGAGCTACCAGAATGATTATATGAACGTGTACGGCATGATAGATCTCAGCATCATCTAGTCTCTGTAATCTCTGTAAATAACATCATATAAAATGACCCCACATGATTTGGAATATCTGTATATATTACCCTCCAAAATATTTCTATTTTTATTTTGGGGTGTGTGTGTGTGTGTGTGTGTGTGTGTGTGTGTGTGTGTGCATGTGTGCACCACAGTGGATGCATGGATATCAGAATACAATCTTAGGTGTTGGTGCTCATCTTCAATCATATCTGAGACAAGGTAATATCTTGTACACTATTGCGTATAGCATATCTGGCCCATGAACTCTTAAATATTCTCTTATCTCTCCCTGTAGGCTTAGATTTTTTCATTGCCTACTTTATTTAGGGTTCTTAAAGGCTTCAATCTTCCTTCAAACTCAGTATCCAGGGGTGGAGCAATAAAAGGCTAATAGGAAAATGGTGTTGTGAACCTGTTTAGAAATAGTTCCTCGGGATGATTCCACACTTCATTGTCATGATATCAGCAGTTCAGTTCAATAGCAAATGCAAACACAACTCTGTAACAGCCTTAAGATCCAGAAGAAACAGAAAGGCGCTACAGATTTGGCACAAGTCAGGGGAAGCCACTAGAATCAGCTAGAAGAACAAGAAGTTCTTTGGTGTGTTTGGTGTGTTTCTCTCTATAAAGTGATGAGCAGAGAAGATCAGAGAAGCGTTGCACAGCGTAGCAATGAGAGAATTTTCTCTCTGTGAGGTTCTATTTATATCCTTTCTAAACATCATGTGCCCCCTCAAGTGTCTGTTTCCAGCAAAACATCACGTGCACTCTCGCAAGACAAACATCATGTGAAACAACTGAGTTGCTAAAGAAACCAGAAATTTCTATGTCATCTACCTTGCTCTTTGTCATAGGATTACAGATGCATGATACAATGTCTGACTTTTACAATAGTTATGGGCATCTGAAATCAGGTCACCGTGCTTGTATGGCAAGTGCTTTACCCACTGAGAAGCCCTCCCATCTCATGAAGTATTTCCTGCCAATTAACTTACTCCACTTGCACTGATATTTGTTCTGGCCAAAAATTCAGAAAATGTCTTAGTATGTTTATCACTACTGTGACACATTGCTAGAGACTGAGTAATTTATAAAGAACAGAGATTTATTTAATATAGTTCTGGAGGCTAGGCGTCTAATGTCAATGTACCCTGTTATGATTAATATTGATTTATCATCTTGAAAGGATTTAGTTTCGCCTGGTTATTGTCTGTGAGAGAGCATCTAGGTTAGTTAGTTGAGGTGGGAAGGCTCAAAACTATGGTAGTGTCATCTTATGGGGTGATCCTAGGATAAATAAAAAAGTGAGTTTAGCACCAACAGCCATTTTACTTTACATTCTGATTATGGGTGACAAGTTGTCTCATATCCCTGTTGCCATTCTTTCCTGCCATGATGTAGCCTTTTAAAACCAATAATTACATAATGATTCTTTAAGTTACTTTTGTCAGTTATTTTCTTAAAGCAATAAGGGAGATGACAATATAATCTCACATATAGCAAAAACCTTCTTGCAAAATATCTTATGATAAAAGCTTAGGAGACAGAGATAGAGGGAGAGATGGGGAGGGAGGGAGAGAGAGGAGGGGGGGAGACAGGAAAACAGAATCATGTGAATGTCTCCCATGCCCATGTATAAGCGTCTGAAAGAGTCAATGTGGATATTTGCACCAAACCAATGGCCAGAGGTTGCTGATCCCTGTGGTTGAATTAGGGAAGAGCTGGAAGAAGCTGAGGAGGAGGGCGACCCTGAGGAGGACCAACAATCTCAATTTATCTGAACCCCATAGATGTCTCAAACATTGGACCACCAACAGGCAGCATACGTCAACTGATATGAGGCCTCCAACACATATACAACAGATGAATCCTGGCTCTGTGTTCAATTAGAGAAGATGCAGTTAACCCTCAAGATATTGGAGACCCCATGGAATTTAGAGGTCTGGTCGGGTGGGTGGTGGGTGTTGGGGCCATCCTTGCGGAGACAGGGGGCAGGGAGGAGGTGTGGGATATGGAACAGTTGGAGGGTGGACTAGGAGGGGAATAAAGTCTGGAGTGTAAATAGATAAATAAATAGATAAAAATAAATAAAAGGTTAAAAAATCACTTTATGCAGAATACAACATAAACTTTTCTATTTATCTTTTTGTGGCAACCTAAAGATAGTGAAAGGACACTTTATGTCTACACATCATTATTTCTCTCAAAGCTCTTAGAACAGAAGGATGCCAGACTGAATTGAACACGACTGAGTTCCTTAGTATGCTACATGCAGAGTGTAGCTTTTAGGTCGAAAGGTCAATGTCAAGTATACGATGACTGGAACTCTGGTAAGTGAGGACACAGAATGGTGTAGTGGACAAGCAATAAGGGATGAAGTCTGCTTCTGAACTGACATTTAAGATGGAAGTATATAGAAGTGTGTACCTAGACTGCTGGACTGCTCTCTATAAAGAGATTTTCTATAAAAATATGTGTAAAATATCTAAAATGATTAAGATTATATTTTGCATATTTGTGTGTCATAGATAATGGAATTAAAGTTGCCATCAAAGAGGGATTTTTTTTATTGAGATATTACTATCACTTTGGTTTAACAGGAAATCTGTACTTGTAGTTTGTTTGGTAAATGACAGAACCATTAGATGATAATACTTTTGAAAATCAATTATATAAACTTTACATTTAAGTAAAAAATAGTGCAGTAGAGAAAGGTCCAGAATGGGTAATAATTTCTAGTAGAAATGTAATTTTAATAAAGTAGTGGAGTCATGGAAAGAAATGATGAATTAATACTAACAGCAGCTATTTGGTAAATGGTAATTATTATTTATTAATGCAGACATAATAAAATATCTATTTATTACATTCCTGTAATTCTCCAAGATTTATATTTAAATAAACACACTAAAATGATTGAAGCAATTATAGTAGACACACAGCCACAAAATGGTTAATCTAATGGAGAATTAGCCTAGATAAACTTCTATTGTATTCACGACTAGTTTGACATAGTAAAAACAACCAAAAAGACATAAATGGCCAGACACCTGTGTCTATATATCTGTCTTAACAGATGGAAGTCAAATGATTTAGCATGAAAACATGAAATTTGCGAATCTGGATACAAAAGAGAATAAAAAGGAACTGCATTTGTAAGTGAGTTGGCAGCAGAAATAGGGTGCTTAGAAAAAATCAATTAAGTACTAATTAAGGATGGTGAATCCCTAGGTTTGCATAGATTGCTCACTATTTATTCTAAAATTCCTGTCTTAATTCTCAACTCCCAGCCTACCAATAAGTGAACCCAGGCTGAAGGATCTGGGAAAAATAGCGTTTTAATAAAACAAAAATAATTTAAATGATAAAAGGAGGTCAGTTTATCCTGAAAATGAAAAACAAGAAATAAAGAGGGAAATCAGAGTTTACAGAATTTTGCTGCAATTATAAAGCCAGATTTGTATACTTATAAATATAAGTTGTGTGCAGTTAGCCTCTGCCAGGAAACTACATTAGGCACATCTGTATAAAATACATTTCCAATTTAACCAGTCTGGAATGACCACATTCATTTTCTAGTTCACTGCAAGGGTAAGTAACATAATAAGCACAATGTATTCTCCAAATTTAATAATTTAGCATGCTTGCTTACTTAACTTATTATTACCAATGAAATATCTTTGTCGTTCTTGCTTTTTTTCTTTCTGCCTAAATTGGGAACCCCAAAGAACATACTGGGAAAATTAGAATTAACATTTTATCTTCTTTGAATCAGATGTGTGGTATTAGGGTGTGTATGTATGAGTCTGTGCATGTTTGTGTGCATGTGTGTTTTTTTGTTTTGAATATTTTCTTTTTATAAAAGATTTTTTTTAATTCAAACAATGTCTCATATTTAATATTCAATAATAAACATACATTTCTCAAAAACACAAAATGTTGCTTGAAATAAAACAAGTCAAAAATTAGCTAAGGTCAAAGAAGTTTAAAATGGTTATATAAACAGAAAATTATCTTTAAAAGATACAAAAATGTATTGTGTTTGGAAAAGATGCTATTTGATTGAACTTAGACGCCATGGAATTACTTTTCATTGTGTCTTTTGAAACACAAAAATAAATCGCAAAGAGAAGTCTTACACTGTTTCCAGTGGGGATCTTTCAAGAATCCCTAATATTCAACAACTAATATTCAAACATGTTAAATATACAATAAAACATGAAAACCAAAAGTAGCTCAAAGTAGGTGTAACTGTCCCCTACAAATTTTCCCTTCTGCTTCTTCATATTATATTCAGTCAATACAAAAGACAGAAACCCACCCATTCACATGGTAATCTACATATGAGAAAAAAACAGTATTATAGAAGCATCTAAACTTATATATTGTATTTCTAGACCTCTCCTTTCTGAAACCATATATGAATACAAAATTAAAAGGCATTATAGTAGATTCATGTGCACTTATATTTGCTTTGTGCATTTCTAGACTTTCCCTTCCTGATGGAAACTAAGTCTCTTCATTCTTTATTTTCACATACTCAGGCCATTGCTCAGCTCTGTCTTTATACAGGAGAGTATCTATAGGCCACTCTTTCTTGTTTCTGCTTTTTACTTCCTTGTTTCTGCGTCATTCCTATCAATGAAAAAATGCCAGTTTCTTCACTAACATATTGTTGACATTTTTTCTGTGTTTTCCTACTTCTCTTTTTGTCCTTTCTTTTTTTTCTAAATTTCTCAGAACTGAAGCTGGATGACTATGGGTAACTATGCTTCTATTTGTGTGTAACCCAAAGGAAATATTGCTGTTGCAGAGCATAGATCATAAATTTCTAATATAAAAGTGATTTGCATAAGCCCAGGAGAGCAAGTGTACCACAGCGTGTTTTACTATAGGAATATCAGCTGTCATTATGTCCATAGCTATATTCCTCTCAAAAAAAGGTTTTATAATTATAAACCTACATAAACCTTTTATTTCATTGCTTCATAATTTAATAGTAAATTCTTCAATAAATAATCCACCCAGTTTTAATTTCAAATGATATAGGAATTTTGATAACAGCATTTTCCCTTAAAAACATGGGGAATGATTATTATTGTCTTACAGGATGATTTGTTAATCAAAAAGTACGTGACATCTTTTTCCCAGTTGAAAGACTATGGGGTCAATGATTGTCTAAGGGAAGGATGTTGGAGGCTTGCACCATATCGCATGCATATTTGTAATGACCAATAATAGCATGTAGATAGAGCTAGTAATAGAGCATTTGCCAGAATAAGATATGTGGATGGCTTTGAATATAGATAATCATATAAACCTGGCGTAATGGTTTATAATCATCTATAGGTTTCCATGGTAATAGACAGCACATTATTGCAACATTGGAATCCTTTTTAGTAGATTTGATAGGAATTTGAGGGTCACCAGTCATGAGGTCCACTCATACTTGAAAAACTTTAGCACTTTGAAAATTCTCTTTAAGTAATGTTGTTTGACATCTTCACAGTGTTGTGAAAGTGAGTTTATATAAAGGTTTAAAGGTCTTCCAGTATGTGTAGAAAATAATAAATGGCTTATTACACACTGGATTTTATGTGTATTTGATTTGACCATAGTCCTTCATCTCAGTAATTGTTATTCAGACAAGAAAGTGTGCTGCTACTAGTGTAAATTCTCCTGCCAGATCAGGTGTGGTTTTGTTGTTGACGCTCATGTAAAAGGTTTCTAGAGACACCTTTGAACTGATTTCAGGATGTTGTAAAGTTTCAATGTTATTTGTTCATTCTGAATATCCCTCTCTCTATTGTATTGAGAGTAGGCTGTAGATAGACAGATCATAAATGGTTTCCTTTGGCTTATATTGAATTAAAAAATGAAATAACAAATACTGGCAAATGTCCAAATAATGTCTATTTTGTGTCTGTAAATATATTAGAGAATATAGTATCTCTTGACTTACAACATGGAGATTGTGCCTGGTGTTAAATGATTGTCATATTTCTCAATGAGCATGTAAGTGCTAACACACTAATATGTACTCACTTCCCAGTTATCACTGAAAACTGTGTGTCACTAATGTGATTTACCTAGATTTTTAAGTGCTGATTTATTACCCATAGTATTTTCCCTCATTTTCAAAGCCCAGTTTTAATTATTCATTTAGTTACAATCATTTATTTTCCTTCAGTCTGTTGGTGCTCAGAATGGAGTTCAATGTAACTTTTGAATGTAAGCACTTTTATACAACTGGTTCAGAAACACTTGGTGACACTCATGGTTCTCCCTTAATTTTAAAACAAGATTTTATCAAAGAAAATGATTCTACTTCATTGAAATGCATTGTGTCACATTCCATTTATTTACACATACATACATATTTTAGCGTTCTGTTCTGAAAGGCCATATGGAATGTATGAAGTTTTTATTATCTGTTTTTCTTTTGTTTGCTTTTATTTAACATTAAATAATGTAAACCTCAAAAAAAAAAGAAGAAGAAGGCAGAACTTCAATTTCATAGCAAACCTTGTTTCTCCTGCTTTAGAGCAAAGGAATCCTCATACAATAACATGTCTTAAGAGTCCTAGAGAGCTGAGGGTATCTTCTTAGTTACAGTGTGTATGCTTCTTTGTGTATTCTCTCAGTTTGTAATGAAGACCTTGCAGCCAAAAATTGGTCTAGAAACAGAAATTATAGAAACACAGCATACTTGCTAAATAGGATAACACACTACTTTCCTCTAAAGATGTTTTAAAGAATCAGCAACCATAATGAATTTTGTGGCACCAAAAAAAAAATCAGAACTTGTAGAGTATGTGTAGACATACTATGGTAATTTTAATATTGGAAGTTGATTCAGATGACCAAGGAAGTCAAGAAATCCTATGAATTAAGCTAATGAAAATAGCATGTCTATTTTAGGAGTAGGGAGGTTGAAACAGAAGGAAGAACATGAGTTCAAGATCAGCTACAGCTAAATAATAAGGCTTGTTTTGAAAAACTAAGTATTGGAGGCATAGCAGAATCATATAACATAGCAGGTGCAAGGTAGTTTATTTAGCCACTGACACTGCAAAGAAGTCACATGGCCTGGCTTCTGCAAGCTGGAGGGAAAGAAAAGTTGGGCACATAGTTCATTTTGTACAAAGGCCTGACATAGTATTTGCATGCTACAAAGAGGAAATAAGTCCTGTTATGAATTCAAAGTATGAAGGTGAGTAGCACTAATGTCTAAAGACAAGTGGGAGTGAGTCTCAACTCAGTTGCTGAGCCTGAGTTGACTCCTCTGTCATTTTGATCTAGTTCTGTTCTCTCAATGGAGAGATCTGCATCCACAGTTGTGCACAGGGTTCTTTCTCCTCAGGTTACCATTCAAATGTTGATCTTTTCTAGATGACTCTTCACAGCCACCTCTAGGGAATACACTTTTTTTTTTTTACCACATATTTGGCATGCCTTAGCCCTGTCAAATTGTCAAGTAATATGAGCCATCAGGGAAAGAGTTTTTGAGTTTTTTGCTTATAAGACGTTTTTGAGGGACTTGTCCTTTTGGTAGTTGTTTAGGAAATGATTTCTCTTGTGTTGTGAAAATACACCATGACATATGGAAGACTATTTTGACTTGCAGTTTAGTGAGGTCAAGGGTTAATGGCAGGGACAGCATGGCAGCAAGGGGCAGGCATTTGCAACAGAGAAGAAAATTGAGGGCTCACATCCCCAGTCATAAATACAAAGCAGAGAGTAAGCTAGAAACATAACAGGGTTAAAAACACTCAAAGTCTATACCGCAGTTAATTGCTTCATCCAGTAAGGTTACACTATCAAAGATATCTCCTAAACTTTCCTTACACTTAAAATTTTACTGATTGAGATGTAGCAACACAAGATCATTAAAGCTTCACATTATCTTTAAAATGAAAACTAATGGTCATGTGTTGCTAAAGATCTTTTATGTAGTTTCAAGGATAATATTCCCCAAAGGCTCATGTATTCAAGATACTTGAAATCCAGTTGGTGAGACTGTTTGCAGATGGATTAGGAAATGTTGCCTTATTGGAAGAAGTGTGTCACTGATGGCTAGCTTGGATGTTTCAAATGTTCATACCATTCTCCATTATCGCCCTCTTTCTCTGTGTTATAGTTGTTGTCTCAGGATTTACCATCTCAGTTACTGCTCCAGAACCATGGTTGCCTGCCTGCTGTCATGCTCTCCACCATGATGGTCATGGAATCACCCTCTGAAACTGCAAGGCCAATAATCATTTTTTTCCATGGTGTGTTAGCACAGCAATAGAAAACTAAGAAATCATAAGTTAGAAATAACAATTTAAGCATGTTACATTTGTTAAATGTCATGCATAGTTCACTAATTTTATAATATTCTAGAAATAAGTTGTTTTGCATCAATCCTCATTTTATGTGAGAATTTTGAATAACAATATAATCTAATAATAACAGTTCACAGAAATGTAATTGTTTTGTCACACCTTAACTTGATCTCTCCACAAATATTACTATTAAACATCCAAAGATGTGAGAGGAATTTATCATCTTGATTAACATACTTTGTGTATAAAAAGACTATTAGTTGACTTTCTGTTACCATGTCAAAATATCTGATAATATAATCTCAGAAAAGAAGAGATTTATTTTAGCTCATGGTTTCAGATAGTTAAGTAGAGGGTCACTTGGCTGTAGGAGAGAGGGACGGAAAGGTTGACAAGGAGAACAGGAGACAAAGAAAGAGAACTCGCTCACAGAAAGCTACTTCTATGAAAACCTTTGGGCTAGGAGCTTATGAATGCATGAATCTGTTGACTTGGTCAAAAAACTCATGACTCTGCTAATATCTCAAAACCCCACTTCTAAATACACAAACATAAATCCTTCTCTTCCCAAGGTTCCTTTTGTTCAGAGTGTTTTAGCACAGAAACAGGAGTGTATAATAAGAATGAAATTTAATCATCAAGTAAAACACACTTGATTTCATTCCCTTGAATTTGAATAATCCTTTTCATTTATTTTTAGAGTATCTCCAACAATTGATAGTGTCTATTTCCCCAGATTTGTAACCCAAATAGATTTTAGAAAGAAATGGAATTTACTTTTATGCATTTTCATCCAATTTTTACACATGATTGAGAGTCCAGTCTCATTCTATGGTTAAATGGCTAGTGTTCCAAAGAGAATAAAACAAACAAGTCTTTTATAAACAGTTTGGCTTTCTTCTGGCTATTTAGTTTTGAATCAAAGCAACCTAGAATAGAAAATAAGAATAAAAGGAGTCCTGCCTCCAAAATAAAATTCTGTAAATTTGTAGGCCACTAAATTAAAAAGAAATATCATTTGCTAAACATTTGTAATTTGACAAAGAAGATGTTCACATTTTCAAGAGTAAAAATTCCTTCTTCATTGTTGCATTTCTCTTGTCTAATAAAATACCTAATATGTACATGGAACTTACCAAGTATGTATTAATTAGGTACCTATTTTAAAATTGTCTTATGTAGATCTAAAACCTTCCAATGAGCAAATTATTGCTGCATTCAGCATTCAGCATTGCTAGCTGTAGGTTCTGTGATTTATATAGATTTATTCAACTTGCCTTGTAAATATGCAGTTGCCTTCTTCCTGCTCATCAATTTGGACAGTTGGACATTTACATTGTACATAACTGAAGTGCTCATGTACATGTGCACACAAATGGACATGGTTTTATCCCTCTTATATTGGTTATAGGCCTCATTCTCTTCCATTTATTATCCACCAGCTGTTTACTCATCTACATTTCATTGTAGATGATGAAATCCCAAGCAATGCAATTTTCCAAATAGTTTATTTTTTTCTCACTCTACCCTTAATATTTAGTTCTACATATCAGGGGAAGTAGTTTTGGTTCTAGAGTAATACCTTGTTGGGGTAGGAGGTATTAAACACTTGTAAAAAATGTGAGACAGACAACTTATAATTCAATAATATTACTCTAAACACAAATGTCACTACAAAGGCTATGAGGTATCCTATAAAAGAAGAGTCCCTTCACTGTGTCAATCCTAAAGTGACATGTCACTTGGTCACTGGGAATAAAAGCAGAGATTTCAAACCCATTCTTGGGAAATTCTTTTATAACTACCATATACCCTTTGGCAAATAGCCCAACCTAAGACTCAGTGTCCATTTCTAGTCTCAATCTTGTATTTGTATTTAGAATTAAAAAGAAATTATGCTACTTCAGTTACATCCAGAAAACCAAAATTTTCATTTAGCTATTTATAAGCCTTTGAAGTAAACACTATGCTACAATACCATTAACTGATTTGTGCAAACATGTTGTAACATGGTTCATAATTAATGCAAAAAAATCCTGTAAAATGTTCCTATTTAGAGAAGGAGTACAATTTAAAGAAATGAGGCTGGCATTCAGAATCTGTACACAGCAAATAATTGTAAGAACAGTTTGTGTTATTTGATCCCTCCCTAGTATAGCTTTAAGTTTTAAAAGCATAGCCATACAAACTGCTGAGATTAATTTGTGCTTATTTAAACACATTTAATTATTCTTCAAGATCTCTTTCAGCTAGGTATCTGAATGGTTTTATGATTTCACTCCTTACTTGACTGGGACAAAACCAATTTTTAAGATATAAACTTATTGGAAGATACAGGTGGAGGGATGGAGAGAGGGAGGGGGAGGGAGGAGGGATGGGGGAGAGAGAGAGAGGGAAAGAGAGAGAGAGAGAGAGAGAGAGAGAGAGAGAGAGAGAGAGAGAGAGAGAGAGACAGAGGGAGAGAGGTTGGGGAGGGAGATTTGAAAGCAAACACAAGGTGTACCATCTCTTTCTCATTTTGGTTTAAAATAAAACATGAAACAGTCTTACCACTACACAACTGTGGGTGCTTTATGCAACATAAATGTAAACTTCTTAGGCTTTGACTAAATATTCAATTATATATCATTTCTGAATTTTCTTCGACTTCTTTATAGATGTCTATAACAGAATATTTAAGTATAGCATGTGTGGACTTGGGCCATTTCACTTATGTTTACATTTTACTTTTATTCAGTGATAAATTCTTTAGAACAAGATAAAATACAACCATAACTACTCCTCCCCTCAGAAGTTTAAACGTTTCAAAGAGGCACAGGAAGCCTTAAGAGACCACCTCTCCAGCGACGATATGGACAGCCCTCAAAGACCATAAATATGGGTACTTCCCACACAATTCAAAGGCACGTACTTGCCCATAGCTAACAAGATAAAACTCCAAACCACACATTATATTGTATAGCTTTTCAATGAAAGCCTTTAAATGAGAAGCAGAGTCTCATTTCATGAAAGACTGGTGTGTTTCCAAGCCCAAACCTTGCCAGCGTTTACAAGCAAGAGTGTCTGTCACACAAATTGCCATTTGCCTTCTTTTGAGTAAAATGAAAAGTTAAATGAATATGTGCCATTGTAAGCTCTGTTATCAGTATCTGAGCTGTATTTTATGATATAGTAACTCCGTAGTTTGAGTGATTTATCTCCTAATTATCTGTCAAATCAACATGATTAAACACCATGCTCTGTCATGGGCTTCGTGTAAATTGCCTAATTAGCCACACTCTGGCTGCAAAGGGCACCTCTGCAGAAATTTTGGGCATTGAAGAGAGAACCCTTCCCATCTTGCTCCTTACCAGAAGAGCCCATGTTTTCTTTTACATCTACATGAGCACCAGGGACTTTTAACTTCCATCTCACAGGACACAAGACCAGTCTTGTAACATTACTGCACAACTCTCTGTTTAACTACCTTGACTCTGTACTAACATTTGGAATGACTTTAACTATCAGGTCAATTTATGGTGTCACTTTAGTTAGTTATTCTCTTGGAATACTATTTAGGTCTATGGATATTTTATTCAGCTCTGGAATAATATTTTTTCACATAAATGCTCTATGACATTACTAAAGCTTCTGCTGGGTAGAGTGTGTTTTGGGGGGGTTGGTTTTATTCTTCTAGTAGTAGGTATGGGGCAGAGTCTTGATAATACTGGAGAACTGACTAGATAAAGTTACATGTAAAAGATATATAGAATTCCTGGTCATGAACATTTCAATGAATTCCCTTGAAAGCCAACATATAGCTCTTTAGAAATAATCTAAAAGTTGTGTTAAGAATTTAATGAATTTAATGGTTGCTGTAGTGCAGTCAGAGTAAAGAGTTTAATCCTGTCTGATACAAATTTTCCTTTTAGTTTCTAAAGTCATATAGAATCAGTATTCAGCTAGAAAGATATTTGCATCACAGAGAATACTGATGCCTCTCTAACCTCTTACATCCTTAGACAAAACTGATGGATACCAGCTCCGGAACCCTAAAGGGAGCAGTAGTCATCTGCCCTTCCTGCCAGCCATAGCCCCCAACAGTAGATATTGCTATGTACATACAAGTCTGTGTCTCTGAACTCAGGCTAAAAATCAAAATTTCTTGTCAGATATACTTTAACTTTTACTAGATTTGGATGAGTTCCTTGGGCCTGTTTAAGTTGTAGATTGAAAAACAGAGTTAATGTTACCATGTTAATGTTAATGTTTAGGTATTTTTATTCTGACCTTTCTTTCTCTAAATTATTTCCATCTAAAATGTGGCTTCTTTCTTGGCAGAAAGCAAAATTATCGCAGCCTAAATACCAAGAATCTTTTACACTCCCCTTTCCCTCCCATGGGAGCCAAGAGAGGGATAGACTCAGCAGAAAGCTCTTTTAGTAACATAAATGTTAAGTTCTTCAGACATGGGAGGAGCAGAGTAAACAAAGCATTGAACAAGGAAAACATATCAGTGAAATCTCTGAGTTCCATGAACCCTCACTGAGGGATGTTGAAAGACAACATGGCTGATTCCACTTCAGCAAGAACTTTTGTTTATTCTACTTATCTCTGGTCAGAACTAATAGTCTTAATGGTTTTGAAAAGCCCTAACTGAGGTTGGGTTGATGAGGTAGTGGAAGATTAATGTTCCTATTTGCAAATGCTCACATTTCCCTCCACCAATTGTAATATATACACTGTAAGTTGTTACAAGATTTGCAGTCTAGTGACATAAATACCAGTCCTTTTAATTCCTTGCAGCATATTGTCATAGCATCGAGCAAACATATGCGAACGTCTTTCCAGTTTGGCTGCTCACTCACAGATATCTTTGGGTCTCCTAGCCAGGGCGGATGATAACTTCACGCAAATAAAAATGAACTACAATCCCAGATTTTGATGGCATGCCTTTAATTTTAGATTTCATAAAGTTTAAACAAATGATGCAAAGAAATGGAAACTAGTGAAACAGATTGGGTAGACTAAAGGACTGTTGTTTACATAGAATTAAGCATTCATACAGGCTGGCTGAAGTGAAGAATCCAAGAATTACATAGTTTTGGGTCTTACTGTGCGAAAAGAGCTGGCAATTCTGTCTTCCATTGAAGATACTCAGTGAACATTATTGTAGCCAAATGGCTCAAAATCTTGGGCATTCATTTGCATTCATCCAGGAAAATGAAACTCTAAAACTTTACTGGTATTTGATCTGAGCATAAACAGGTATCAGTGGAATTGGGGATAGGCTTTTAGGCCTTTAGAATTTCTGTTTTAAAGATTCCTATGTGATTCTAATATTTAGCCAAGGTTGAGAAGGACTAATAGAAAACCAGAGATTCTTATCCTTTAGTCTGTGTGGTGAAGACTTGATGGAAAGCAAGTTACATTCCAAAGCTTTGGTTTCAGTTGCCCTTTCAAAGAGACCAAGAATTTACATCTTAACAGGTCCTAGGTGAGCATGGATGTACTGACATCAATGATCTAGGGACCACACATTGAGAGCCCCTGCTATTACTTAATTTAGTATGTTTGAGAAAAATGTTCAGGAGTTTTGCAACCATGTACATTTTGGTTGTTTGGGTGATTAATTTTTTATTTTAAAGTATAAGAAGACAATAGTTGTCAAATATTTTTGTGTAAAGTCATGTAATTACTGAGGTAAAATAATTCAAAGATGGCTAAAGTTAGGGAAAGAATACAATGGATGTGAACCAGAAAGAGATAAGGCCACCTGTAATTCTTTCAAAATACATTGATGACTCTTTCTCAGTCATTAGCAGAATCTTGATCATATGTAACTAGTCTTTAACACATTCACCATACATCTTAAAATATTATTTCATTGTTTTGTTTTATGTTTATGTGTGTGGGGGGATCTGAGGCTATTTATGTGTACCATGTATACAAGTGTCTGTAGAAGCCAGAGGAAGGCATTGCATCCTCTGAATCTCGAGTTATACTGTTAGTCAGTCCCTCAACATGGGTTCTGACAACTGATCTTTCTCTCCCTGGAAGAGCTGTCAGTACTCTTAACAGCTCAGCAATCTCTTGGGTATCTATACATCATATCTTCTGAATTATTTTGGTATTTCTGGTCCAACATCTTGGAACATTTTCTTAAGCAATATTTCCTTAATATTAGATTACTAATGCAACTAAAAATCAACTAACACTTGGGCTCATCTCCCAACTGTGGCTTGTACATGAGAAGAATAATCTTTAATTATTAGCAAACAGAGAAATTCTGTACTTTTAGGAGTGTGTGTGTGTGTGTGTGTGTGTGTGTGTGTGTGTGTGTCTGTATATGTGTGTCTATGTGTATGTGTATGTGTACGAGGGGGGGAAAGAGGTAGGGGGAGGGTGGAAGGAGAAGGAGATGGAGTGGGAAAAAGAGAGAATAATTCTATTGATTGAGATGATTAAGGAATAAAATGGTTAAGGACTAAAAAGAGTAAGGATAATTCTGAGGACAGTTCTCTTTGTTTATATGTAGACTCTTGGTTTTCTGGCACTGCCATAATATAATCAGCTAACATTCAATGTGTAAACAAAAAGAATTGTCCTCAGAGTCTATTTGGCAGAAAGGTGTCAAGATGCTTGTGTCAGGATGTCTTTCCTCCTTGACTTAGATACTGTTCCCTTTTATTATTTTTAAACCACACTCTCATGTTGTCTCTCCTTTGTGTCATCTCTTCCTAAGAATGTCATGTGTCTTCCACTAGGACCTACCCGCATGATCTGTTTTACCTTCATTTTTTATGTCCTCAAAGACCTTGTCTCCCAAATGGTCTCATTCTTGTGTATTTGATGTTAGGTGTTCAACATCTACATTTCAAAGGGACAGAATATAGCCCCTGATACATTTCATTTCATAACTATAAAACTTATGGGTCCTTGAAAAACAACTTGTTATCTATTCAGAGATGCTGCTTGTGAATTTCCTTCTTGTTATTTGAAAACTCAGATGTTGAAAGGTTAAGTCCTTTGTCCAAATTTCCTTATTTTTCAAGAAGCTGAACTTATGTTAGAAGAATCCCACTAGCTCTTCTATGTTTTCTTCTCTACTAATGTGTGATGGATGAGTTTTCTAGTATTTTGTTTAGCCCAATACAAAACTGAGATGAAAGTTAGGAAGAAAAAGATCTGGTAATGACAAGACAATGTAGAAGAAGTGCTATTCCAAGTAAGAACGACACCAGGTGTGACAGATGGGTACTGAGGAAGGAGAATTCTCCTTCACAGGACAGATCATGCTAAGATTATTTGAGGAATTAGCAGAGAACCTTATTACTTTTGCAAGACTTAGAAAATTATCTAAGTTATACTTCAATTAATTTATTCCAACTTTTGAAGAAAAGCAAAAGTTTAACTCTTGTTCCATAGCTTGATAATGTATAGAACTATGAAATTATCAATATTTACATGCATCTTTCTGTTTAGTACTACCTTCTTGGTCTAGTATGTTTAGAGATAACAGAAGAAATAAAACTGAAATGAAGAGCATCTTCTATGTGCTCTTGTTTCACATATGTGCTACTATCCTATGCATTTTGCATTTTCTGACTCTTATGGCTGAAATTGTCTTGTCCTGCTAGGCCTTGGGTAAATTATTGTTCTTAACTTATTTTATACCAAACACTTACATGCAGTTTGTGCAGGGGCAAACCTGCATCGATTAATTCTTGCAACATTAGATCATAATGCATTTGAGCATCCTGCTTAAATGTTTCAGAAAACACTTTTTATATCAATGCTGTTTTGAACTTTAAGAGAAATATACATTTTAATTTTATAATACCACTCAGTCCCACAGATCTCTTCTGAATAGCTGGCACCAATGGAAAGGCTGATTTTAGCATGAGAACAATTATAACTGCTGGCTTTTCTTGTTAAGCTGCTTTACATAATCTCTAAGAAATAGTTAGGAAACATGTAGTATAGACCAACATTACCTATAGAATGTTTCATCATTATGTAAGTTATGCTAAAATATTTATAATTTAAGGAATAACAAGCTATGAAGTGAATGTAGAATTACGACTACAAACTGTATGTAAATAGATATTTGACTTGTGGTGAGTCTTCTGTGAACTTAATTCTTGGCCTGAGTTAGAGACCCCTATGGTGACATCTCCTCAGTGCTTATGACAATAGTGTGCCCTACCTACAGCCTTCTATGGCCATTACCATTCTGACTCAAAAAACTTAAGCTCTTTTATGTTTTTAGTTTTTCCATATCTTTACATAGCCCTGTGGTTGACTCTTATGGCTGAGATTGTCTTGTACTGTTAGACCCTGTTAACTTATTTTATTCCAAGCAGTTACATGCAGCTTGTGTGGGAGCTCACTTGCATCAATTCTTGTTTTTTATATTATATATTTTATTTATTTACATTTCAAATGTTATCCCCTTTCCTCATTTCCCCTCTGAAAATCCCCTATCCCATCCACCTCCCCTTGCTCATTAACCCACCCACTCCTGCTTCCCTGTCCTGATATTCTCCTACACTGGGGCAACAAGCCTTCACAGGACCAAGTGCCTCTCCTGTCATTGATGTCCAACAAGGCCATCCTCTGGTACATACGCAGTTGGAGTCATGGGTTCCTCCATGTGTACTCTTTGGTTAGTGGTTTAGTCCCTGGGAACTCTGGAGGTATTGGTTGGTTCATATTGTTGTTCTTTCTATGGGGCTGCAAACCCCTTTATCTCCTTGGGTCCTTTCTCTAGCTCCTCCATTAGGGACTCTGTGCTCAGTCCAGTGGTTGACTGAGACTGTCCCCCTCTGTATTTGTCAGGCACTGGCAGAGCCTCTCAGGAAACAGCTGTCAGGCTCCTTCCAGCAAGCACTTGTTGACATCCCTAATAATGCCTAGGTCTGGTAACTGTATATGGCATGGATCCCCGGTGGGGCAGTCTCTGGATGGCCTTTCGATCAGTCTCTACTCCACACTTTGTCTCTGTATTCCCTCCAATGAGTATTTTTTCTTCCCCTTCTAAATATCTACACTTTGGTTTTTCTTCTTCTTGAGCTTCATGTGGTCTGTGTTCTAGTTTCTTCCACCGACCTGTGAATTTTAAAATTTTTTAACAGATCTGTTGAGGGACATTTAAGTTGTTTCCAATTTCTAGATATTATGAATAAAGTAACAATGTACATCACTGAGCATATATTGCTGTTGTAGGGTGAGATGTTGCTTTAAAAGTTATTATCTCGGAGAGAGTGCACCCGCACAGCGAGAGAGCACACCAGCCTCCCCTTGGCAACCTCTGCTCCAGGGATCAACTGCACTGAGCATCCAGGTACCCAGGGACTCCCCAATATAGCATTGCTTGGGACACAGCCTGTTGGGCTCCCATCTGGGCTCAAGAGCGGGGCAGCTCTGTGGTCGTCAGGGCACCAGCTCTGCTGTGGGCCATATGTCCTGCAGAGTGATCTGCACCGAGATGGTACACAGTGCACTCCGCCATCTTTGCTCCAGCAAGAGGGCAATTGGGACCTCCAGACGCAGGGACAATCAAGCATAATATCGCTTGGGACTCAGCCAGCTTGTGTGCTCCCTGCTCCCAAGAGCTCGGCAGTTCTGTGGTCACCTACGCGCCAGCTCTGCTGGGGGATATCTGCCCTGCAGAGGGACCCATACTGGGAGAGAGCGCACCCACAAAGGGAGGGAGTACACCAGCTTCCCCTTGGTGACCTCTGCTTTGGGGATTGACTATGCTGAGCCTTCGGATGTGCAGGGATTCCCCAATATAACATCACTTGGGGCAAGGCACATCAGGGTTCCAAAGGCACTCAGGAGCAGGGCAGCACCACAGCAATCGGTGCCAGGAGAATCCCAGTAATCCAGGGTGGGGGTGGGGCAGAAATAGCCTTGCAGGCTCACAGGACGTCCAACCAACAGCCAGTGACAGCAGGACCAATTAACACCAGAGGTAACCAGATGGCAAAAGGCAAATGTAGGAACATTACTAACAGAAATCAAGGCAATATGGCACCATCCGAACCCAACTCTCCAACAGCAGCAAGTCCTGGATACTCCATCACACCCGAAAGGCAAGATCTGGATTTAAAATTACTTCTCATGATGCTATTAGAGGATTTCAAGAAGGACACAAATAAATCTCATAAAGAAATGCAGGAGAACATGAATCACCAGGTAGAAGCCCTTACGAAGGAAACACAAAAATCACTTAGAGAAATGCAGGAGAATATGGCTCAACACATAGAGGCCCATAAGGAGGCAACACAAAAATCGCTTAAAGAAATGAATCAACAGGTAGATGCCCTTACAAAGGAAACACAAAAATCACTTAAAGAAATGAATCAACAGGTAGATGCCCTTACAAAGGAAACACAAAAATCACTTAAAGAAATGAATCAACGGGTAGATGCCCTTAGAAAGGAAACAAAAAAATCGCTTAATGAAATGCAGGAGAATATGGGTCAACAGATGGAGGCCCATAGGGAGGCAGCACAAAAATCGCTTAAAGAAATGAATCAATGGGTAGGTGCCCTTACAAAGGAAACACAAGAATCGCTTAAAGAAATGCAGGAGAATATGGATCAACAGATAGAAACCCATGAGGAGGAAACACAAAAATCGCTTAGAGAAATACAGGAGAACTTGGGTCAACAGGCAGAAATCCTGAAAGAGGAAATACAAAAATATCTTAAAGAAAAACAGGAAAATACAAACAAACAAGTGAAGGATCTGAGCAAATCCATCCAGGATCTAAAAAAGGAAGTAGAAACAACTAAAAAATTAGAACAGGAGACAACTTTGGAGATAGAAAACCCTGGGAAGAAATCAGGAGTCATAGATGCAAACATCAACAATAGAATACAAGAGATGGAAGAAAGAATCTCAGGTGCTGAAGATACCATAGAAAGCATCGACTCAACAGTCAAAGAAATTGTAAAATGAAAAAAACGTGTAACCCAAAACATCCATGAAATCCAGGACACAATGAGAAGACCAAACCTAAGGATTATAGGTATAGATGAGAGTGAAGATTTGCAACTTAAAGGGCCAGTAAATATCTTCAACAAAATTATGGAGGAAAACTTCCCTAACCTAAAGAGAGAGATGCTGATGAACGTACAAGAAGCCTACAGAACTCCAAACAGACTGGACCAGAACAGAAATACCTCCCGGCAAATAATAATCAAAACACCAAATGTACTAAACAAAAAAAGAATATTAAAAGCAGTAAGAGAAAAAGGCCAAGTAACATATAAAGGAAGACCTATCTGAATTACATCAGACTTCTCATCAGAGAATATGAAAGCCAGAAGATCCTGGGCAGATCTCATGCAGACTCTAAGAGAACACAAATGCCAGCCTAGAATACTATACCCAGCAAAACTCTCAATCACCGTAGCTGGAAAGACCAAATATTCCATGATAAAACCAAATATACACAATATCTTTCCACAAACCCAGCCCTGTAAAGGATAATAGGTGGAAACTGCCAATACAAGGAGAGAAACTACACCCTGGAGAAAACGAGATAGTAACCTTCTTGCATCAAACCCAAAGGCAGATAACCACTCAAACATAAAGATAGCGTCAAGAATGGCAGGAGGCAATAATCACTATTCCTTAATCTCTTTTAATATCAATGGTCTCAATTCCCCAATAAAAAGACATAGACTAACAGACTGGATACGTAAACAGGACCCAGCATTTTGCTGCATGCAGGAAACGCACCTCTGTGTCAAAGACAAACACTACCTCAGAGTAAAAGGCTGGAAAACAATTTTACAAGCAAATGGTCCCAGGAAACGAGCCGGATCAGCCATGCTAATATCAGATAAAATTGACTTTCAACCTAAGGTCATCAAGAAAGACACAGAAGGACACTACATACTGGTCAAAGGAAAAATCCACCAAGAAGAACTCTCAATGCTGAATATCTATGTTCCAAATGCAAGGGCACTCTCATTCGTAAAAGAAACTTTACTAAAGCTCAAAGCACACATCGTACCTCACACAATAATAGTGGGTGACTTCACCACACGCCTCTCTGAAATGGATCATTCAGGAAAGCAGAAACTAAACAGGGACACAGTGAAACTAATTGAAGACTTGGACCAAATGGGACTAACAGATATATATGTGTGTGTGTGTGTGTGTGTGTATATATATATATAAATATATATATATATATATATATATATCACTTCATCCTAAAGCAAAAGAATATACCTTTTCTCAGTACCTCATGGTACCTTCTCCAAAATCGACCATATAATTGGTCACAAAACAGACCTCAACAGATATAAGAAGATCGAACTTATCCCATGCCTCCTATCAGATCACTATGGAATAAGGATGGTCTTCAATAACAACAAAAACAACAGAAAGCCCACATACACGTAGAAGCTGAACAATGCTCTACTCAATGATACCTTGATAGAAGAGGAAATAAAGAAAGAAATCAAAGACTTTCTAAAATTTAATGAAAATGAAGGCACAACATACCCTAATTTATGGGACACAATGAAAGCGGTGCTAAGAGGAAAATTCATAGCCCTGAGTGCCTCCAAAAAGAAACTGGAGAGAGCATACACTAGCAGCTTAATGGCTCACCTGAAAGCCCTGGAACAAAAAGAATCAAATACACCACGGAGGAGTAGAAGGCAGGAAATCATCAAACTCAGGGCTAAAATCAATCAAGTAGAAACAAATAAAACCATACAAAGAGTCAACAAAACGAGGAGTTGGTTCTTTGAGAAAATCATCAAGATAGATAAGACCTTAGCCAGACTAGCCAGAGGGCACAGAGACAGTATCCAAATTAACAAAATCAGAAACAAAAAGGGAGAGAAAACAACAGAAACTTAGGAAATTCAAAAAATCATCAGATCCTCCTACAAAAGCTCGCTTTCAACACAAATAGAAAATCTGGAGGAAATGGACAATTTCCTAGACAGATACCAAATACCAAAATAAAATCAGGACCAATAGACCATCTAAATCATCCTATAACCCCTGAAGAAATAGAAGTGGTCATTGAAAGTCTTCCAACCAAAAAAAGCACAGGTCCAGATGGTTTTAGTGCAGAATTCTATCAGACCTTCAAAGAAAACCTAACATCAATACTCTTCAAACTATTCCACAAAATAAAAACAGAAGGAACACTACCCAACTCGTTCTATGTAGCCACAATTAAGCTAATACCAAAATCACACAAAGATCCGGCAAAGAAAGAGAATCTCAGGCCAATCTCTCTTATGAATATCAATGCAAAAATACTCAATAAAATTCTTGCCAACTGAATCCAAGAACACATCAAAACGATCATTCACCACAATCAAGTAGGCTTCTTCTCAGGGATGCAGGGATGGTTCAATATAAGGAAGTCAATGTAATCCACTACATAAACAATATCAAAGAAAAAAACCATATGGTCATTTCATTAGATGCAGAGAAAGCATTTGACAAAATTCAGTAACCTTTCATGTTAAAGGTCTTGGAAAGATCAGGAATTTGAGACCCATGTCTAAACATAGTAAAAGCAATTTACAGCAAAGCGGTAGCCAACATCAAAGTAAATGGAGAGAAACTTGAAGCAATCCTACTAAAATCAGGGACTAGACAAGGCTGCCCTCTCTCTCCATATCTTTTCAATATAGTCCTTGAAGTTCTAACTAGAGCAATTAGACAACAAAAGGAGGTCAAAAGGATCCAAATTGAAAAGGAAGAAGTCAAACTATCGCTATTTGCAGACGATTTGATAGTATAATTAAGCGACCCAAAGAACTCCACCAGAGAACTCCTACAGCTGATAAACGACTTCAGCAAAGTGGCCAGATATAAAATCAACTCAAGCAAGTCAGTAGCCTTCTGATACTCAAAGGATAAGCAGGCTGAGAAAGAAATAAGAGAAATGATACCCTTCACGATAGCCACAAACAATATAAAGTATCTTGGTGTGACTTTAACTAAACAAGTGAAAGATCTGTATGACAAAAACTTCAAGTCTCTGAAGAAAGAAATTGAAGAAGACCTCAGAAGATGGCAAAATCTTCCTTGCTCATGGTTTGGCAGGATTAATATAGAATAAATGACCAGTTAAATACTGCATGGTATTGGTACAGTGACAGGCATGTAGATCAAGGAACAGAATTGAAAACCCAGAAATGATTCCACACTCCTTTGGTCACTTGATCTTTGACAAAGAAGCTAAAACCATCCAGTGGAAAACAGATAGCCTTTTCAACAAATGGTGTTGGTTTAACTGTAAGTCAACATGCAGAAAAATGCAAATTAGCCGGGCGGTGGTGGCGCACGCCTTTAATCCTAGCACTTGGGAGGCAGAGGCAGGCGGATTTCTGAGTTCGAGGCCAGCCTGGTCTACAGAGCGAGTTCCAGGACAGCCAGGGCTATACAGAGAAACCCTGTCTCGAAAAACCAAAAAAAAAAAAAAAAAAAAAAAAAAAAAAGTTGATAGAAAAATGCAAATTGACCCATTCTTATCTCCTTGCACTAAGTTCAATTCCAAGTGGATCAAGGACCTCCACATAAAACCAGACACACTGAAACTAATAGAAAGGAAACTAGGGAATAACCTTGAACATATGGGCACAGGGCAGAATTTCCTGAACAGAACTCCAATAGCTTATGCTCTAAGATCAAGAATTGACAAATGGTACCTCATAAAATTACAAAGTTTCTGTAGGCAAAGGACACTGTCAAAAAGGACAAAGCGGCAACAAAACAACCTGGGAAAAGATCTTTATCAACCCTACATCTGACAGAGGGCTAATATCCAATATATACAAAGAACTCAAGAAGTTAAACTCCAGAGAGGCAAGTAACCCTATTAAAAATGGGGTACAGAGCTAAACAAAGAGTTCTCACCTAAAGAATATCTAATGGCTGAGTAGCACCTAAAGAGATGTTCAACATCCTTAGTCATTAGGGAAATGCAAATCAAAACAACCCTGAGATTCCATCTCATACCTGTCAGAATGGCTAAGATCAAAAACACAGGAGACAGCAGTTGTTGGTGAGGATGTGGAGAAAGAGGAACACTCCTCCACTGCTGGTGGAATTGCAAGCTGGTACAACCACTCTGGAAAGTAGTCTGGCAGTTCCTCAGAAAACTGGGCATGACACTCCTGGAGGATCCGGCTATACCACTCCTGGGCATATACCCAGAGGCTTCCCCTGCATGCAATAAGGACACATGCTCCACTATGTTCATAGCAGCCTTATTTATAATAGCCAGAAGCTGGAAAGAACCCAGATATCTCTCAATGGAGGAATGGATTCAGAAGATGTGGTATATTTACACAATGGAATACTACTCTGCAATTAAAAACAATGAGTTCACGAAATTCCTAGGCAAATGGTCAGAACTGGAAAATATCATCCTTAGTGAGGTAACCCAATCACAAAGGAACACACATGGTATGCAGTCACTGATAAGGGGATATTAATCCAGAATCTCGGAATACCCAAAACACAATTCACTTATCAATAGATTTCCAAGAAGATGGAAGGCAAGACCCCTGGTCCTGGAAAGACTGAATGTAGGGGAATACCAGGAAAGAGAAGCGAGAGGGGGTTGAATGGGGAACAGAGGGAGGGAAGGGGGCTCTTGGGACTTTAGGGAAGGGAGGAAACAGGAAAGGGGAAATCATTTGGAATTTAAATAAAAAAACTTAGTAAATTAAAAAAAAAAGGAAAAAATTTTTAAAAAGTTATTATCTCTATAATTCTTAATATCACCCTGCCAGTCTGCAAATAATGGAGACTAAGTCCTACAGATTTGTTTAATCAGCTTTAGAACAATTACTGGGGTAATCACCCCTAATCTGTTTTTCTATATGCCTTATTGGTTAATTCCTATCTGTATTTGTTGTTTGAGCCTCCTCTGGGTTAATTCTTCTCCATCAGTCTGTCCTCAGTGGGGATGTCACTTGGCCATGTGCTACTGGCCCATCACATCAAATGGAGACCTCTTTTTCTCCTTTGTCCTTTCTACTCCTTCTTCCTCTACTTTTATTTTCCCTGTGGTCTCTACTTGAGACCATTAACCAGATAAAGGAATCCTTGCCTACCTTTATTCTCCCCAGTAATTGGCTGTCAGCCTTGTTTATTTAGCCAGTCAGAGATAAAAGAAGCAAAATTTACATAGCATCTCTTGGTGTACTGAGAATCTGCTCTTAGTGGGACAAAGATCTTGGGAGCCAGTATTTAGTATTTGAATATATAGGAGCACCAGACCAACCACCACCAAGGAGTCTTTTGTGTATATGCTTGAATTTAGAAAGTTCTCTATCTACATGTGCTAAATAAAAAGTGATTTCTTCCAAAAGAAGAAAGTCTAATTTACTGAGTAATTTAAAACACTTAAGGGTGGGAGGAATACACTTTCTGAGTTTGTCAGAAACAAAATTCCTGAAATTTAGTAAGCCTGAAGTATCTGAGTTCTAAAGGAGATGAAGCATACAATGTCAAAATACTTTTCTCTTGACTCTTCTTTTTGTTATGCTGTGAGACAATAGAGTGATAAAACAAATGGTAGCCTTAGGAGTATTGTTTCTTAAAATCTCCTGTTTAAATATATAATACCTTAAAATTTCATGATCCATTTTTCTTTACAATTAAATAGAATTCCATAGCTGTACTCATTAGATTTTATGCCACAGTCTAGTCACCAGAGAGGAGGAAACACCAATTCTAAAAATGTCTGCATAATATAGGGTTATAGAGAAAACCGTAGGGCATTTATAAAATTAGTGACTGATATGGGTGAACTCAGCCCATTGTGAGTAGTGCCACTCCTAAGCCAGTTGTCCAGGTTTCTAGACAAGCCACCAGAAGCTGCATTCCTTCATGGTGTCTCCATCAGCTTCCTTCTCCAAGTTCCTGCTATAACTTCCTTTGATGATAAACAGTGCAAACTTTCCTCTCTCGGTTGCTTTTGTTCATGAGGTTACAGGCATAGTAACCCTACTTAAGATAGTGATGCATTTTATCCATTTATCAGGTTTTTTCCCATTATATAGTTTTGGTAAATAGAGCAGTGATGAACATGATTGAACATGTATCTGTTGAGTAGGATGGTGAGTCCTTTGGACACATACCAAGGAGTGGAATAGCTTGGTCTTATAGGAGATAACTTTAAATATTTTGAGAATTCTCCACCTTGGGTTTCCAGAGTTGCTGGACCAGTTTGCTATACTACCAGCACTGAATGAGTTTCTCACACCTGTTCCAGCATTCAATATTCATTGCTTTGTTGATCTTTGTTATTCTGACTGGGGTAAGATGAAATTTCAAACTTGATTTGCATTTCACTAATTTGTTAGGAATGATGAACTTATTATTATTAATTATTATTATTACTATTTGAGATATTTCTCAGTAATTTTTCTCCTTTTGAGAGATCTTGCTTTAGGTGTTTATTTTACTGAAAGAACTTTGTTTGATTCTTTGTTTTTGAGTTCTTTATATATTCTGGCTATTAATCTTCTGTCACCCATCAAGTCTAAGCACCATGACTGCTTAAATATGAGTTGAACAAGAGCAACAATAGACATGATAATGTGAATGGTGTGTTGGGGGGTTGTTGGAAGCCCTCAGGAGGCTTCAGCTCTCACTCTATGTATTTCACTACAGAATATATATATATATATATATATATACATATATATATATATATACATATATATATATATATACATATATATATATATATATATACATATACATATGTGAAAATAAGATCATGAACTTGAGGGAGAACAAGAAGGCTTTGGAAGAAAGACAGGGAAGAGAAGAATGATGTAGTTGTATTAAAACTTTCAAAAATATAAGAAGGGATTTAACAAAAACAGAAGTTCAATAAAGTTAAATATTTATATAACAAATAAATAAGGCTGGATATTTTATTCCTTTTGATAAAATAAGCAGAAGCATGAAGCAAGAAGAATATTTTTATACATAGATTATATATAAGATTTTATATATAGATAGATTATATATATAAACACTGAGAAGTTAACTGAACATGAATGAAAATCTACATTGAAGTACGGTGGATCAAAAATTGGCTGCCAAAGGTTTGGAAATCAAGCATCATGCCTACAGGTTGAAGCATTTTTCTCACTAATCATTGAAACCAAGGTTTCATCCAAATCATAAATAGTAAAGGACTTACTGCAATCAGATCGACCAAGAGGTACACAGAAGGCAAGGTGAAGCTCTGAGAGAAAATGATTCTTTCTTCAGCAGAATAGCTAGTAGCTGTTCTTGTATGATTCAGATGGGCAAAGAGGTCAGCATGGCAATATTTTTGTCTCTCCTATCAGATATTTGATTTCTTTTTGCCTTTTCTTGATACTCAGAAGCAAGTACCAGTCCTTGGACCTTCAGGGCAAGCATTTTTCCACTGAAATACATCTCTGATCTCACACTCTGGTTTGGAATCTTGTGCCTGTGATTTCACTATAAGGTCATCTGATGAATCAGAGCCTCCTTCTAGAAGGGAATGACTGTGTCAACTCATGTATTGTTCTTCCCATTTCTTGAGTTATTTTCTTTCTTTGAGAAAATAATTTTGTGACCTGATATCACAAGGTCTTTCACATATGATATTCTCCTTTTATATTAATCTTTACCATTGTACCTTTCTGCCGTAATTCAATTCACAATTGAGAATAGATGACAGAACATTCCCCTGGAAGAAATCTTTCTCCCTGATCTTTCATTCCTATATTAGAACCACATGAAATAAAATTAGTCCCTGGGAGATGAAGACCATTCAGTAGGATGTGCGTGGTTTCAATGGCTGAGATCATTTACTTCTTGGTGGAGGTGATTCAGTGATATGCCTGCACCTTAAACATAAGTTATTTTGGCTTATTTCATGTCATGGAGCTCATTAGTTTTGTCAGTTACATTGGAAGTGTGTGAGCAAAACCTGTTTTATATTGTAGGCAGGCAGACCTCAGGAAATAGCATCCTTCACAATGCTTATTCGAAACATAATTTTGAAAATTTAATAAAAAATGTGTGCCATATTTATTTAATGTGATCATGATTGGACTGAAAATATACACAGTTTTTGCAAGCACATTCTTTTCTATAGTTTAATGGACCAGTTGAACCAAAAAAAAAAAAATAGTTTCTTTACTTCCTTCTCTACTTACCCCACCCCCGCCCCCAACCCCCTGTGGCTCAAATGCCGTCAGATCTGTTTAGAGAAATCACAAATATTGTTTGTTTGTGAGATGAATTTTTGACTGTAGAATGAAGTTAAACAGAAAATAGGACTTAAAAAATAAACCCAAGTACTTATGTTTCACAGTATCAGCCAAATAACACTTTTTTTTAAAATGATTTGAGCAAGTCACTTGGACTATAAATTCCTCAAAATGGACAGACATAAGCCTTACACACTCTTCAGTGATGGCCTTGTTCAGGACTATGAGTTGGTTGGAAGTGTGGCTGGAGAAAGTGGAGAAAGCCCCAAGTGAGTAAGTCCTGAAGATTGTGTATTGTTCTTAGGCGCATGGCTATGTCAAGGGCACTTGCCTCAGATTCATGGAAGAGTGGCAAAGCATTCTCCTTAGGGGATGAGCCTCAGAGGAAAAAGAAAAAGCCTTCCCTTCTTGTCCATATATGGATGTTGACAGTGCATGTAGGAAATGTCCTTTATAGCTTTATCCCCTTGGGTACTCCTGGCATAAGAACTGGTCCTGTCAGAGACTGCTCCTACCGTGGTTAGTTCAATCTGTCCCTTTGTTCAAAAATACCCCATCAATCTTGGCTCCTTGCTTATCTGTTTGTAATAACCTTGATATCAAGTTCAGCTGTGTGCAATAGTTTTGCCTCCCTGTTCAACTGTATATAATAAACTCACTGGCCATTCCTAGGTACTGTGGTTTCTCCAACTGAATAACTAGATCACCCAGTCTTAGTTTTTGTCCCTGTTTCCACCTGTCTGTCTTTTCTTCATTCCTTCAAGGCCACAATCAGGTCTGTCCCTGACACTGTACAGTACAGGGCCCAGAGACTAATCACTTTCTCTTTTAGCCTGAGCTCAGAAGTGGAAGAAGCACATGGAAAGGCATTCCATTCTGGAAGAGCAAGTAAATGTATGTAGTTGAATTTCCCAAACACAGAACATAGAGACACTTTGCACTGTTCTGAACTTAAAAATAATTTGTATAAAATAGTTAGCTTTGTGCCTGCTTAAGGACATTGAACTTGATATTCAAGTGATGACCTTCAGCTTATTTATTTTATTTTATTTTTTATTGGATATTTTCTCCATTTACATTTCAAATGTTATCCCTTTCCTGGTTTCCCCTCCAAAAACACCCTATCCTATTCCCCCTTCCCCCTGCTCATCAACCCACCCACTTCCACTTCCCTGTCCTGGCATTCTCCTATAATAGGCCATCGACCTTCTCAGGACCAAAGGCCTGCCCTTCCTTTGATGTCCAACAAGGCCATCCTCTGCTACATATGCAACTGGAGACATGGATCCCTCCATATGTACACTTTTGGTTGGTGGTTTAGTCCCTGGGAGCTCTGGGGTTACTGGTTGGTTCATATTGTTGTTTTTCCTATGGGGCTGCAAGTTCCTTCAACCCTTTGGTCCTTTCTCTAGCTCCTCCATTGGGGATCCCGTGCTCAGTGCAATGACTGGCCGAGAGCATCCACCTCTGTATTTGTCAGGTACTGGCAGAGCCTCCTCATTTTTTCAATGTTTTCTCCCACATGATTCTTAAATCATGGCTCAAAAAGATTTGTATGTGCACATAGAAATGTTTGCCAAATGTGTTCACTGTTGTCTACTTCCTGCCATCAAATGAAATCTACCATCTACATTCAGACTGGAGAGGCCACTTGCTTCTAAATCTAAATGGAGTCTATCTTTCTTCCACAAGGCTGGTAGCCTTATCCTGGGAGCAGTAGAAGGACATTAAAGCAAAGGCTGTCAGATGACAATCAAAAACATTCTAAGAATCTTTGTCATCCAGTGGTGAAGTGTTCTTTATCTTTTTAAAGGTAAACTCTCCCATACAAGTACTAAGCATATACCTCCCTGTTTAGCTTCCAAGATACAAGATAAATTCAAGGTGATATCAATCTCTTTTCTCAAGACATATGCATGTACAGTGAAGAAGAGGTGGAAAGATTATAAGAGCCAGACACAAATAACTTCAAGAAAACCGTTTCTTCCAGGCATAACAGAGCTGTTAAAGATATGACCTCACAGAGACAGTGGCAGCACACACAAGACCTGCTCAGCTCCAAGCCAGGTGGAAACCTAATACTAAACAGATCAGGGGGAACTGATCCCAGAGTCCCACACCGAACCAAGAAACTCTTTGCAATTTATACTTGCTAGCAAAGGGAAAAAAAGTGTTATTTCTAATGAAGTATCACACAGTATATTAACAATACTCCAGGGCAGACCTGATGCCAAGAAAGCGTTGACAATAGAAAACAAACTGAACAATTTGAGGAAGGGAATTTTAGTTGTTACTGTTTCAAGTGGTTTATTTTGGCTCCTTTTTTTCTTATTGGGTTTTATTAATTTGTTGGTTATTTAGATTTTCCTTTGTGTTATTTTTATTTGAGAGCAAGAGCATAAGAAAGCAAAAGAGTACAAAGTTGGGTGGGTAAAGAAGTGGGGGAGATCTAGGAGGACTTGGGGAAGAGGAAAACACATGGTCTGAAAGGTGTTTTTAAAAAATGAATTAAAGCTAGTGTCACTGCAAAAGTGAACCAAATGACGGGGGCTTAAAATGTATCAGATACAACATAGAAATGTTATTTGACTGATCGTTCTCCTCTTTTCCTCATGGCACATTTCCTGGACACATCCAGTAAGTGCACATGGACTCCCATTCTCTACTCATTACCAGGATTTATTGAACCTAGAAATTAATATTGACTGGGGCAAAACAGCCACTGAGTTCTCCTGCAGGTCAGTAAATCTGATGATGGAGGAACACCAAGCAGGAATCAGTACCTTTTCCCTCTGCAGTTTGATTTTTTTGCCTTTGCCCTTAGAAGAATGTCAGTACAGCTGCCTGCTTCCAGTGGGCCTATCATGTTTTTTTAAAAAAATTTAGTAGCTGGCCATTTAGAATCTGTTTCCAATTTACATTGTGCACTAATAAGAAGCCGAATATAAAGTTTCCCTAAGAAGCATTAATATGTGTAGGTATAATGAAGCCAAAACATATTTATCACAGTTAAATTTCATAAATAATGCCAGAAGAAAGAAACAGGGGGAAAAGGAAAACAATTACTATATATGACACCAAGGTAGAAAATGTATATAGTTTAATTATTCCTTCAAAAAGGCACAACTGTGGTTTATTCAAGTCATTGAGCATTTATGAACATAACTTCTTTCTTCTGTAAATTAAAGTTATGAATTGGCCTTTCAGGCATCTGACACTTCTATGATTGAAAAAAATAAAATAAAATAAAACCTTTCAAAAGTATAATTTGTAGGTCTGGGATTTTCCTACAATCTGAACTCTACGGAAAACCATTTACGACTCAAGGACAAGAAATCTCAAAGAACTGGAGCTTGTCATTACTTTAATTTTTTTTCAGAACAGTTCGCTTATATATCAATGGATGGTCAATAAAATCATTCAGATTTAAACTAAAATGAATTTCAACCAAACAATAGGTTTTAAGCTTAAGATCTATGTTTAAAACCTGATCTTTGTGTGGGTACACACACACACACACACACACACTCACACACACAAACACACACACACACACAGAGAGAGAGAGAGAGAGAGAGAGAGAGAAAGATAGACAGAGAGAGAGACAGAGAGAGAGACAGAGAGAGAGACAGAGAGAGAGACAGAGAGACAGAGAGAGGCAGAGACAGACAGAGACAGAGAGAGACAGAGAGAGAAACAGAGAGAGAGACAGAGAGAGGGAGAGAGAGATGGAGAGAGAGACAGAGACAGAGACAGAGAGACAGAGAGAGAGGGGAGAGATATAGGGTTTTCACATTATCTTATCTGAAGATAGAACATTTCCTAAGTTTTCTGTTGCCACATTCCTCATCCCTATCCATGTCTACCTTTTACGGAGAGAGCTGATGTCCAACAACCCTGAGTTGTACTCTGACAGTGAATACCCAAGTTATCCTTGGAGTCCATGCGCCCCTCACTTGGAAGTTGATGCTCTGGGCTTTCACTTGGCTCCTTTGCCCATCTGCTCCTTCAGAAAAGAAGGAACAGGAGGAAGGTTTGCAGAAGTGGGAAACGCTGCTGGTGATCTCACTGGAAAGACTACTGTTTGAGTGACCCAGAGCTTGAAGGAGCAAGTAGATAGATAAACCAAGTCTGCCCTAGTAAAAATGGAAAGATCCCCTGACAAAAAAGAGAAGGCAAGGGGGAGTGTAGCAAAGTGCAGGACCTGTGCCTGTCCCTTCTCTCTGTCATGGTCTGTCTTTTTTTCTTACTGGCTTGCCTGACACTATATCTTTTACAGAAGTTCCCACATCATCAACACCAGGAAGTGCTTGATAATCTGTTCACAGCAACCAGCATTGCAGCAGATTATTAGCAAGTGAGTCTGCATATGAGATTTCTTTTCAAAAAGACAGATTCAATCTCAGTTTTGCGATTTGTCCACTAATTTATGAAAAAGAAGCATTGTGAATTCTGGGTTCCCTTTCCTCTATAATGAGAATAACGCTAGAACCAGACCATACAGGGCAGTGGTTCTCAATCTTCCTACTGCTTTGATAAACTTTTGATAAAGTTCCTCATATTGTAGTGAGCCTGAACCATAAAATTATTTTCACTGCTACTCCCTAACTCTAATTTTGCTATGTTTATGAAAGGTAATGGAAGTATCTGTATTGCAGGGCATCTGGTCTGTGATCCCTGGACCTTCAAAGGTTGAGAATCAGAGACACAGAGTTACGAGAGGATTAATTCATTAATCATTGGCATGTGCTGTCTAATAGGAGCTTTGGTTCAGCCATGCACTCATGAAATGTTTTGTACTATTATGAGGAAACAAGGGGGCCTTTCCCATTGCTAGAGACATTAGTAGCTTGACTGTGTAGTCAAATTAGGAGTAGCCAATTAGGAGTAACGTCAGATGAAATTTAGGCTATATGGGAAACACAGCGACCTTTCCCGGTCTGTAATTGTTTTCATCTCTTCATCCAACATGAATTGTTTCTTGTATTTAGTGGTGAAACATGGAGCTGTAGAACCCAGTCCTTATCCTTATCTGTGTGAATGCTTCCATTCCCAAGGGTGAGCATCCTGGGAGATTTTCTCAGGGGGAACATTAGAGATAGTTTTCCTTAAATCTTATACATGAGCTACTCATCCCACTGAGGTTAAAATGAGGTATTTGCAAAGTGTCCCTTAACTAAAATAAATAAATCAATTTATATCACAGAAACTTTGTGTCTATATATTATTTTTTTACCTTGCTTTTGAAATCTCTCTCTCTCTCTCTCTCTCTCTCTCTCTCTCTCTCTCTCTCTCTCTCTCTCTCTCTCTCTCGTGGGTATTCTTGTATTTGAGCTTTGTACATTTGCTTTTTTTTGGTTTTTTTGTTTTTTTTGTTTGTTTTGCTTACATTTGGTAAAGATCTTGTGTATCTCAATTTTTTTCCCAGTCCTCCCTGAATTAAACTATGAAGGTGGCTGCCTGAAGAACATGATTCCAGGTAGTTTCATTGGCCATCAGTTTAGTGAGTGACTGTCTTCCAGTAATAGGATGGAGAACAATAGAGGAAGAGGCCAATGTCTTTCTCTAGTCTTAAAACGCACACTAGTTCAACCCCAAACTCAAATGCACTCACATCTACATACCACACAGATTCAGCAATACAAAAAATAGAAGAGTTCTTGAACCTGGAAAGTGAAGAGAACATGTTTTGGCTGGTTGTTCTGTATATAAATGTGCATGTATTTGTGTGTTTGTGTGTGTGTTCATGTGTATGTTCTTCTTTCAGAAGGGAAAAGAGTGCTCACACTGACACCTTGCTCTGTAGTTTCCTCTTCAGTAACTTGCCATATTTTTTTACTGATGTCAGTAGGGAATCTAGGGAAAAGTTTTACTGCTTTCTGTGAAAACTGTTGTTCTAATGGACAGCAAGCCAGCTAAATGATAAGATAATGTTAAAGGCAACCGGAAGGCACAGGAAATGCCTGGATGTAAATGACAGAAATAACAGAAATGAGGGGACTTGAAGATGAGATATGGAGACCGTGGGAAAGAACTGTTCAGGGTTTTTTTCTCTCTATCAGAACAGGGCCTTCCCATGATGGAAACAGAGAAGCCAATCATAGAAAATTAATCTTTCTGATAAAAGGAAGTATAAAACAACCAGGAGGGTGGGAGTGGGTAGGGGAGCACCCTCATGCAAGTATGGGAAGAGGGTATGGGATAGGGGGTTTGCAGAGGGGAAACAGTGAAAGGGGACATTTGAAATGTAAATAAGTAAAATTCCTAGGCAAATGGTCAGAACTTGAAAATATCATCCTTAGTGAGGTAACCCAATCACAAAAGATCACACATGGTATGAAGTCACTGATAAGGGGATATTGACCCAGAATCTCAGAATACCCTAGACACAATCAGCATATCAATAGATTTCTAAAAAGATGGAAGGAGAGACCCCTGGTCCTGGAAAGACTGGATGTAGGGGAACGCCAGGACAGAGTAATGAGAGGGGGTTGAACAGAGAAAAGAGGGAGGGAAGGGGGCTTATGGGACTTTCGGGGAGGGAGGAAACGGGAAAGGGGAAGTGATTTGGAATGTAAATTAAAAAAATAAAATTAAATTAAATTAAAAAAAAAAAAGATAAACCAGTGAATTCAGCCTCTGTAGGATGAGCAAAATGACTATTAATTTGTGTTTTTATGTTGTAGGGGCAGGCTAGTTTGAATTACATGTCAGGGGGATATAATTTTGCTTACTGCTGCAATTCAGAATGGTTGAGCAAATATTTCTATGAAATTTCACTTTGTTGGCCATTGATGATAAAAGATCAGGTGTGGGAATGAAGAGGTGGCTCAGTGGTTAAGAGAGGTTGCTGCTCTTCCAAGAGGACCCAAGTTGGATTCCTAGCACCCACATTAGATGACCCACAACTACCTGTAACTTCGGCTCCGGGGAATCTGGTACCCTCTTCAAGACACCTACCCAAATGCAGCACACCCATATAAACACATAAATGTAAATAAAAATCTTTTTAAAAATCAAAAAAAAAAATAAGTAAAATGTACCAAAATCAAAACCAACCAACCAACGAACAACAACAAACCCCACTTCTTGAAGGGAAAAGAAAAAGGACATCGTCCTGGGCCTTTGTAGGTAGAGTTTCACTTCTTCCTGGCTTAACTCAGTGAGGGCAGCAGTACTATCAAATGCTAATTGCTACCACACATGTTTTAAGGATTTACCTCCAGAGTGGCACTATTGGGAATCACTGTGGAATGTTGTGTAGGACCTTATAGGAAATTCTTAGATTATTGGGGTCATGCCCTTTAAAGGTATGAGTGCAGGACTCAGTCTTTACTTGATTTTTAGCTCACAAAGTAAGCAAATTACTTCAGCTCCCTGCCATTGTCATGGAAGAAACCTGTGAATCTACACCAATGAGGGAGGCTTCATAAGCCAGAGAGGACTGACATCTCCCAAACTACTAGCTAATTAAAGTGTGTGTGTGTTTTGTGTTTTATTTATATATTATAATATAATATATAATTTATTTATATATATTATTTCACTATAATTTATAGTTTCATTTTATGTATTTATATATACATATATAGCTAAACGAGCTAAAATATATATAATTTGTTTCAAGTATTCCATCACAGTCACTTGGATAAAACACTAATAAAGAAAAAAAAATCAAAGTTTTAAAATGTAAGAAAATATTCAAGTATCACTACACTGGACTCAATCTGTCTTTGAATAAGTCAGTCTTTTCCAATTGTACTTTGCAGGTCACTACTGTGACTGGAGCAATTCTCAACTTTCTCAACTGCAGTTATTAAATGAGCTCACACATGAGAGTTGTGCAGTCCTAAAGAGTGATAGTGGCTTATTTTAATAAATAAAATCAAAGCCTCAAGGAACATTCTCCACAGTGTTAGTCAGAACACTATTTAATTAATTTACAGGTGAGGTCTCAATTAGACACTTGGCCTCAAGTCCATGTGTGCTCCTCATTTACTCTTGGCTGAATCAGAGGGAAGGATTTGGGACCTTCAGGCTGAAATTCTAAGGCTTTACTGTCAGTTGGTTTCAGTTTTTAGAAATAGGAAGTCCTGGTAGACTGGGGATGGGAGGAAAAGGGAGAATCCAGAATATTCTGTAATCTCTCAGTGCCTTTTTGATAAGAAGAGTATAACTTTAGAGTCACTCTTGCTAATATGTCACAAGCAACATTGTCTGTGTCTCACTCATTAGTCTCCCATGCTTGGAACACTAAGTCAATGTCTTTGCACATGGCCAGGTGGCTTTGTGTGCTGGTGATCACAGCTGAGAACAGAGGAGTCCTTTGCCAAAGTGAGGATAGGGTGACCCCTATGTGGCTGAGACTCTTCCAACCACTTCACTCTTGGCTGGTCCTTGCCCCCTAACTCTGTGTGTCCTTGATCCCTTGCTTTCATTATATAATGACTCTGCCCTGAAAAGTTCTCACCATAGTCAAGTAGAGGTTATCAGAAATGGTTGAAGATGTATCTTAGAATATCTTGTTTTAAGTGAACCAGCTTGTAACAAATATCAACAGGTTAAAAATAAAGTAATAGCACAAAGGGGAAAAAAATTCCTTCCATAGATAGGTCATGGAAAGAATGTCAAATCGTAATTGTACATTTTTAACCCTAAGAATGGCAGTACCTAGAGAGCAATTTACATGGATGTAATTCTGTCATTGAGCAGAATTTAATCACATGGAGGAAACAGTAAAGGATGGGGAAGGGCAGGGTGGAGTAATAACACCAACTGAAGTGCAGAAGTGGGGAAATGTGCTAGACATGCAACATTGAGATATCTTGGGAAATGGCATATCTCGTAATTTGTATAGAACTGTGCTGAAATAGGCTTGATCCATTAATTCAGATGAGGAATCAAAACCAGAGAGGTTAAGTAATTACATCAAGTCACAGTTATATGCTGGATACAAAATTTGAGATCAAACATTTTCTCTTGCCTAATGCTATTTCATTTTTGAGCAGTGCACTGTTAACTTCAAAACAAAGGCAAAGCAAAGCAAAGCAAAACAAATCAAAGCAAAAACAAACAAGCAAACAAAACAACCAAACAAATCGTGTCAGTCTAGGGACTGAATATAGCTCCATGATGTTTAGAATTACTTTAAACCACTAGTTAGAAATCGATAAGCTTTACATAAAATTCAAGATTTCTGACTTCTTTTGAAACAGTGGGTAATGCAGCAGAAGCTGAACAGCATCCTGCGTCCTAGCTTGTTAGGAGGCCCCTGTTCTCCAACTCACGATACACTGTATTTTATGTCCTGCTTTACATTTTCTCCCACAAGTCTGCATGTTTCCTTGACCCATGTACATTTAAAACCTGACATATATCCTTAGAAGACTGCAGTTCAAGCTCCAATGATGTGAGTACTAAATACTTAGGGGATTGTAATGATTCATATCTCAGCAATGTGATGTTATAGTTTTGTGACATGAGAATTGATATTATTGTGTTACCCTATTTATAATATCAGTGTTGTATAGAGAGTCAGGTAAATTAGTATTTAATTTTATGATGATTTCTCCACTGACATTGCTTTGACTATACTGACATAGTGAGTATGACATAGCCATAAGCATATGGGCCAATGTTCAGCAATGATAATACAATGGTGAGGTGAAGATTTACACGCACACTGGAGTTTCACTACAAACTTTAGGCCTATAGGGTCATCACCACTGTTCTTTTTTCAAACATTTTTAAGAATTTTGTGTTATCATGTTTATTATTAAATATTTGACAACCTACTCTTCCCCGTCCTTGGGATCATGAAATTTCAAAGATAGAATTTGTTTAATATTCTTATTTTCTGTTTACTCATCTGATCGCCCCCCCTTTCAAATCTGATTAATGACTATAAACTCTGTAATTGGCATTGAGTCACCATTCTTTCTCAGGGCCCCCATTTCCTCTTGACAGAAATCCTCAATAAAATCTACTTTTGTTTCCTTACTCATTGTACAGCTTTGATTTTCACTGATAGTACTTGGAGACCATTAAAGTTGAGAAAACTTTTTATCTAAGTAATGGAACTTGGAATTTGCCGGAGAGTGAATTGCAACAAGTTTTTAATGAAGAGGTGATATAAGTCACATCTTTATCCAACGTTAGGTTGGAAAAAGGTGGATTGAATCCAGTTATTAGGTGGAGGAGACATTTTCTTGATATTCAAATGGGGATATCTCAAATGGAGTGAGGACAGAGAGATGACAAAGCCTTAAGAAAGGAAATTATGAATTTCTTATATTTGCACTAGTTATTGACTCTGAAAAAATGAACAATTGAACATGACTAACTGCTGAGTCTTAGTAACTGGGGAGAAACACTTAGATAGGGAAGTTTAGAATGAAAATAAAGATGATTTGGGGAGATGATAATGGACATATTGAAGTTAGAGTAAGAGTTGAACTTCTAATGCAATGAAGTGGAAATGGACCTGTCAAGTAGGAGACATAGAGGCATTCTTTCCAGACTGAGTCAGAAGAAGTGCCATGTGCAAAAGGGAAATGGGAGTGACTATCCTCTCCAGCACACTATTGTGTATTCATCTAAGACACAAGCTTACTAAGATTCAAAATCTCAGACTTTCTGTCAATTCTTCTCTGAGTTATTGGAAGTACAGCTATAGATAAAGTCTCTGACTGTGAGGCAAATATCCTCACTGTTGATGTAACATGGCTTATTCAGTTTCTCCCATTTCTAATCTGGTTTTAAAAGCCCTAACATTATTCACAGATTATGTGACTTCTATAGAAATCTAAGAGGCTCTCTATGTATACCACTTCAGGCTAACAGACTAGTTTCAATGACTCTGTTCAGGATTTCATGATCTGCACTATGAGCCTACCTAGATGCATGTGGTAAACCTTATATTGTCTAATTTTGTAGATCCAAAATTTTATTATAAAACCAGTTGCTTAAAAGGCAGCTAAATGAATACATTCTAAAGTCTAAAAGTAATTCATTTGGTAAAACACATCCAATTTTGTACTTTCATTGCTATCACAGTGAAACAATTTTCACTGATGACAAGATCCTGTGTTACTTGTCAATCCCATTTAATCTCATTGTTTGCCTCAAGACCTCATGTGGGCTGTGGCATTTGTGAGAATTATTCTTACAGCAAACACACCAAAGGGACCTCATTGAGATCAAGCTCATTGAGGTCTTCCTTACGAATCTCACAAACTATGGCAAGCCTGCTAACTCCTTTCTCTTTTTGATCCTCTCAGCCTGTTTATATCTCTTTTCCACACTCATTTATCATTTCACTTCATATGTTCCAATTCTTAACTACACTTTAAATGGAAAATTTGACAAATAAAAGAAATTAAAATATAATCTGTACTGAGTAATGTGAGAACATTTTGTTCTCCATCAGATCATGGATACAGATCATTTACTTCCCTGACACTGTAGATTAGTTGTAATCCAGCAACATGGTTGATCTGACAAGGGGTCACATCCAAAGACCTTCTAGGTCTGTGTGATCTGGCTGAATTCAGACACACCACACAGCTTTAATTCCCCTGGCTGAAATGCACACACACACACACACACACACACACACACACACACACACACACACACACACACACTTACTACATACCTTTAATCCCAAACAATGTAGGTAAATTCAGTTTGTAGAAGGAAGCATCCATGTTTGAATGGGATGTCTAATTGAGGGGCAAACAAGATGATGAATCTGGATAAAGGTTTGACAGAATAAGTCAGAGATAGGATATGACCAATAGAGAAGTGACATAAGTTTCAGCACAGAGAGAAAGAGGGGAGGCGGTTTTACTGGGACAGTTTTACAGAGACAGTTTGTTGGTAAAGGCAGAATGATCCAGAGAATAGGAAGGCACCAGAAAATTAAAACAAATTTCCAGAGTTAGTCTGAGGCCAAGCAGAATAATTCAGTCTCAAGGTGAGAGAAGCCATTTGAACCCTAGAACTTGAAGAGGTGCTTGGACAGGAACAGCTGAGTAGAACCAGCCATCTAGAGTTCAGAAAGAACAAGAAAGAATGAGTTTATTCAGTAAACCTCCAAGATGCCAATTATATCTGGAGAATAAAAGTTACATTTACATCAGGCTGACAGATCAAAGCTGTATATACTACTACCTGCGTGTCACCTAGCCATCTTTATTCATCAAATCAACTTTTGCAATATTGCTTGGTTTCTGTACCAGTAACTTTTACATAATATTCAAATGCATGTCACAGTGCCATTGATACCACAATTTATCTCAACAAGCTCGTGCTGCATCATATCAAATCATTCCAATAAGGAGGGCCAGTAAAGACAAAGGGTATGGCTCACTGAATATAATGTTTTCTGCACAGGTGTGAAGACTGAAGTTCAGATCCTCGGTGTTTACATATAAGCTGATCAGGTATGGGGAATCACTTATAAGCCCAGTGTTCAGGGCATCAGTACAAGGGTCAATATAAAGCAAACTAACTAGCTGTATTATTCGAATCAGTGAGCTCTGTGTACAGTGAGATCTCACACTCAGTACATAAAGAAAAAAGCGGTCAAGGAAGTCCCCAAAGTCAATCTCTGGTCCATGTAAACATGATCATGTGTAGTTGTACACCTGTACACACCCTGCACACACACACACACACACACACACACACACACACACACACACACACACCCTTCCTAGGAAGTTGGAGGAAGGAAAGAAGATGAAGAGAGGAAGAAGATGGGTCAACAATATATATGAAGACATCTGAGTACAAAAAAGAAGGAAGTGAGTGGGGTAATGAGAGAGAGCAAGAGTAACTGAGAGACTACATTTATTCAGCTTCTAGTTTATTGTAACTATTGTATTAGTTGCTTTATTTAATAATCTTTTTATTTGTAATTTACAAATTATGCTTTGTTACAGGTAAGCAGACATGGGAGAAAACATTAACATACAGGGTTCCTTTATGTTGTATCTGCAGATTCCAGAACCTACTGCATTTGTTGGAGTCGGACCTTGAACTGGGGAAGTACTATTTTCTTCTTTTAGAAGGAAAATCTAATGTTCTATGTGTTCATTTACATACAGCCACCACACTTCTCCCAGAAGAAGCACTGTGAACATGCAGATGTTGTCTATTACTATAAATTAGACTTCAGTGCAAAGGACAGGGCTTGGCACTGAGTATCAATGTATGTTTCACAAATGAATTCATTGAATGAATGTGTGGTGAGGCAAAAATCCAATTCTTTGTCCAGATGACAAATCAGTTACTTCTCTTTGTTACAAAAAAAAAATTATTGCTCCACGCAAGAGTTCATAAATGAGACCATCTTAAGTCTTCTATGACATTTGATCCAAAGTGGGTAGCTTTTCCCTCTGAGACACTATGCCTAATCCTAACATGCTTTTCTGTGTTTTTCCTAGCTGTGTAGACTTCAGGCACTAACTTACTATTTCCTTATATTTCATCTTCTGAGAAGTGGATAATACCTCCTCTTTTATGGAATTATTCAGGCATCATGCTTTAAATGTGCTATAGGGACTGCTCTAATAACTGTTACCTACTTTCACCAAAGTTGTAGGCTCTTAATAGTCATCATGAGTGTGCACATGAAAAAGAGCAAAGTATTTCCTTTACTAGTCATAGCTGAGGGCAACTGTCTGGATGATTTTTTTTTTTAACAGATGGACATGGATCTTAACATGTTTTTGTCGTGCTCATTATCCCAGAGCTTGTAACTTCAGCAGTGTGGGAATAGCCTACATACACATCAAAAGAGATTCTATTTCAGTCTTGAAAACATCCTGGGTGTAGGTGGTGGTTATTGATTTGAGTGTCTATATTGCACCCCAGAGATGGATGCTATGTTACTTTTTAGTACTAAAGAGAAGATATTCTTAGGTAGCCTCATCTGGTTTCCAATTTTAGGGCTGCCAGGGTGGAAACTCAATCTTAATGATGATCATCTTCAAGCATTACGTTTGATGACCTACAATGAATCTGGGACTGTTCAGCAAGCAACAAAATACTGAGAGTATCTTGAGTTCATTAACTTCAAAGGTGGTGAGACAGGGCAGATGGCACTGACTCAGAAGACAGAACACAAAAATGGAGCAATCGAGGGAGGGCTGCTTGAAGAAACTTGAAAATCTCTAATGCTTTTCAATTTTTACCTGACAATAACTCAGGTCTTGACATTAAGGTCCTATGAGACTGTATTTGTTCAATGGTCTAGTTGTCTTCAAGACATACAGAATGATTGCAGTCTACCCGATAGAAGGTATACAAGGAGTCTTAAATTGAGGATAAAGCCAACTAACGAGTCTCTACTTTTTGTAAAAAGCAGTACTAGCAGAAACTCACTAGTGATGCTAATGCTCCTCTATTGGTCCTGTGACTATCAATAATAATGATTGCCAACTTGAAGTACCTAAGACATAAAATCACTGAGACAATCAGCTTCTGGGCATATCAAGGAAAGGGTTTTTTCGAGATCAAATTAATTGTGGTGAGGGGATCCAAAGAGAATAAGGGTAGAACCCCTCCCTGAGCTACTAGAGTCCTGGATAGAATGAATAAGAGTAAGGCGCTCTCTCTCTCTCTCTCTCTCTCTCTCTCTCTCTCTCTCTCTCTCTCTCTCTCTCTCCACCCCCAGGAAGTTATGACTTTTCCCATTTCTTTTTCTGTCATTAGGATGCTGGCTAGAATCCAAGTCTGTTTTTTATTTTATTTTGGTTTTGTTGTTGTTACTGTTGTTATTGTTTTGTTGTGTTTTGGTTTTGGTTTTCCTTTTTTATACTTTGGGCTCCCTTCCGTTTCCACCAAGCTCACTGTTCCCCATGGCCCAGCATGTGGCTGCCTCTTGCCATGTGCATGACTTGTGTGTCCTCACTCACATGGCATAGCAGCTTTCTGTCTCTCCTATTCCAGGCTGCTTTTAGTATTTACTGCAGGTCTGCCCCAGGAGTCTTTCTTTTAAACTTCAATAATGTTGTCCCCAATCTCCCACTTAAGTCCATTCTTAAGTTCTTTGACTAATGGGACTGAGAGCCCTAAGAGGTCACTCTAGTTTTCCCTGAAGCAGCAGAAACAAGAAACTTAACCAGTACAGTTTCTGATGAAGCTTGTTTAGTCTGAGTATATGCCTTTTTTTTCTCCAAGGCATGGCAAGCAAGACTTTCTCCAACTTCATTATAAGACAGAGGAGATAGAAGAGGACTTCTGGGGTTAAAGGTCAAAAAAAAAGGAATCTGCTCCACAGTTTAGACAAGGGATTACTTTTCTCCTGTGCAAGCACTGGTTCCCTCCTCTAAGAATTAGAGAACATTGATTCTTCTGTCCTAATTTCCCTATAACAAAAATGTAAATATTGAATATATATTTTTCTGTGGATAGAAATGGGTTTTGGTAGGTAAAAAGGTGTCTCATTAAACTAACCCCTATTTTCTAAGCATATACAGGACTGACTTGCTATTCCTGCTCTTCGATGCTGGCCTTAGTTTGCTCACTTCCCTTCATCATTTCTCTAGATTAGGCAAGAACAAGACTAAGAGGAGGGGGGAAGAAAAGAGAAACTACAATCACTCCCAAGCAGTGATCAGGAGCAAGATTTAAGCTAATCAAATAAGCATGCCTCCTGGTGTCTTGAAAGTGGTGTCTAAATAGAAAATATTGAATGAGGAAACCCGTTGAGATCCCCAAGGCTTTGTCCTCATTCATTTTAGCAAGACATTTCTAAACATTTAATTTAAGGCAGGCACTCTGCAGATGCCTGCAAGAAACTGGCTACTTGGAAAGGCAGATGTCTTCACAGAGTAGCCCAGGACAAAACAGAAGTAATGAGGTTCACATTGGCATATAAAGCAGTGCAGGGGGTGGGAGGGGGCACTTGAATAATAAAAAACATTTTCATGGCACCCAGCCCTTATCTGCTGGTTCCATTAATCTCACTGGTAATTAAGGACCCAGTGTCAGTCTTTCCTCTGACTTCTTAATTCCAGGAGAGAAGTCTGTACCTGTTTTTTACAGATGTATGACCAGCATCTAATTTTAATGACAGAACTCATGAAGGCTTTCAGCCTGGGTCTGCCAGAGAAGTACCCTGAAGTGTCCCCACTATCTCCTTCAGTGTTATATTTGGCAGTGAGCTCCCAGAGAACAGTGCAATTGCTGACACTTAATTTTCCATGGTGGCTGGAGGCCAGTGCAATCTACTGAGCACGGGAAGAAGCCAAGAGGGCAGGAAAAAAAAATCCCATAGGAAAGGAAAATGGAACTGTGTGAAGTACCTGATGACATTCTCACCCCATTCGTGCAGTGCAGCGTGACACGGGCTACCTCCCTGGGAACTGGAGGACAAGAGTCTTTGCCTTCTTAACTGTATATTACACCCCACCACTTCCCAGTTTGCACAGCTGTCTACACAGAGTCAACCTCATGAGTTCTTTACTGACAAGAAAAAAACTTGTATTCTTTCTCTTGCTTTTTAGTAGTTTCCCCCAATGTAAGTCATCATGTATGAATAGCAACCCAGACTCTTAATTAAATGTTCAGCATGTACATTTTAAATGCAGGGTTATTGGACAGATTTTCTGATCACAAAAGTCTTTTATGGATATATTTAACATATAGGGAATTTGGACAGGGTTGGGGGGAGTGGGGGAGAGGGGAACCTGATCTGGTATTGGGTAAGGGAAAAGGACTAAAGCCCTGAGGGCCAGCAGAAAGAATGGAAACAGGTAACCTTGGGAGGTAGGAGGATGGGCGGACTCTCTAGAATGTACCAAAGACCTGGGAGGTGAGAAACTCTCAGGACTCAAAGGGAGGGACCTTAGATGAAATACCCAACAGTAGAGAGCAGGAACTTAATAGAGCCCACCTCCAGCAGGAAGACAGAGCAGCAAATGAGGGAGAGGGGGACCATCCCACAGTCACAACTGTGACTCATAATTGTTCTTGTCTGAAAGAACTACAGGGATGGAAATGGAGAGGATCCTGAGGAAAAGAAGGTCCACTGACAGGCCCTAAGTGGGATCCAGCTCAAGGGGAGGTCCCAAGGCCTGACACTATTACTAAGGTAATGGAGCACTCACAAAAAGGGACTTAGCATGACCAAGCTCCGGAAAACCCAACAAGCAGCTGAGTCAGATGCAGATACTTGCACCCAACCAATGCTCTTAAGCAGCTGACCCCTGCTGTTGAATAAGAGAAGACTGAAGGAAGCTGAGGAGAAGGACAAACCTGCAGGAGGACCAGCAGTCTCAATTAATCTGGATGCCTGGGATCTCTCAAACACTGAACCACCAAACAGGCAGCATACACCAGCTGATATGAGGCCCCCAACACACATACTGTAGAGGACTGTCTGGTCTGTGTTCATTAGGAGATGATGCACCTAACCCTCAAGAGACTGAAGGCCCTAGGGTGTTTAGAGGTCAGGTAGGGTGGGGGGTGGGGACATTCACGTGGAGATAGGGGTGTGAGGAGTAGGTGTGCGATATGGATCAATCAGAGGGTGGACCGGGGCTGCAGGATAAAATATGAAGTGTAAAAAAATTAATTAATTGATTTAAAAATGAAAATACAATGCAGACCATCAAAATGAACACAAATGTCTATGAGAAAATTGTAATTAAGTTGTATTTAATTGATGTCACCCTAAATATTTTTCATTGCATACATATAAGTATGTATGAAAATAAGTTAATATACTGCATATAGATCTTTTAAAAGATATTCTAATTTTAAATTACTTGCAAAGTAATTGAATTCTAATATTTAATAGCTAAAATTATTATTATTTTGGAGGCTGAGGCAGAAGGATTGTGAATCAAGAATAGACTGGGTTATATAGGCAAATGTGGACTACACAGTGTGATGCTAACAATGCTCTCCTTCCCACCCAATGCACATAACAGGAAAACAAACAAAAAACAACAACAGCAGCAACAACACAAAACTGAAGAAAACAAAACAAAAACCCCAAAACACAATTAAACAAAAAACTTCCCAGATTTCTATTCCCAGTAATTTTGAATTTGATGGACATCATATTTATTTTAACCTTTTCTAAAGTTTAGGAACATCTCAATGTGTTCTTTATTATTCTTCAGTAAGAAAAGGACACAAGTGACTTTGTTATAGAGTTTTTTTTGCAAAGACCAAATTAATCACAATCGATAACACTGGGCAACCTGCATGGAGTGATGTAGTGCTGGCCTCTGCTTCCTTGAGAGTGACATTTATTCATTTGTGATATTTAACCCCAAGAATTCTTGCCTTCAATAGAGGATTTTAACTGTTAAGTTTCTTTTTGTTAGAGTTTACTTTGCTAGTTTCTAGCCTTTATTATAATCCTTTCAACATAAAAATATTTGATTTCATTACTCAACTCATCTATTTTCATATTTATTTGTATATGTATATATGTACATATCTGCTATTTGGAAATTATTATTTTAGCTAATGATTCTTTTAGTGTATTTTACAATATATTTTCAGTTTCTATTTCTGCATTTTGAAGTATTTTTTCTTGTTGCTACCTCTCATGGAGTTATGTTTGCATATATATGAATGTAAACGATCGTTGCTGTCTATAATAATTTTATATTGCTCTTCATTTTCTCATAAAAATTATGTTTAGTACTGTCTTTTCTTTATTTGACAGTATTTAGAATTACAGAAGTCAAATATCTTTGTCTATAAATTTCTGTAAAAATTGTCATTGAGTGTATAATAAAATATCATCTTTATTATTGAGCCATTTACTTTGAGACATTACCAGAAATTTTCCAGACATGTCTCACTATGTACCTATGTGGGTAGGTTCCTTTTCTAAGAATTGGTATTATTCTTAAATTTCTTGTTTTTGCTTTTGTATATTAGTAAAATCTTCTGCTATTGGACATGTTATCAATTACAAACTTTTATTTCCTATCAGCATTGTGAATGTTTACTAATATTTCAACATTGCAGAGAGACTGAAGAGGAGCTCAGTTTAGTCTTTTGTACATATTTGTCTGCTTCTTTACATTTCTTATTATATGGGTATGGGAGTCTTTTCTTTGATGTTAACTATCTGTATCTTTTTGAAAATACCTTGGCTTGTGTTTGTCTACTCTCTTAGGATTAACTTTATGTTCCAACTTACTTTCTTAATCTTTAATTTATACATTCTTGTTCCATTGTCGTGGTTTAATAAGGGGTCACATCTAGGACTTCATGAATGTTTCCTATATTCACTCTTCTAATTTAATTCTCTTGTATTCATTTCCTCTATGAAAGATCCATAGAGAACTTATTATAACATTGTGAATTTTTAAACATCACCCCAATTTGGTTTTTAATCTTATGTTTCACCCAATTATTTTTTCTTATTAGGCGTTACTTTTATGCTTTTCTGTTCTCTTTGAAGTCTGCAATTTATTTCCCTTTCACTGAGACTACGGTTTCCTGCTTTTTACCAGTGCTGTTGATCCCAGCTTTCGTATGTTGCCTGTACATGATGCTGTCTTGTTCAGGGGATTCCACAGAACTGTTTTTTAGTGGAATCAGTTGCTCATAGTACACGACAAATACTCATGGAACCAGAAGTCATCAGGTCCTGAAATACTCTATACTTTACTTTTATCCATCTCTCTGGCTCTATGCCTTTTATCAACACTCCTGATTTCCAGTCTTCCATATTTCTTAAGTGTTTTTATCTTCTGTAAATATCTTTGAGAGAAAAATGTCATTCTGGTATTTATTTTATGTTTTCTTAAGGAACTAAACATCTCCCCTCCAAAATCCTACAGAATTTTCTTTCTTGTTATACAAGAGATCTTCACTGGATAAATTCAGACACTAAAGTACTGGGCAAACGTACTGTAATGCAGTTCTTATCTACTTTCTTTAAGATGGACAAGCTATTTCAGTTTATGAAGAACCAGTCAGGCAGCCTATCCTGTTTTCTTTGTTTTAGACCATCTGCCTTCAAATGTTGTAATGTTATGACTCTAAATCTTTGGGTAGGTGACTGATAAAATGAATTTGGGTATTTTTCTATATTTCAGTTTAAATGCCTCCAAAATGGATAAATTGTCTGAAAGTGTTTTTGTAGAAATGAAGATTGCAATGAATTCTATCAGCCAAAATCCATGTTGCAGTCATCATCAGAGAGCAGGGGCAGATTCATAGCACTATGCTAACTTAAGGGAGCTGAGAGATTAAAAACATTAAGAGTCTTGAAGCAAATCGGCATTCCAGACCATATGTGGTTATCTGAATCTTGATTAAGTACATGGAAAGAAGAAAAACCCCAAGAGATATGCTGAGATATTTGAGGTTTTTAGAAATCTACATAATCATAATCATATTGTAAGTTAGAATTTGCAAAAACAGAAATGAGTCTCAAACATGTAAAATAAGTATTTTGTGTTTTGACATGTGTGCATTAAGTCTAAATAAAACAATATCGAGCTTCTTTATATTATACAGATAAATTTTGGTCTTTGTGCCCTTTTAAATAAGGATAAACGTTACTCTTTTTAGATGCTTTGATCTTAAAATCCTTGTAATTAGATGCACAATCTCTGCCCCTATTGGCAATATATTGAAGCTCTCATGATTTTATTTGAAATTTTGAATTCTAAAAATGGAGTAGTCCTCTTTAAATTTCACACATTCTCTATTTCTGCTGCATGGTTTTAGAGACAACCACTAGCTTCTTGTCACTTTTAAATGATTACTTTATTTAAAACTGAACCTAATGCCTTTTGGTCGAACCAAACTGTTCGCTTACTGAAGCTGGTGACATTAAGTCATATTGCTTTCATTGCATTGGTTGCTAAGAAAATCATCCGCTTAAGCAATACCAACTGGATTTCAATGGGCAGATTAATCTTTTCTTGAAAGCCTCATCTAATCTTCCTTGTTCAACAGGAAGTTTTCTGCCTTTTAGGCATTTGTGATCTTTTGGCAGTAAAGAAGAAATATAATCTTTATAAGTAGAACTTTAAATGATTTTTTTAAAGTAGGAGTGCATAAACACTCTGAAAATAAGATTGACTCTACTTGAATGCAAGTTACAGGAGAATTGGATTTATAAAATATTTATTTCTGCTAGAAATGCCATTTGGTGGAAAAAGCACTTTGTTATAGTAAGCAGAGAGGCAATTATGACATAACCTTAATTTATGAAAAAAAAAACATTAGAATCTTTTCAGACTTTTGACCCTGAACAGAAACCCATTGACACAGATTATATTCGTCTGTGACCTACATTCATTCTGTCTGATTTAAAAGGCTATTTATGAAGACTAATGAAGGTTTTTCAGAAATAACTTCTGTGTAACTTCATTTAGCAGAAGAGTATAATTAGTTTGCTCTTCAATAAAATCAGCAAAATCTGAAGTATACCAGCTGGTTAAGATGCCCCCTGGTACCTCCCCTTGGATGAGGAAGTTCAGTGGAAATTCTTTTGGGTTTGTCTTCCCAGTTTGTAACCATTGACAATCTCAAAATAAGCCATTCTGTTCTTAATTATGCTAGGCAATGTTGTCTCTCAGCTCTTATGACTTCTCAGGAATCTTCAGCCAAAGAAACAGGTTTGAAGTTTTGCCTCAGTATGCAGGAGACACTTCCAGCTGCACCACACAAGTTCAAGTGGCTGATGACTGGATGTCATGGAAAAACCTCACCCAACTCTAGATTCCTAGGGAGCAAGCATTCCATCAGACTGCCTTCTAGAAGTCCATGTCAAGTCTTGCTATATCATGTAAAGCAAAACTGGAAGATACCACCAATATTGATTATTATAAACTGTCTAAGAGGCATCCTAAATGATGAGAAATTTGCTCTTTCTATATTTCTGCAGTTTGGATTAGTTTATAGACATGGAAATGTAGGGAATTTAATGACAGGAAAGATCTGATTCCCTACTAGACCCATGTAACTAAGAAGACAGAAAATGAAGGTTGGATCTAGGACATATCTGGGCATACTAAAGCATGAACTATTTGTGTCCTATTTAAAAATAAGTAAATATGAACATGTGTGCTTATTTTGGAAGAACAAAGCAACAATTAAAAATATATATATAATGAGCAAACACCACAAATGTATCAAAACATTTCTTCCGAAAGGAAGAAAATTGGACACATTACTATTTTCCCTTAAAAATATGTTTTTTTTTTACTATACCACTCTCTTTATAAAAGCTAATTTATATACTTAATATTCCAGTATCAGCCCCACCTCTCCTCCCAGTCCCACCTTTTACATCTCCTTCCCCATTCCCCTTCCAATTCTCCTCTGAGAAGAGGGAAACCCCCATGAGTATCCACCCCACCTTACATAAGTCACTGCAGGACTAAGCACATCCTCTCTCACATAGGTGATGTAAGGGCAATGGGATCCAAAGGCAGGCAACAAATAACAAATTCAGGGACAGGCCTCCCTCTCTAGTTGTTGGGTGACTTGTATGAAGACCAAACCAAACATATGTTACAGAGGTCCAGTTCATGCTCACTGGTTGGTGGTTTAGTTTTTGGGAGGCCACAAGGATCTAAGTTAGTTGATTCTGTTGGTCTTCCTGTGGAGTTTCTAACTTCTGTGAGTCTTTCAATCTTTCCCCTGATTGTTCCACAAGACTCACTGAGCTCCATCTAATGTTTGACTGTAGGTCTCTGCATCTGTTTTGGTCATTTGTTGTATGGAACTTCTCAGAGAATAGTTATATTAGGTTCCTGTCTGCAAGCATAACAGAGTATCATCAATAGTGTCAGGGATTGGTTCTTGTCCATAGGTTGGGTCTCTACTTGGTCCAGACATTAGTTGGCCATTCTCTCTGTGTGTGCTCTATCTTTGTTCCTGCACATCTTGTAGGCAGGACACATTTTAGGTAGAAGGTTTTGTATGAGGATTGCTGTCCTTATCCCTCCAAGGCTATCCTTGGCCTCAAGAAGGGGCCACTTCAGGATCCATATCCCTTACTGATAGAGTCACCCCCACAGCCACCCTGGGCTCTATCCCTGTCCCTGGTCTCTGACGTATCCTAGAGATGCACCCCACTCTGTCCACTGCTGATTTCCCTTGCTGATCTCTCTCCCCAATACCTGTTCCTCCCTGCCCCACTCTCCTCTCCATCCCCTTACCTACACACTTTCCTCCCTCCATCCACATCTGATATCTACTTTATTTCCTCTTTTGAGAAAGATTCAACCCACCTCCCTTGGGCCCCCCTAGTCATTTGGATTTTGGCAGGCTATAGATTAAAGAAAATAAGTTTCATTTACACAAATGAATACTAGTCATCGATTAAAAACAAGGACATCATGAATTTTGCAGGTAAATGGATGGAACTAGAAAGTATCACCCTGAGTGAGAGAACCCATATCCCAAAGGACATGCATGATATATACTTATAAGTGAATATTAGCTAAAGTACAGGATAAACATTCTTGCAACTGTCTTCTGTACCACTTTCTTGTTTCTGCTTTATATGATACTAATTTTGGAGACTTTTTATCAAAAAATTGACAAGTTACTTAGATTTCCTTTAGAATGTCTGTCAAAACAAGCAATGTGTTTCATTTAAATATGTTACATATTTAAAATATGTAAGACATGCACATTCTCAATCAGAGCATCAAATTACTTCTATTACTAGGATGAGGAGACTGCCTACTCACTGGGTAACAATGGCACATGCTGTACAAATATGAGGCCTGAAGACTGAGTTTCAATCACCAAGACCCATGTTAAACCTAACTGAACCAAACCAAACCAAAACAAAAGCAAAAACTGTAAAAATCAGAGACAACATTAAAGGAAGTAATTCCATCACAGGGATTCAGAAACACGTGGATTTCCAAAGCATGTTGGCCAGCTGGTCTCACCCACATTGTAGGCTTCTAGTCTGTGTCATGAGGTAGAAAGCACCCAAAGAGGGTTTTGTGCATCTTGTTTGCTAGTCGTTGAAGCCTGCTGTCTTAAGGGTAATGTTATGCATGTATTTTCATTTCGTGAATTTAACTTCTTTGTCTTGATTTGGGTATTTGGAAACCTAAATAAATACCAAATTTTATTTCAGCAAATAAGAGCTTACACCATCTTTCTCAAACCATAGAAGATGGAAATTGATGGAGCAAATGCTAATTCAGACTAATTTTTGTCACTTTTCGTGTGTGCGGATACTAGTATAGCTTCCCCCAAAGCAGGAAGCACTTAGGATAATGTCATGCTCCCAGCACATGCTTTCAGCTCATTTAATGATGGTGATGAAGATGAAAGTGAGAACCGCAATAATGCACTTTTAACAATATTTGCTCCATTACTGTAAGATTTAATTATCTGAAATGGGAGTACATTGGTAGATGCCATTCTCATCTTTACTCAAGATGAGTGGAATAGCTCCATGTCAAGTAGGAAGATATATGTAGAACGGGTTAAACCAATCTTGGCATTTAATATCTTATGAATTATAAGAGCTCATCCTTCTTTGATTTGTCAGTTTCTCCCAGTAGATGAATAAGAATTGTCATTAGAGCTGGTGCAAATTGCTGTCTAAGTGTATGTTCCAATTAACAACTGTCTATTAAAGTTACCAACACATTCCAATACCCATTATACAATAGTACTGCACAATGCACGGATGCAGCAGTGATTATTAAAATGATGCAGGAAACATGGGTACCCACTGCTTCACCTTATAAAAGCAACACATGCATCAATTTGAAAATCAGGCATTTTTATATCATGAGGATATATGGAATCCAGTTGATTGTCACAGTAAAAATTTTAAAGAGAGCAAGAAAATAAATAAAACCTCTTCATATTGAATGCAGGCTGAAGCCTGCTGCCCCACACCATAAAAACCCTAAAATGGGCAGCAGGTGTCTTAACCGAAATTAGATTAGTTGGCAGTATGTTATTAATACTCCTTTTAAAATGCTGAAAGGGGGAGTATAAAAGGTGTGTGTTGACATAATTGTCATAGAATTTTTAAAAACAAGTATAAAATAAACCTTGGTGTAATTGGATGAATTTGCTCACAAACAGCTATTACTAGCCTCTTGAATGATTGGAATCTTGGGATCTTAAGTCATTGGTTATTTACGAAGTTGAAGGTGGGTGTGAACTGGGAACAACTAAGAAGAAGTATCAGGAACATCAAGTATTCCAGGAAGAAACTGTATTATCATGTAGCAAAGACTAAACAAATGATGTTCTAATGTACTACATTTTAGAAGTAACTCATTGGCACAGGCAAACATAAAAACAGAGTACAATATTAAGTTTAATTTATCTACCTCTTCTGAACTAATTTAGATACAAGGTAGTAAATATTCATCAAGTGCCTATAGGCGCCATGTCCTAACCATGGGAAACAAATATAATGACTTTCATCCTTCATTAAGTTATATCCATATAATTATTGCCATTGCCTACTTTCTTCTCTTTAAGCGGATTTTTCAGAACTCACAGAAGAAGAACATGCTATTGGATTTGAGTATGTGTCTTCTACATGATTATTATGTAACATGGGGAAATGTAAGCATTTAATACCTCAGTTATCTCTTCTATAAAATATGTACAAAGGGCATCAACTATGTAGGACAAAGTGGATTGAAAAGGATTTAGCTTTAGGAAAGGATCTAGGACTTCAAGACATCTTAATAAATGAGGCAGTTTGTCTATGTAGTTTTCTGTGTTAAAAAATATTGCAATCCTCAGGAAGTGTTTGTACTGAAGAATAGATCCTTGTTTATTTAACCCTATGGGCATAGCACTTGATGCACATTGTTCTTCTTTCAATGACAATAATCTCTGATTTGAAGAACAAATTTATAAATACACTTTAGAGAGTAACCATCTTCATTGGCAGTGTACAAATTAACATCAAATATTTACACTAAACTATCAAAACTAATTGTATATGCATTTACATATATGGATACATACTAATTGAGGGAAAAGAACAAAATTACTTGGTTTGCTGCAAAATAATTTATCTTCCTTAGAGATTTTTGAAAATTTTGCATTGTAATTCTACACTGTTTTCAATATTGAAGAACCAAAGAGGAAAAAAAAATGAAATGTTAAGAAATCAGACTCTATCAATGGTTGCTACTTTTAAGTTTACAACAGAATTTAAGCACCACGTTACAATCCATTCATCTTTTCTGAATACATACATAGCAATTGATCACACTTAAACCATAAACTCAATCAGATAGACGAAAATATACTAATTTTGGAGGCTAAAGTTTGAGAAAGACATCAGAATACTGATTTGCAGCAAAAGTCTACGACTAAGCAACTTGTCAGTAAAACTTTTGACATTTAGTTACATTGGCTTTTGTTTTGTTTTCAGTTCTTCTGTACCTGTAGTCTGAAATGGGACCCCAAAGTGTTTTCAATAAATATAGTTGAAACCAAGAAATTGCCTAAGGCCGCTGCATCCATAAATTTATTTATGTTACCAGTTTTCGAAGAGTGATTTTTCACAACTACATGGAAACTCTTAAGTAAAAGAGAGAAAAGTAGTTCGATTTTCAAACCCGTTAGAAGCCAAATTACTGGTCATCAGTCAAGTTAAACCACAGGCCATCGGCAGAGTTCTACTGTAGCACAAGTGAACTGATTCCTTTCTATTTCTCTTTTGGAGGATTTTGATGGAAGAGGGAAAAGCAAGCAACACATTTTTTTTCCTGCCATTTCCCATAAAAGCACTATCTTGTCTGCTTGTAGTTTTCTTCATAAAGAACACTAAATGTGAGCTTGACCTGATATTTCTCATGATTGAGGAAGTCATGATACCAGTTGCCGAGCTTCAGCCTTGGGGTCTACCCTCTTACTGTTTACTCAGCCTGCCTGTGTAGGATTTTATTGTTTCTTATAGAAAAGTCATACTCAACTTTTTTCTTTCTACCTGCTAAATACTGTGTAGTTCAAAATTAAATCCATTCAAATTTAAAACAAACAAATTAAAAGTAAGCTAGCACACTAGCAAAGACACCAGCATCTAGACTTCACAGTGTAAGTTGGATAGTGATAGCTTCAAGAATCTCAAAGAACAAATGTTTTCATTCTTTCGTTTTCACCACATTTAGCTCCTTGTGATAAATACATTAAATTGCCAAATGTAAGCAAAAATTATTTTCTCAACAGAAGAGAAAAAATGAATAAATAGCTAATGGTTATAGAAGAATTTCTAAAAGTTTCACAAAACACTTTAATGATCAGGTTTGAGAACATAGTTTTTTTCCAGCTTTAAGAGTTGAAGGATGTGATATTAGTTTCTTTTATTTTTTTAAAGATTTATTTATTTATTATACATAAGTACACTGTAGCTGTCTTTTGACACACCAAAAGAGGACATCAGATCTCATTACAGATGGTTGTGAGCCACCATGTGGTTTCTGGGAATCGAACTCAGGACCTCTGGAAGAACAGTCACTGCTCTTAACCACTGAGCCATCTCTCCAGCCCCCGTGATATTAGTTTCTTAGAGCCATAAGTTAAGTAAAAATTACTGGAATCCATTACCAATGAAAACAATGAACATGAACAATAGGGGTTCAATCTCTGTTACAAGAAAACTATAAATTAATTCTGGAGTTAGAGAAAGGACCCAAGGAGCTGAAGGGGTTTACAGCGCCATAGGAGGAACAACAATATGAGCCACCCAGTACTCCCAGAGCTCCCAGGGACAAAACTATCAACCAAAGAGTACACATGGATTTACCCATGGCTCCAGATGCGTATAGGCAGCAGAGGACGGCCTTGTTAGACACCAAAGGGAGGAAAGGCCCTTGGTTCTGGAAAGGCTTGATGTTGCAGTGTAGAAGAATACGAGGACAGGGAAGCAGAAGGGAGTTGATTAGGGAACAGGGGGAGGGGAGATGGCTTATGGGATTTTCAGGGAACCAGGAAAAGGGACAACATTTGAAATGTAAATAAAGAATATATCTAATTAAATAAAAAGAAAAGTAAATGGCTGATATGCAGGATATCTGATATTTGACCCCTGGGAGAAGGTTGTTCAATCTCCATCAAAGGGAGACCAACCCACATGTTGAGAATCACTGCTCAGTGGGAAAAAACAGCTCATAAATGAGTAAGACTAACATTTAAGACTGTGAAAAAAGTTTTTTTTTAAATTTTAATTACAAATATTAAAACAGAGTTCTTGAAGATAAGAATGGAAATTTAAATTAAATGCATTTAATTTTATGTTTACTTTAGAAAAAAGCAGTGTAAATATTTAAAATTAAAATGTAAAGCATACATTATTTATTAAATCAGCAAATAATATTTCCAATTGGTAATCACTGAAAGGCATTTTGTGTGTGAGGACACAATAATTGTTGAGTCAATACTTTAAACACATGATGCTGGGAATGGACACACTAATCTGAAATGTAAGGGAAACTAAACAGAACTGAGTAATGCTGCTTGGGAAAATTGCGGCTATGACATATTTCCAATTGCATTCTTTTAAAATCTTGAGCATATGGTTAAAGACTTCTGAAATAATATCAGTTAGGTGGAGAATGAAAAGACAACTATATTAAGGCTAGAGTACATTCCTAATAAGGGGATATGATTGCTGGATTCCAAATAAGTTACTAGATACATATTAACTAAAAATATGGGAAAAGTGTTATTACACTCACAGTTAATGCTGAATTTCTTCTGATGGACAAAACCATCATCTTGGGAATGTACTTTTTTAATGGTTTTGGATGGAATTTGGGCACACAAAACCTACATATGAAATTTTATCAAAACCTCTATGAATGCAAAGTGAGGAAATATTTTCAAATGTTATTTTAAAATGAGAAAGGCAAGTTTCAGGAATGTAAATGGAGAAACAGCATAATGTCTGAGCACACACTAGCTGTAATTACAGTAAAATTATATAATGTACAGAACCTTGAGTAAACTCCATACGGTTTCTCCAAGCCAAGTACTTATTATGAGTATCCTCTATTTCTTCCTTGACCGCATATGTACTTGCATTGTTGTGTAAGTATAGCATGAAAATCAAGCAATAAAACTTAGCAAGAATGCTAAAGGACAAAAATGCAAATGAGACAGTTGAGATCTCTATAAGATGCATAGAAATCCACTGTTCTCCAGGAGAAATACATGGTTAAGAAATCATTCATTTAAATCTGGATATCAAAAGTGAGCTCATTGATATTAGAAGTCTTTGTCACTAATTTTGCTTCTGCATCCATTTTTCATCTTTCATTTTGAAATTATTGTAGCCTCAAAGGAAGTAGGAGAATTTGAATACAATACCCTCTTCCCTCACACATTATATTTCTATAGTATGGTATGGTAATCAAACTGGACACATATTAATGCTATATGCATCCTTTTAGTCCTATGACAATATACACACACAAAACACATACACACACGTGAGTTCATGTAATTAACATGCACAAACTATTACATAATGCTATCTTTTCATATTCTCCTCTTCTGCTATATACCTAACCTCTTTTGACTCCCTCTCATTTTCCACAATTTTTTTTTATTTTCAGAGTGTGATAGAAGTAAGATTTGACAGTGTACCGCCATTGGATACTGGTTCTTTTCAACTTAGCCTAACATTCTTGTGTTCTATTCATGTTGTACGTGTCAACAAACCATTCTCGTTGCTCAGCAACCGTATTATACATCATTCTTGGCACTAGGCCTTTTATTTGTTAGTCTCTGGCATCTTGTAGGGCATTGTTGCCCTGTTGTAATATAACTTCATTTTAGCTCTTTTTATGCTCCCATGTATATTTATTTAGGAAGATTCTACAGATGTAATTTTCCATTTGACATTTTAAAAAAATCTTTTGGATTGCTTAATCATTTAAGTACACTTGTCTAAATGATCTTCAGTTGAAATCTTGGAGTTCTGGATATTTTGCTGTAAGACTGTATAATTATTTTGTATGTGCTTTAAACAGTTTTCCAGAAGATCAGACTAAGGGAGGAGAATTATTGCCTCATTACTTTAGGAAGGAATAAAATTTTTCCCATGTATATTCTAATGGCATCAGTTGATGACCTCAAAACTTGTCTTTGTGTGAGTCTAGGCTCTTCAATAGGTGGTTTTGACTAGATATGTCTATTTGATAGGAAAATGGGTATTTCTTTGCAGTCCTGACATTTCTGGAACTTGCTGTGTAGACCAGGCTGGTCTCTGCCTCACATATGCTGGAATTGAAGATGTGCAACCATTCTCCTGCGTATTTTTCCCTATCTCCTGTCTATCCTTGTTCCCTGTATAATATAAAATATTTATTTTCTTTAAGCTTCATATGGGATTACCCAGAAAAGACATGATGAGTGCCTTGCTATTGAAAAACGTCTATGTGACTCTAATTGTCCTATGGAGTCTACATATACGTTATTGCATAGGGGATATGCTTGCATGCTTAAGAAAAAAACCTAATATCACTATTCACATTTTTAGATACATATCAGCAGAAAACTTGGGGTACTTTGTTACAGCCTGTGCTAATAAAAACTTGTAAATATGAACTATGTGACCCTGGTTGAGGGTGGTTTTGTGCTGTTTGCCAGGGTAGACTAGTTCTTTAAAAGTCTTTTGCCTACCTATGATTTCCCTTTCCTGCTTCTGTGCTCAAGGAGCCATGTCATTATTGGATCTTCTTTGTCTATACTGCTTGATGTTTTCAATTGGCTGGCTTTGTTAGCAGACAGGATGATATATGTGGATAAACAAAAGTAAAGAAAACAAACAATCAAAGAAAATCCTGTCATCTAAGATAGTCTATGAGTTCCAAATTCCTTAATTTCTCAACGGTTCAGTGCTATTCTATGTATTTTAAAATCTTAATGCTGAAAATTTTAAATCTAGAGAAGAAAACATACTCTTCTATGGAAGTTAAATTATTTTATATAATTAAATGTTAGCATTGTTTAGCCATAGCATCAGTTGCTTGCTCTAGAATTTGCTACAGTTGTTTGCTCTGCTTTGTAAAGTTGATTGCCCTCTGGAATGATATCTATTCTGTATGTCAACTTTCTTCCATGGAAATATTCCTCGAAAATATCTTTTATAGGAAGGAATTCAAATTAGTTGCATGTCATGGTATGGTATTTTATAAGCAAAATAAGCAGGTTACCCACCACCATTCAATAAATCAAACTTGGAAAAAATTCCCCAATATTACTAGAGTTATGTAAGAATTTATTATGTACACTTCATTAGGAAAGACTATTACAACATTGCCAAAAGCCTTTATGGAAGGTTCTAGAGTGTGCTAGTTGGGCTTTGCCAGCTTGACATAAACTTAGTCATATCTGTGAAGAGGAAATTCTGGGAATATCAGACTGGTCTGTAGATAATTATTAATTGCTTCCGTCAGACAGTTCTGTGGGCCATTTTGTGGTACGGCATTTTCTTGCTTAATGATTGATGTGAGAGATTTCGGCCCACTGTGGGTGGTGCCACTCCTGGGGAAGTAGTCTTGGTTGTAACAGGAGGAAGGGTAAGTAACTCAGGAGGGGCAAGTCAATAAGCAGCACTCCTCAATGTTCTCCACTTCAGTTCTTGTCCTGAGTTCATATCCCAACTTCACTAATTGATAGACTATAAACTAAACTGAAATAAAGACTTTCCTCTGCAACTTGCATTTGGTTCAAGTGTTTGCCACAGTAATAGAAAACTAAAGTATGGAAATATTGCATCTGAGTCAAGGCCCATGACCTATAGCTACAGGACCAGGACAACTGCATGTTAGCGAGCATTCTGAAGTTGTCAAAAATATTTTTTCTCCAAAACTCGTGGCATAACCTGTTGATTAAATAAATCCCAGTCATTAAACCATTCTAGTAACTGAAAGCATTGTTGTAACTGAATGGAAAATCAAGAGGAGGAAGTTTATAAAGGTCTGGGATCTGGTATCAAGTAAGTTCGTGTAGATCTTTCCAGGTGGGAACTGGAGAAAAGTTCATGATAAAACTGATAGTACAGATAAGGAAATGCTAGATCAGTTGAGTGTGTGTCAAGTATTTTGCTCCTGTGAATGTTTTATTATATTGACCGAGCCACCGTGCAAGAGGAAGTTCATTGTATAGATAGCTTGTTGTGCAGGAATTTCCTAGAATAAATGGTGAAGTCATTTGTGTAGCTTACAACATTATCTTCTTAAGGAAGAACTTTATGGAGGAAAAGGGAGTTTTTATGTAGACTCAAATCTCTGCTGTAGTATCTCTTCTATAGATGCAGCTGAATGTAAGATCAACGTCATTAAAATAGTAAGCTATACTAATGGTAGCAGAAGAAAAGAAAAATCCACCCACATCATAAAAGTTCAATTTTCTATGTGTACTCAGAACTCTAACACAGATGCTTCATGCTTATTTCTCTTTTTTCTCTTGATTTGAGTAGACTTTTGGCTAATTTTTTCATAAGTTTACATAACCAGCAAAAATTTGAGTAGAAAGTTTCAAGTCTTTATTTTACAGAAAATGAATAGCCATAATAATTCCTGTCATCACCAACACTGAGAATACTTTTTTCACTAAGTTTCTAATGCACATAAAATATGTACTTTAACTTTGTCATTTGTACATGTTTATATATATATATATATTCACACAATAAACATTTTATACATTCACATATGTGTTCATATATGTATATATGGGAAAATTATTTCATATTGGCATCAAACTTATGGCAATCTTTCTGCTTGAGTTCCTGCCTTCAGACTACAGGTTTGAAGTCTCACTTACAGTAATAAAATATTATATTTAAAGAAAATGTTTAGTGAAAGCATTGGTAATTTGAACTACCTTTTGACAACTTATTGATTATTTTATCTAATTATTTATCTTTTTTGCTTGAGCTGTATTTTTATTAACTATTTTTATGTAAGAATTATATCTATGTATTTAATTTAATAATGTCTCTTCAACCCTGTCTTATATCTTTCTAACTGTTACAGTAACTTGTACCTACCTATATTTTTGCGAGATTTATGGTTTTAGTTTAGTTTTGTCATCTATTTGGTTTGGCCAGGATCATTAGTGAGAGCACAGTTTGCCACTACTCCCAGAACATAGGACAGGACTTCTTAGAGACTAGGTACATGTTAAGCTTATATTTTCTTTACATGAATGAAATTCTCAGAAACACTAGCATGTACTGAGGACAATAAGCATTCAAGTGATTGTACATAAGTTTCTTAATTCATGTCACTTTATAAAGAGAAAATCTCTTTATTCAACTGTTCTTCCACTCATATAAACCTCTTCAATTCCTCTACCAACTCATGCCTAAAAATAGAAAATGTCCTTATTAAAAATAATAAAATACACAGGACTAACTGTGATGTTAGTAACATACTGTAAAAATTTCATATTATGTATACCTCATGAAACACTTTGAAACACACAAGTTCTAATGACCTGAGTTTAATCCCTAGGACCCACATAGTCGAACAAGAAAAAGACTCTTTTACGTAGTTCTCTGACTTCCGTGTTTGTGCCATGGAGCTAATACACACACACACACACACACACACACACACACACACACACACACACACACATACACACACACTCACACACACACAGTCCCAAAATAAATAACTATAGTAAAAATAAAACAGGCATTTTATAACTTATTTCACTGAATTATTCTTTTAAAATTTATATTTCTATGATGAAATACGTAGAATAAAATTAGATAGCTTCAAGGTGATTTCATAGAAACTGTATATATAGTGACCCTTTGAGATAGTCTTGAAAACATTTACTGGGTTGCAAAATGTTCACTGTCCATTTTTCCTGTGTTGTGGCAATGGATTTAAAGATTCTAAGTTAAATCCAATGTAATTTAACTCTGCAAAATAAGTTTTTTTTATGAACAAAAAGCCCTATTTAGCCAAAGAATAACTGTAACCTTTTCTGATAGAGGTGAGGTTTATGAGGATGCCTTTGGATCAGTTTGCAAATGCATAAAACAACTTCATTTTAGAATCAAATTTTGAGGTCATTGTTAATGTCTAGCTTAGAATACTGGATATCATGGTCTTATCCTCAGGATATTTGGAGACATTTCTACTGAACCTTATATGGTAAATTGGTTCTCTTTATATATAACTTGTGTTTAAGCTTCTTACAGAATCTTTGCATTTTTCTTATACATTTGTGTGAACTTAATTTTAGATCCTAATTTGAAATAATTTGGAAGAAAAAGCTCAGTGTGGTTAAGAAAGTCAGTATCTTATCCCATAAAGTCATTTAAAAAAATAAAACAATGATAAATCAAGTATTTCTTATTTAATATTAAACTTCATGCTGCATGGGAGCTTTAAATTAAAAATAAAACCATGTATGTATAAATACCTTTTAGTTCTCTCTACCAAATGGTAGAAACTACATCTTCCTTTATAGTCTGTATTTCACCCCTAAGACTTGCTGTAGAAATTGAGACATTAGTACACATGGATCCGGCCTTTGTGAACTCACAGGATATGTACAGAAAAATGATGATCAAATTACTACCATTCTGACTGAGATAGAATTAGAGAATTAGGACCTCCCACTTTCTAGAAGTAGAATACCAGCTGCACAAGTTCTGAGATAATGTTTTCTTAAATGAAGAATGAGAGAGATGAATCACTGCCAGGGAGAAAAATGTGCCTCAGAGTTAGGAGGAGAGAGTGTAACTTCTCTCAGTACAGGAGAGGAAAAAGTGTTACAGGATAATGTGGATTTGCCCTCTGTGCATGACTATATTTCTCAAATTGTTATGCCTTCTATACTTTCCTTCTTAGAAGCAGGAGTGGGTAGCATCTAGACACCTTTTCTTCTTTGTCCTTCCCATTGGACTAGATGAGCAGTAGATGGTTGTCAAATCTCACTTTTGATTAGATACAGATCATAATATTAGAAATAAAGACTGATAGTAAAGTTACCTATTGTAGTAGAAGGGAATTACTGGTAATATGAGTTACTTTCAAAATGGAAGGAATAGAAATAAATACCCTGAGACAGATTCTGGTAAATTAAATAAGAAAAAGCCATCCTATTTTTATTCTTCCTGTGACGAAGAGAGATTATGGTTTTTCATGCTTTATGATTAAAATTAGCCAGTGGATTATTTCAAAATTGTATCTGCAGAGGCTGCCAATTGTACTTTGACGCTGCTTTTGTCTTTCTTGATGTTGTCAGAACACCATTTCCTCAAACACCGCCAGTGATCAGTCACAGGCTGATGGTAAATATGTGATTCAACCATCCTCTTTCTTTAAACAGTACCAAGCCAGTGAGTCCAGTCTTCTTGGACACACATAAAAAATGTCACATATCTTGCAACTTACCAGTTAAAAACTGATGATTAATGCATAAATGTGCAAGACTGACAATGAAAATGAGACATTTTTTGGCTAAGCCCTGCCTGGCCAATCTGCTGACCTACAGAACCACAAGACAAGTAGCTATTACTTTGTGTTATCATGTTTTTGAAGTTAGTCTTTTAAAGTCTGACACTATTTAACTGAAAAATTTTGCCAATGCAAATCTGCTTACTTCCTCCAAAACATTTATTATTTAAATATTATGGCCATTTCCTGAATTTTAAATTGAAACTATTTCAAAAGGTAAGATTACTCTTTGTTGATAAAATTAAAAGAACAGCATAAATTCTAAAATCTATGGAAATTATTTACGCATACTTATGTATCTTGAGATTAATCTGAAAAAAAGAATAATTGATGCATACCTATAAATTTTTTTCATAGTAAAAACCCAGTCATTTTCAACAAGAAGATTCAAATAGTCTATATCATTCTGTGATAGATTTAGTTTACCTTTCTCTTTTAACACCAAGTCAGAGTGCTAAATACCTATACAAAATGTGATTTGGAGGTGAATACACCATCCAACTTAAATTAATTTTTGTGAGGCCCAAGAAGTTCTATTGAGGTTTTTCTGGCAAAGATAAATGTTGTCTTCATGAACAGCAGGTAGAGTAAACTTACCTGCTATAACATCCCCATGCTAACAATTCAGAATGAAGTTCTTTTGCACAAACTCTAGGAAGAATGGTGAAATCTAAATGGAACAGGTGAGCTGGAACCCCAGTAGCAATATCTGAGATCATGTACTGAGCTTTTCTTGAAGTTTGAATTTTTAACCTTATATATTTCCACTGTACAACTCAGCAAGCTTTATGAAGTCAATTTAAGTCATGTTTCTGGGTATGAACCAAAATAGTTATGGCTACAAACAACCTGACATGAGTGTACATTTCATATCATGTGTCTGTTAGAATCCTATTTGTAAAAAGAAATAATTTTTCCTCTATACTTTAATTCTGTCCCCATGATTTCTTTTAATATATTAGAGGACAATTGATAGTCCTTTGCAGATTGAGAACAGTCAGTTCCTATCCAGCATTCTTGTTGAAGTCTCCACCTATTCCTTCCTAAAGATGATGTCATAACTCCTTTAAAAGACCCACTATCTCTCCAATGTATGAGGTAAGACTGGATGTAGGGGAATGCCAGGATAGAGAAACGAGAGGGGGTTGAATGGGGAAAAGAGGGAGGGAAGGGGGCTTATGGGACTTTCGGGGAGGGAGGAAACGGGAAAGGGGAAATGATTTGGAATGTAAATAAAAAAAAACTTAGAAAATAAAATAAAAAAAAAGAAATAAAAGTCTCCTACTCCCTTTTTTAAAATCCAGTGTGTATTCTCAAAAAGGTGCTTAGAAACATTTACATGTTTACATCTCTAGGTCATTATATAAACAGATTTGATGTAGAAAAAGTAAACCTCTTCAGTCACACAAAGTAGAAAGGGATTGGTTGCTTAGGAAGTTGTTGAATGCATAGAGAAATTGATGTGAGAAAGCTGTGCTGGACGTTGGGCCCTTATCCTGTAATTTGATGACAGTCAAAAGGAAAATATTCACTGTTGCTATAGAAATGACTGCTACCATTACTACTGCCTCAGCCACTATACATAAATGTAGACTTCAGTAGTTTAAAAGTTTTATGGGATATTATTTGAAGAGATTTTATTTTATTTTTACCTTCCTCCAATCATGCTGGTAGCATCACAATTGCTTCTAAAGTCTAAGCTGAACTACATGTGAAAATTTTCTCCTTTTAAAGGTGGGCTATCATTTTGCTCAAGGTTTACTTTTATTTTGCCTAAAATACCTTCAAATTTAACAAATAAAATCAAAGCAATATGAATATAGATATCAGAGAGTTACTTTCACAGAGGTAGGCATGTTCTAATCATTACCTTATTTAGGTATAGGTTTTCTGGTTGGTAACTATAGGCTTCACATCAGGTTTGAATGCAGGTTTCCTCATGGTTGAAAGCTCAATTTGATAATACAGGAAAATAATCATTAGTGTAGTTAAATTTCTTCTATGTAATATAGCCTCTAGTTGCCAACTTTGTGGCCAGTTTAAATTGTAACATGTTCTAAGATATAATAAATATGCATTGTATCATTAAATAAATATTGATTATAGAGTGGATACATTACTTAAACAGTGACTGAAATTAATATCAACTGATACTACTATCATTTTAATGTTTAGCTGCTAATATAGCTCAGCTAACATTTTGATAGGACAATTCTGGATAGATGATTCTGTAATATCAACTAAACATAAAGGGAATGACAGTTCTACAAGAAACTTAATGCAGTGATTATTTTTTCTAACATCATTAAAACATTATAGCACACCTAAAAAATTTATAATGGCTTCATATAGTAATTATCTTCAATGCTGATGCTGCTTCAGTCCTAGTTTTACCAAAAGACCATGAGTTCTCTTTGGTTTCTAAGAAAAGAATAGTACAACATTTTACAGCAAGTGTCCCACTTTAACCCTGGAAGTGAAACATATTTTTTTCCAGAAGCTAAATAAGGCACATGAACTGGCTTAATTCTCATGAGCTTGCAAAATGCAGGGAAGCTCATAAAATATTTGGTGAGCATCACTATATCTGTCAAAGTCTTTCCATCTGTACACATGGCACACTCTTCTCTAACAAACAGACTATCCTTAATCTCTTTCCAAAGTAGAAATATTTGAGTGCCTTCATAAATTACTATACTAATTTATGTCCTGGAGCCCTGAATGGCATACAACAGTCTTTACATCAGTTTTGAATGTAGTTCTTCTAAGATGGTAAGTCTACAAAGTGAAAATACACTCTGATCCTCTCAATACCTCTGGACTAATGTGCATTAGTGGGTGAAGGGTAGTATTTGAACAATATAGATATTTAGCAAGGGAAAATATGAGATGTTCAAGCTACTAATTCAAGCAATACTGCCCCTGTAGGGAGGTGTTTAGTAGAGCTCTTTCCTGTTGGTTTTGGACATTCTTTAGTCAGTTTTTGATTCTGTAGTTTGAGTAAAGGTCTCAAATTCATCACCTAGTGACATCTAAGCAATCTTCCCTTTCTGTGTCTTTCTTGGCTCTAGAGAAGTGGATTGTGAGATGAAAATTCTCTTTATGTGTAGCTACTTTCTCTTTCCTACTGATGAAAGTATACTTTGAATAATTATAAAGTTCAAATAAACTTGGATTCTTTCATTGTATGCAAATAGTTTCTTGGCAGTGTAACTTCCCACAGGACTTAGCTTTGCTTCTTTGATTGCTTTCAGCTCAGTGGGACAGAAAACCATGGGCAGTGTTCATTTAGCAATAGTGTCCTTCTCGGAGATACCACCACCACCTATTTGAATAATTTTAGAGATCTTCCTCTGCTTACTATGAGCCATTTGGTGATTGAAAAACAATTGGTGCAAGGCATCTCAAAAATCCCAAACCATTCTTAAACTTTTTTATGTCAATGAAGAGATTCATGCTAGGCATTAGTTGGATTTCTGATGCTGGAGCCTTGAGGGAGGAAGGGTTTATTTTGGTTTACAGCTCAGAGAATTGAGCACACCCTGGTGAGGAAGCCATAATGGCAGGAACAGCTCCTTTCTATGGTGATGGGACAATGTGTGTTCATGTCTCAGAAGGTCAACGAGCAGAAGCTTGAGAATTCCAGTGCTTGGGTGGCTTTCCCCTTTTATCCATTAATTCAGTCCAGGCTCCCAGCCCATAGGACGGTCCACCCCATATTCTTTTAAACCTCTCTGTAAACAACCTCAAAGACATATTCAAAGGTATGCTTTACAAATCTTATCAAGATGTCAATTAAAATAGGCCATCATACTGCAGGTATTTTATCATTCCCCTGAGAGCATTGGATCAGTAGAAAGTGTTACTGAATAATTTTTACTTCCTAATTCTCACCCTTTCACTATTAGGAGGTAATAACAGGTACCCCTTCCAAACTTGCATAGATCTATGTCAATAAAATTTATCTCTACATTCTCAATTACAGTTGAAAAGTAGTGAATCCTTTGCTGACCTACTTTTCTTATCATACACTGTCATATTAATAAGAAGCCAGGCAAGGTGGTGTATGCATTTGTAATCTTAGTGCTGAGGAGGCAGAAGACAACTGGCTATTGTGACTGACCTGCCAAATAATCTACGCTACTATCGCAAGTCTGAGGTTAGTAAGAGTTTTCATCTCTAATCTTTAGCAATGATTTCTTAGGCTTCCATGCATACACATGCATACTCATATACACCCAATACACAAATGAGAACCTGTAAAGAATAGCATAAAATGTTATCTGGCTGTGTGCACTGCTGGCAATAATGGGTAGCAGTATATTACCACCTCTGTGTTCCTAGCTCTGTACTCTGAGAACTTCGCATGCACTGACTCATTTGAGTCTCCAATTTCCCCACATTTTCAAGAGAGGAGTAAGGTATAGAGAACTCATGAACTGTGAAGGTCTTTGGTAAGAATAACAGTGAAGATATAAATCAAAGTGAAGCAGTGAAGAACGTCAGATGGCATCCACTCACTGGAAGAGCACAAAGATCTCTAAAATAGAGGAAAAGCTACAGTTAAAAGTTTTCAGAGTTACACCGACTCATGTTTTTACTTATGGTTGTCTCTTTTCCTTCTGTAACAAAAAATAGAAATCTCTTATGCCAAATGAAAGCATTAATTTTGCTATTGCAATAAATGTCACTAACCTTTTATTATTATTTGAAATCAGAAAATGGCAAAGATATACAAAAGAAGATTATTTGGGGTTTGTAAGGCACCTATGTATTATTAACCAAACCCATCACAGAATCTGTCATCATCCTTCAAATACATTATTCAAATGGTCATAGGTAGGAATATCCTGTTAAAGTCACAGTTATTAGCATCATTCTTATTTAAGTGAAGAGAGCCACATCAACAATACATTTACATAAGTTCATTTGACCAAACGTTCTAATATTTTAGTGGTCATGTTGTACTATGAATCACCTGGATATTGAGCATATGTGGTTTTTCGAACATCTGTTTACCCTTATTTCATGAGCATAACAGTGGTGGTGTATTTTGACTATAAAAAATTGCTTCTCGGCCTTTTGGCTAAGATCAAGTGTATTTTGACTATAAAATTTTCAAACTGACATCGATTTTTAAAAGAACTGTTGAAGGTTTTACTGAATTAGTGGAGCACAGTGATGGGGGTGAATGCAAAGAGGCATACTATGAGTTTTGGCTGAGCAGTTTAATGAGATTCTCAAGACCCTATTTTCTTCCCTTTAGAGCTTAGGATGCCAGGCATCATAGGACAGCTTTTCCTTTGTGACTTCAAGTGGAGCACAGCCTCCCCCATCACTTCCTTGGTCATTTTCTCTAGAAAAGAGGAAAGGGGTCATGGCCATGAGCCTGAGCTCTCATAAGATGTTAGCATACTCTCCTATTCTTTCAATGAAGTGAAGCCTGAGTAAATGTCTTTTCTCATATTCTTCCCTGAATTAGATCACTTTATCCTTCTGAATAAATTGCTATGGCAACTGACACATTTCTGAGATAGCTACCATGGTGATATAGATAAGTTACCATGATGGGCTTAGATTCTGTCCCTGAACTGTCCTTAATTCTCCATAGCACTGGGAACCAGAGTGGAATGACTCTGGTTGAGTGAAACACAATGTCAGCTAGAAATCAGCTCATAGCATAGCCTTGACTTCTGAATGTTTTCTATAGGTCACCATTCCCTAGAACCTGAAGTCTGTAAAGGATGCTGTTAACATTCTATTGTTTGCTGGCTTGAAGGCTGCTATATCACTTAGAGCATCAGTAGAACCATGTGAAAATGTACCTTACTCTGACTCTGGGACTGACCTAGAAATCCAGAGTATTTCCTGGAGAAGAAATCCATAGCCCTCTGACGATAGTTTCACAAAGACTCTTGTTACAATGATGACAGACACAAAGCAGTATTTCCTGACTATGGTGAGTTTTAGTGGTCTATGCTGGAAATAAAATTCCTGATCCTAATAGGAGCTTTCGTGCTCCAAGCAACACAATGAACCCAGAAAAGGTGATGATGGAACAAAGAAACAGAAGGGAGATGCCAAATACACAACTTGACAAATTTACATTTCCCCTCTGACATGACCCAGGTCCATGTTAGTGGAAAATGAAGAGAAATTGATGATAAGCATTGTTCTTTCTCGTAGTCTGGTATTTGGGTAAGGTTATTTCTCAAAATGTATAATACTTTAGCCCATGGTCACAATCACTTATACATGATATTTCAAAACAAATTCAATTCTTATGTAGTTTGTGTTGTGTGTTAACCATAGCTCTCACCTTGGAGGGAATGAGGCAAAGTTTAATTTGGACCCATTTTGAGTGACCATGGTCTGGAAAAACAGATTTACACTACCCTAAATTTTATGTCCCAATGTGCAGAGATTCACGAAGTTTTATTGTTTTAAAGAACACCATAAATCTAAGCAAGTTTAACAAACATTAGTGGGACATCAGAGAAGTTATTACTGAAGATTGGGGTGTGGAGTTCTTCTCTAGGCCATAGATGTTATCTGATAATATTCTTAGCTTTTGGGTTGGTAGAAGCTACTGGTCTGATATGTTAGTAGATTTCAAAAGAATTGTCTAATAGTCATATACTGTTAGTTCTGACACATAGGTAGGCAAGGATAGATTTCCTAGGGTCTAAAACTAGCCCCAGATAAAGACCTGAAGCATTTCAACCTATGCATATCACTGAAGAATTAATCGATAAAGAGCCTTTGCAGAAACAGCTTCTTTTTTCCAGGAATTCTCATTCACAAGTGCTGAGACAGAGAAGGTGTAGGAGGGGTGCTGGAACCAAGGCAGAAGTGATTCCTAAAGTATTCATCTGCAAAGGAAATGAAGAACATACACATTTGCATAATCTAGATTGGCGAGAATTGTGCCAGAGTACATACAAGTTCAGAAATGTAAGTGGGACAACTCTAAATTCTATATCTTCAAGTGAGAGTGTCTGGAATATCTCTGGCTGTTCTGCCTTTTGCAGCACCTGCCATGAAAGCATGTGGTGAGAAAGGATTCCTTATCAAAAAGTGAGCTCTGAGACAGGTAAGAGTCATATACAGGAGCACGAACAACTTTTTAGTTAATGCAAATACAAGCAAATTTGATTTATATGTGCAAGAAGTGAAAATTTCAACAGCATCAAAAAATTTCCACCTTTCACAGAGAATGGTAATATACAGTTCATAATCTAATGGGTACTTAAGTGTGATCAAAGTCACTGTAGGAGGCCTGACAGCAATGGACCTGAGACCTTCCTTGTTTAGAACGAAGTCTGCTCTGTTGCTCTTGGAATATTTGTTGACATGCTGATCTTAACCTTCCAAGATATAAACAAATGTATACTGACTATGGTGATCTCTTAAGTATCTCATGCAAGGTTATGAATTGTAAAATAAGCAAAATACCTCAGACCAGGTAAATCATTTAGGATAGGCGAAGGCTCTTTAAATCAACAAGTTCTGCTGGATCCTAAGGCATTAGCACAACAGTGCTTCTCATCTCCAGGGGTGCTCAGTGCTGGGCAGCTGGGCAGCTCTGCCTCATATCCCCTGCCCTCAGGGATGCACTGTGTTGTAGCTGTCAATTCCAGAGCAGAAGAATGTGATCTTAACACATTTCATATTGAGTCTTAAAACTCGGATTGACAGGCATCACTTCCGTTGACAATCTATCGCCAAAATGAGCTGTATGGTGTCCAAGGAGATACAAATATCTTCTCTTTATTTTCTGAATTACACTTAGGCACTTTGAGACAACATCATTAATAGTGTCTCTTCTAAACGAAGAATGTCCTGCTTCCTATGACTAAATAAAAGAGTAGTTTTGAGTGGGGGTATTAAGTGGACTTTATTACTTTGTACAGCATTGTAAAGAGATTAGTTATTTGACACAATGGAAAATATTTTCTGATGTGGAAGTGTTTTATGATATTCATTAGTTTGTTAGAATATCTATAAAACTTATCATAAGACCAGGTATCTTCAACAGCGGGAATTTATTTCTTTGTAATTTTGATCCAAGGTCAATCTGTTGGCAGAGTCAATTTATTCTGAGATTTCTCTCTGGCATGTCCATCGCTTTTTCTGGTTTTGATTGCTTTTCTCTTTATATCAGTGGTTTGCAACCTTCCTAATACAATTCCTAATACAATTCCTAATATAATTCCTAATACAATTCCTCATATTGCGGTGATTCCCATCCATAAAACTATTTTGTTGCTTCTTCACAACTGTAATCTTGCTAATGTTATGAATTATAATGTAAATATTCCAATAACTTATGCTCTAAGATCAAGAATTGACAAATGGGACCTTATAAAATTACAAAGTTTCTGTAAGTCAAAGGACACTGTCAAAAGGACAAAGCGGCAACTAACTAACTGGGAAATGATCTTTACCAACCCTATATCTGACAGAGGGCTAATATCCAATATATACAAAGAACTCAAGAAGGTAGATTCCAGAGAGCCAAGTAACCCTATTAAAAAATGTGGTACAAAGCTAAACAAAGAGTTCTCACCTGAAGAATATCTAATGGCTGAGAATCACCTAAAGAGATGTTCAATCAAGATGTGGAATTCTTGAAAAATTTAGATCATTAGGGAAATGCAAATCAAAACAACCCTGAGATTCCATCTCACACCAGTCAGGATGGCTAAGATCAAAAACACAGGAGACAGCAGTTGTTGGTGAGGATGTGGAGAAAGAGGAACACTCCTCCACTGCTGGTGGGATTGCAAGCTGGTACAACCACTCTGGAAAGCAGTCTGGCGGTTCCTCCGAAAACTGGGCATGACACTCCCGGAGGATCCTGTTATACCACTCCTGGGCATATACCCAGAGGCTTCCCCTGCATGCAATAAGGACACATGCTCCACTATGTAAATATTTGATATGCAGGATATCTGATATGCAACCTTTGTGAAAGGGTCATTTGACTGTCACAAAGGGGTTTGACCCACTGTTTTAGAACTGCTGCTTTGTGTAATCCCCTATCCTTTGATCACTGCTGGTTATACAGACACTAGTGCCTCCCCTTTCATTACAGTCCTGCTAATGACCTCACTTCAACATAATCAACTCTTTAGAAAACACTGTCGCCAAATATAATCACATTCAGGGGTCTTAAGGTTTCAACTTTCCTTTTAAATATAAATTATCTAACATGGACATAAAAATTCAAATAAGAATACTAAATTTAGGCTCAACATTTAAGAAAATCAGAAAAGTAGGGAATAGTTTTAAGTCAAAAAGAACCTCAGAAAATCCCACTCTTGCAACTGAATACTGCTTTACAGACTAATGTGAAGTAATATTTTCTTCTTCAGTTGGGAAGTAATAGATGACTAATGAGCATGATCTGTTCCCAAGATACATAATCACACTAACCAACAATGGAGGGTCACACTGGAGAGAAGTCTATCCCTCTTCCATAATCCATATGCTTTCTTAGTTTTTGAAGGCAATTTAATTTTAATGAGCACACCCCCCCCCCCCCCGCGTATCTGCAAACCAAGTGAACGTGAGCCAAGAAATGCATTCTACATACTGGAAATATTAAGGTTAATGTCCTCAAAACAACAACAACAGCAACAACAATGACAACAACACTCCAAAAAACAAAAAACCCAACCAGTCAAACGAACAGAAAACAAAATGAAAAACTACCACCACCAACAATAGCAAAACAAAACCTGACTAACAGTGGCTGGAGATCAAGTATCAGAGAGGAGGAAGAGGAGGAGGAGGAAGAGGAAGAAGAGGAGGAGAAAGAGGAAGAAGAGGAGGGAGAGGAGGAGGAGGAGCAATGAAGAGGCAATGTTACAAGGATCCACAAGGAAAGAACAAGGGGGAGGCTGCTTTAAGAATCCCGACTTTTGACTGGGGATATCCTGCATGAAGTGTTAAACAGAAACCTTTGGCTGCTGTGTTGAGAGTGAGCCCTAGGAACACAGATGAGAAAGCTCTTGATGGACTCAAGCAAGCTATGCACTGACTTAACCCTAGTTAGTAGAGATGAGGAACAATTGAGGATAGAGTTGGAAGGCAATGAGGATTTCCTGTCTAATGGAATATAGACTTGGGAGAAAGAAAGAGATGTGTTTACTTCTTAGCACTTTCTCAATGGATTTAAGAATTTTCTTGCTGCAGAGTAGAATCAAGAAGAAGAGCAGAAGGGCTCTCACCTCTGACTTGCTGTAAATTTGGAAGTTGTAAATGCCTTCTCACCACCCGAAATGGAGTTTATGGAATTCTTGAAAAATTTAGATCATGAATTTAGATTTCTACTATGGCTGGTTTAATTTATATTTCAATCAATATTGTATAAGAGCTCTTTTTTCTACTTGTAACTTTGACACAATTTCTTTTCTGTGTATGAATGTCTGTGTGTACATTTTGTGTATGATATTTTTATTTTCACACTTACTTTTTTACTATTAAAAGGGTGAGCTTGAACTCACAATTCTCCTCCCTCAACCTCTCAAATTTGAACATTTTCAAGTACATATTTAGTAATTTCCTGTCTTATATTGTGAAATTCTGCTCATTTCATTAACCCATTTGGTGATTGGCAGATTAATATTTTGATGTTTCATCATGTACTCTTTTATATACCCAACATATTAAATGAAACTTTGAGGTTTGGCTGTCAATGATTTTCTCCCATTTGTGGACCAGTGAGATGTCTCAGTGGGTAAAGCATATGTGCTATAATGCCTAGCATCCTGTGATAGCTCACCAGATCCTAAACCTGGCTGCAAAAAATCTTCCAAAAACAGAACTGGTTTTCACAATCGGTTCTCTTCACTAGCAGACAGATGCAGCTTTGCCTTGGAACATGCAATAATGTAAATGCTTGAGCACACACATAGTGTGAATGAAGCAGATGCTTTGACAGTAAAACCCACCAATCCATCCTCATAAGATCTTGAATAATTTTGAGTCACAACTATTTGAAAAGAACTTTAATGGATTATTTCCACTTTAAGAACCAACAGGTTACTAATCCCTTCAAATTTAATTCATTATTTAGTTAACTTGTTTATTTAAAATTTATCAGTTTTACCATAAAGTTAGAGGTTTGTAAAACAATGAGTAATACCAGTATGTCATAAAATAAATTTAAATATTTGTGGTATATTACTATTGTGGTATATTACTGGTCTTTTGTTACTATTAATAAAAATAAAGATAAGCTAATATATGTACATGCTTAAAATATTTGAGTAGAATTCCTTTATAAAACTCCTCCTGATACTATTGTGTTTGTAATAATTAAGTTTTCAAGTAATCAAATTAAAGTTCACTGGACACTTATCAAATACTTAAACACTGTGGGTAATGAATAAACATTAGCTGCTTAGTTTGAGATAGTTTAATAAAACAGAAATGCTGAGTGACAGTACACAGAACAGAAAGATATATTTATAACAAATAGAACACAGAAAAATATATTTACAATTGTATCTCTCAATTTTCACCACATATGTATATATGAATATATATTTGTGTGTTCTAAGTATACGTATTTTAAGAAGTAAGAGGTATTTTTTTATTTGCTTGGAAAATTATACAAGTCAATATTTTTTAAATTTTTTTCTTTTTCTTATTAGATATTTGCTTTATTTACATTTCAAATATTAGCCCCTTTCCTCATTTCCTCTCTGAAAACTCCCTATCCCATTCCACCTTCCCCTGCTCATCAACCTACCCACTCCCAGTTTTCTGTCCTTAATTTTTTTATTTTAATTTATTTGCATTTAAAGTGTTATCCCCTTACTCGGTTTCCTCTTCTCCCAGAAGCCCCCTTTCCTGTCCCCCTTCCCCCTGCTTCTACGAGGGTCTTCTTCTACCTACCCATCCATTCCCACCTCCTCAACCTTGATTCCCCTACACTTTGGCATCTCTCAAACCTTCATAGGACCAAGGACCTCTCTCTCCTCCCATTGATGTCTGACAAGGCTGTCCATATGCAGCCAGAGTCATATATACTCCTTGGTTGGCTTAGTCCCCAGGAGCTCTGGGGGGGGGGGGTCTGGTTGATTGATATTGTTGCTCTTCCTATGGGGTTGCAAACCCCTTCAGCTCCTTCAGTCCTTTATCTAACTCCTCCATTGGGGACCCTGCACTCAGTGCAAAGGTTGGCTGCAAGCATCCTACTCTGTATTTGTCAGGCTCTGGTAGGGCCTCTCAGGAGACAGCTATATCAGGCTCCTCTCAGCAAGTCTTTCTTAGCATCCACAATAGTGTCAGAGTTTGGTGACTGTATCTGGGATGAATCCCCAGGTGGGATATTCTCTGGATGGCCTTCCCTTCAGTCTCTGCTCTGCACTTTGTGTCCATATTTTCTCCCATGAGTATTTCTTCCCCTTTCTAAGAAGGACTGAATGTCTTTCTATCTCTTAGAGTACTAATACAAAGGTGCTGTGTAGTGACATGGCTAGTTGAATAAATGAGGCTGAATGCTCACAAGGACATGATTGGACCCCAAGCCTCCTAACCATTAATTTCTTCCATTTCAGTGGTTTCCATAGATTCCTACAAGCGACACTGATATATTTATTAAAAACAACTGAAAACTGCTTGATTTAGTTGACATTAGTTTCTGCAGATAATTGTGACCCACATTAAGATTAAAGTTACATGGAAATAAGAGTCATCATATAGAGTTATGAATATAAAGTTACATGTTAATAGCTGCTATTCTGCTGATGACATGAGCTTGGCCAGTGAGTCAACTCAAGGGAACAAAGAGAAGATCCCTATTGCTCTCAAACTAAATATACTATGTATGCTATCCTACGTTTACATTCTCACCACCTGTGTAACATATTCCTTAACCCTCATGGATTCTATTTGGCTTCAGTCATGCCTTCAACTAGTTCTTTTCATGAATTCTTACCAAGCCTCAACTACTAACTTCAACACCTTCTGATCAATAAATATTATGATGTGTAAACTTCTTCCATTTGAATATTTTATTTTACTGTCTTCTATTTGGGTTGTGTGTGTGTTTGTGTGTGTGTGTGTGTGTGTGTGTTGTTGCACACAGTTTCAGTGTTTTTGGAGGCCAGATGAGCATGTTGGATCTCTGGAAGCTAGAGTTACAGAAGATTGTGAGCCACCAGATGTGGGTACTGGGAACCACAGCCAGATCGTCTGCAAGGGCTGCACAGTAACCTGTTCACGCCTGCTCAGTCACCTCTCCAGTCCGAATTCTTGCATTTATAAGTGTTTTGATTTTTTTTGTTTTTCTTTGGTTTTTTTTTTTTTTTTTTTTGCTGTAGCACTTCTATCACAGAAAGAGATACATGCCTTAACACTGTCTGTAATTGTGGATATACAAGTAAATCAATTTAGAAGAAAAAACAAACCAAAAATTATAAACAGCCACAACCAAAATAAATTTGTGTAAGAAACTGGGTTGAAAGAGATTATCCTACCTTGGGATGTCACTTCTTTGTAGTAATTATAAGTATTAAATATTCCTTATCTTTTTTTTTTGCTTTATTAATATCTTATTCTTTCTTGAAGAAATTCATGAAGGGGAAGATTGTATAAAATATATATTCTGGTGTGCAATAATAAAATTCTATAGAATGCAATGTGTTTCCATGTATATATATTGTCAGTATTTGCTTTCTGTGTTGTGACAAGAACTCTACAATTTGTAAGGGGAAAAGTGATTGTTCCCAATTCAGGATAAAACAGTGTTAGGATCCTGGAGACATTTGTTGAAATGTGGAGTGAGATTAGTTTGAACAGTTGAATATTCTGAGTAGGAATGGAGAACTGGAGGAGGGCATTGTGATACTATTCTGTGATGAGCAAGCGAGACTGCAAACCAGAGAATTATCTCACATGAAATTTCATAGTGCTGAGGTTAGTAACTCTTGTAAAATTTCAATATCTTGTCCTTGACAGAAAAATGTTATTAGCTATTACCTCTTCTAGATTCCAAAACCCCAAAATAGACATCAAATACAGCACATAAAAAAAGCAAAACCATGGAACATGATTCTATCTTAAAAATTTAAATTATTAACAATCATAAAATCATGAAATTTCACCAGATTTGATTGAGGAAATAAATATTTAACGAAATAAAAATCAGTTCAGAACATTTACCAGTTTAGCAAATCACATGGTATAAACAAATAGACCCTGCTTTTAAAACGTGGGAAAATAACAATATGAAAAGTGACATTTGTAAAAATGTACAAGCAGAGAATTAGAAAGAATAAAAACTGCTTACTATAAGACTTGGACGCAAAATAAATAGGTGGTTACACTTTTATATTCCAGCTTTTGTTGTTATGCTTTTCTGTATAAGAAAAATGAGTAACTGAGTATCCTTCAATATCCAGGGAGCTTACCTCTTCAGTACAATAACCATGCTAGAATTTTCTTTCTTTCTGCTGGATATACGCTGTTTAGTAAGGATACATATTTCTTTTACTTTAAACCAAACTCTTATCTTGTATAATCATAATCTAAAAAAAGACTTACTAAAAGAGTATGTCTTTCATAGAGAATTATGGAAGCATCCCATATCAATTCACCTTTAAAAATCTGTATCCATAATGTATAACTTAAATTATTGTTAACTGCATTATATTTTTAGTTGACCTTTTAACTTAGATGGTTGTTTGGATTATTACTTACTTATTTGCTTGCTTGTTTACTTATTTACTTAATTAATTAATTTGTAACAAACGAACAGCCGCTATTTCCTTTTGTGGTAGATGAGGGACTGGGGAAGCATTACTTTCTCTTGTCCATTAGATCATACTAATGTCATATTTTTTCTATTTAAAAGCCTAGATAGCAATCAGTATATACCACTCTAACATGTCAAAGATGTTAACTTATAATTTGAAACACTTGTCTTAATAAGGAAGGATGACGTTATGTGAGCTTCATGTGATAGCTGAAAAGTCCTTTAACCAATGCCTAATGAAGAATAATGATGATATTACAGCTTTGTCTCATTTGAGGCAAAAAATTCTAAACCATATCAAATTCTAGGGTTTGTGCAGTGCTCCAAAAATAATCTGGTTTTGATATATGCAGAGTTAAAGAGAATAAAGGAGCCTCTGGTGAATGCAACTATTTCCATCTCGTGCTGAAGTGATGATTTAGATGCTATTTCAAGAATCAAAAAGACTTGGTTTGAATGTTGTCTTAGACATAGTCATGTTGTGTGATTTTGTAGAGTAATGTAATCACTACTAAGACTCCCTTTTCTCATTGCTTGATGGAGATAATAAGAGTAGGAACCCTGTAAATTGTTGGGATGATTAAAGGGCAGGTCACAAGGAGAATACATAATGCACAGTAGTTTTGATTCATATAGCCAGATCTGGGGCAACCTAGCTCTCCAAAGCACTTATCAACTTTACTTCCAAACACAGCATATGGGTTGATAAAATCTCCTAGATTTATCAATGCATTTACATCTTGTTTCTTCAGGTCTTCCTGGACATGGAAATTCTTTTACTCTATAGGAATCCACCTTTTTTTCTATCTCGATATGAAACTCCAGATGTAAGACTACTTATTCATTTAGTTTGAAAAAAATCATTGTGATAACTTTGGAGTCAGCAGAGCCTTGTATGTGGAAGCCTTCTGCTCCAGTTCACAATATTTTATTTCTCCCCTTCTTCTTTAACTTTTCTTCCTTTGCATAATATTCTGTATGAAATGTTAGTATTACACAATCTACTCTTAGCATCTTTTTCTCCTCCCCTCTTTTTGTGTGTGCTGTGCTGTCTTCTTCCCCATCATCCTTCTGTTTGACTTCTCTCAATTCTATATGCTAAAACTCTTGTTTCAAATTACCTGTTTCTGCTATGATGATTTGTCTCCCCTGTTCTCAAAGCATTTGTCATCATAACCTTAGGGCCTCACATTCTAGCCCAGCCATGTTTCCCCATGAATGCTGCTTTTTTTTGTAATAGAAATCCAAGTCTGACTTTTAAAACATGGAAATGGCATCATATCACATAATTACTTCCTTAGTTTACCTCTCAGTACTTCAACTTTGTTCATCTCTGTGATTTCTGAGGGAGTGTATGCCCATGAGGGTAATGTGTATTATAGCATCTCTTCTGTCTCTGATGGTCCATATAATAGATCGGTATTTTACCAATGATGCTTAGCTCCTCGTGTTCTGTTATGTATTTAGCTGTGACTACTACATTATTGTTTATATTTGAGGACTTGATCTAAGCCTGTTTCATTTAAGCTTCTTCTACAGAGGTATATAGCATATAATGTCTTGGTATTGAATTCAATGTTTAAATAGTTTGAATTAACTTTATACATAATAATAGCTAAAAAGTAACACTGTGCAGAAAGGGGGCTTTTGTTAAAACTGACCTAGATTCTCTTCATTGTTTTGTGAGATTTTGGATACATGTATCATTTGGAGATCATATTAGGGAAGAAAGACATTGCCAACATTATAGAAGTGAGGAAATTGTTTTATGAATTTGACTTCAAACCAACATGAAAATTGGGCCCTTAAAAGAGAGAGAGGTCAAAGGACCAGACAAAGTGATATCAAGAATGGGTGGAAGCCTCACTGGGTAAAGACCAATCTGGACAAGAGAAACCCTGAGCTAGATTTGCAGAATCCACAGCAAAAGCTGAGTATGATGTCATGTAGCTGTAACCCTAGGACTGGAGGGTGGGGGACTGATGGATCCCTTAACTCATTGGTTTCCAGTTGAGCAAAATCCACAAGGATCAAGGAAAATCACCTCATCTTGACCCCTCTCTCTGACAATGTACATGTTTACTCATCCACAGTAACAAGTAAACCAGTATGTACCAAAGCACACACACACACGAACATACTTGCAAACACATGTACTTCACACACATGCACATAAGATACATTAAAGTACCTTTCTGAAGTAGTGATTAGGACCACAAATAACAAATTGTCAGAGATTTATTGAGGTACTGTATTATGTAGCCTCTACTACTGTTGTGAGTCACTTGAATTTGAAGTTGGTGTTTGGAACAAAACTCAGGCCCACTGCAGTTATACAGTTATAGGGACAGAGCTATCTCTTCGTCTATGAAAGTGTGTTTTCTACTTTCCAAATTTATCTAAACTATGACAGTATAATCTGAGTATATGGTTTATCCCTCTAAATTTAAATTTTATAATATTCAAATCTTTGATAAATGATACTGATTATAAAATGAATAGGATCTAGAATTACCTAGAAGATAGGTTTCTGGGCATGTACCTGAGGACGTTTCTATTTGGAGTCAACTGAGGTGAGAGGGTATACATACATTAACTAGGTATGGCACTGTCCCTTGGTGTCTGGTGTCTAATACTAAATACAAAGAAGAAAGCGATGCTATAGGAAGAACAACAATAGCAATCAACCAGACCAGCAAAGCTCCTAGGGACTAAACCACCAACCAAAGAGTACATATCTAGGGACTCATGGCTCCAGCTCCATATGTAGTGGAGGAAGATCTTATCTGGCAAAAATGGGAGGAGAGTCCCTTGGTCCTGTGAAGGCTGGATGCCCCAGCATAGGGGAATGCCAGGGCACGGAGGTGGGAGTGGGGAGGTGGAGGGGAAGCACCCTCATAGAAGCAGGTGGGAGGAGGGATGGTACAGGGAGTTTGCAGAGGGAAAACAGGATAACATTCAAAATGTAAATAAATAAAATAAACAATAAAAAAAAGGAAAGCAAGGTGAGCTTCAGCATTCATCTCTCTGTTTACTCACTGTAGATACAGTGTGATCTGTTGTTTGAAGCTTTGCAGCCATGATTCTTTTCTATGATGCTTTGAATTCATCACAATTTATGATACCTTGAACCCAAATTAACTTTTCTATCATTGAAAAACTTTTCATAGATATTTAATCACAGCAAAGAGGGAAATAACTAGTACAATAATGTAATCTATCAAGTTGTGAGGAGAGTATGAAATGCTCTCTCTATCAAGTAGGTCCTCCAGCAGTGACATGGCATGCTTTTGCAGACATACAGCCTTGTAAATTATTGTTCCTTGCAATCTGATTTTAGCTTTGCTCTTAGACAGAGATGTGGAGAAGGGGCAATTAAATGTAGGGAAAGGAGGAACAAGGTCAGAAAAGATTTTTAGAACTGAAGGGTAGTTGCCAACTGTAGTGCTGACACCCAAATGAAGGGCTATTAGAAACAGATCATTTCCATGTATTCCACTTAGAACTTCACACATCATAATTGCTTCAATTATATACTCCATTATATACAACCCCATTTTCTTAAGAACATGAACAGAATGCACTCTACAATTTGTAGCTCATTTGGTCATTCACTCAATTTCTGATCATTTTTTTATTCAAGATGCAATTTTTACATTTATGAACTTCAAGGACTTTAAAGTCACTGCCCAAGCATTTGTTGACTCTAGGTACAGTTTCTTCATATTTTAAGAAATCCATATCCAGTCATCAGTGCTGATAGATTTGAAACCTCTGTTAGATGTAGATACATTCTGTGAAGAGAATTTTGGAGGAGTCTAGAAACCAGATAAAATCTAGTTTATTTAGAAACCAGATAAAATCTAAGTGACATAAACTCCTTAGTTAACATGGGACGTCACACATTCATCTTTCATCACAGTGGTTGTCAGAAGAAGACTCAATTTACAAACAAATCTTATACTTGTTGAGAAAGTGCTACTGAAGATGCAAAGTTTATTTTACTCATTGTTCATTTAGCTAAGAATATCTTCTTATTGTATATACATATCATGATAGCTAATTAAATGCCCTCACTGAATTGTCAGAACTTTAGTGTAGCTAGCAAGATAATATTTGTTTCTAGGACTGTTAATTAATAATACACAAAAAATGCCATTGTATAAATATATACAGAAGACACATATATTTTTCTAATTAATCAATTTTGTTATTTATTTACATCCCAAATGCTTTCTGTTCCTGGTACCCTCTCACAAAGTTCTTTCGTCCATATTCCTTCTTCACTTCTGAGAAGGTACACCCCATTGTTACTCCCCCCCCACACACACTTTGGGACATCAACATTCTACAGGACTAGGCACATCCTCTCCTACTGAAAACAGACAAGGCATCCCTCTGCTACATAGGTGCCAGGGTCCTCAACC